>JAMXBD010000318.1:0-600000 GCA_024138025.1 Combretum micranthum
CTCAATGTGGGGAAATAGAGTAATCGGACAATATCGCCAAAAGCTTCAAATGGTCATCGATTCATACTAGTTGCAATCGATACTTCACCAAGTGGGTTGAAGCTGCTTCATACGCCAGTGTGACAAAAGCCGTTGTGGTGCGATTCATCAAAAGAGATATCATTGCTCGATATGGAACTCCAGAAAGTATCATTACTGATAATGGTACAAATTTGAACAACAATGCGATGACTGATTTATGTCAGCAATTCAAGATTAAACACCGGAATTCCACTCCATATCGCCCACAGATGAATGGAGCAGTAGAAGCCGCCAACAAAAACATCAAGAGAATCATTGAGAAGATGACAATCGCATATAAGGATTGGCATGAAATGCTCCCATTAGCATTAATGGAATATCGAACCTCTGTAAGAGTGTCAACTGGAGCAACGCCCTATTCCCTGGTATATGGAACTGAAGCTGTTTTACCAGTAGAAGTTGAGATTCCTTCGCTCCGGGTATTGGCTGAAACAGAGCTCGAAGAAGCTGAATGGGTTAGATAAAGAGTTGAACAGTTAAATCTTTTAGATGAAAAAAGATTAACCATCATGTGTCATGGACAATTATATCAACAAAGGATGGCTAGAGCATTTAACAAGAGGGTTAAGCCAAGAAATTTCCAAGAAGGTGATTTGGTTTTGAGAAAAATACTGCCAAATGTGCAAGATTCCAGAGGGAAGTTCACACCAAATTATGAAGGACCATATATAGTGAAGAAGGTCTTATCGGGAGGAGCATTAATCCTTTCCCAAATGGATGGACCCAATTTAAAGGATCCTGTGAACTCAGATGCTGTAAAATTGTATTATCCTTGATCAATAAAATTTGTCATTTTGAGTGATCAATTGATTTTATTTTAATTAATTATAAGCAAAGTTGATATTCCTGAAATTCTCTAAAGTCGGATCAAACCCTGAAATTCTCTGAAGTCAGATCAAACCCTGAAATTCTTTAAAGTCGAATCAAAGCCCAACTCACAAAATTCTTCTGAATAAATTTCCAGTCAAACACCATTTGAATCATCAGAAAAAGAAATTTGAGCATCTTATAATACTGACTAATGCATTTATACAGTTTGGTCTATTGATTGTTCTTATTTTAAAAGAAAATATTATGGCAAGAATAACTAATTTTGATAGAAAATTGAAGCATGTTGGATTGAAGAAAAAAAAAAAGAAGAAAAAAAAAAAAGAAGAAGAAAGAAAAAAAGAAAAAAAAAGAAAAAAAAAGAGAAGAAAAGAAAAAAGAAAAAAAGAGAAAAAAAAAGAGAAAGGAAGAAAAAGAAAAAGAGAAAGAGAAAGAAAACCCCCAATAGATTGAAAAATCACAAATACCCATCAGTCTAGACAGATAGTCTAGTACTACCTAGACTCAAAATCCATCCTTTCGAGATGGTGACCCAAAATCCATCCTTTCAAGATGGTGACAAAATTCAGAAACTCATCAATTGAAGATGGTGATCAAGACAAAATTCAGAAATTCATCCAAGATGGTGATCAAGACAGAATTCAGAAATTCATTCACTAGAAGAATATGTTCAAGATAGAAGTTAGAAATCCATCCATTCCAGATGGAAACCCAAAGCCCATTGGTCCGGCAAATGACCAAACCCAAAGCCCATTGGTCCGGCAAATGACCAAAGCCCATTGGTCCGGCAAATGACCAAACCCAAAGCCCATTGGTCCGGCAAATGACCAAAGCCCATTGGTCCGGCAAATGACTAAACCCAAAGCCCATTGGTCCGGCAAATGACCAAAGCCCATTGGTCCGGCAAATGACCAAACCCAAAGCCCATTAGTCCGGCAAATGACCAAAGTCCATTGGTCCGGCAAATGACCAAAGCCCATTGGTCCGGCAAATGACCAAACCCAAAGCCCATTGGTCCGGCAAATGACCAAAGCCCATTGGTCCGGCAAATGACCAAACCCAAAGCCCATTGGTCTGGCAAATGACCAAAGCCCATTGGTCCGGCAAATGACCAAAACCAAAGCCCATTGGTCCGGCAAATGACCAAACCAAAGCCCATAGGTCCGGCAAATGACCTAACCGAATCTCAAAGTCTAAAGGAGAAGCTAAGCAAAAATTGGTTGTCTTTTTGTCTTTGTGGCAAAAGTTTTGTTCAAACTTTACCACAAAGAGGGCAGCTGTAGACACCCAATTTTTGCCCAATTAATTAAGGCTTAAAATTTAATTAAATTCATTTTCCAAAAGCCTTAAGTATTGATGAAATTGGCTAAGTGATCAAGGCACAGGCCAAATGGCCTGTTGGTTAAACATATGAACCCAAACACACACTCAAGCTCAAGCACACAGGTTCAAACCCTAGCAAAGGCAAATTTTTGCCTTTTTTATTATTTTTGCCTTTTCATTTTCCTCAAATGTGACTCTTGCCTTACTTTGCATCAGTTTTTAACTGAAAAATCATTGATTGTCAAAATTGATGATGGGATTGCAAAGTGGTTACAAAGTGGTTACAAAATTAGTGCAAAAAACAACCAAAAGTTACAAAATTCAATGTATAAAGCATTCAATTGCATTCAATTGAGGAGTTACAAAATTGAGTGGATGAATCTGGCATGGAATATGAAAACAATCATCAATTCATCAGTTTCAAACAATTTAATCATGGATTTTCTAATTAAATTCGTGGAAAAATCAAGGGGCAAAAATCCATTCATTTTCGAAACTGTTTGAAACTGAAAATTGAGCTTGCAACCTATAAATAGGAGGTCCTAGGAGCAAAAGGCACAAGTCAATTTCAACAAAACACAATCAGAATGAGTGAATTCAAGGATTTCGAAAATTAGGGTTCTTAAAGAGAAAATTCGAAATTTGAGAATTTCGAATTGTTTTTGATTCAATTGGAGTGTTTAAGGAGCTTTAGGAACAAGTTTAAAGTGATCGAGTGTGCTTTAATTTGATCAATTTGTTCAAAATCACTTCTGTAATTTTTTTATTATTTTCGGATTTGCGCCGCCGCTACCCACACCGCGAACCGCCGCTTCTGGTGGTTCTGAGTGAACGCCACCACCACCAACGGACGCGCCACCAGCATAGAAGTCGGGCCGACAAGCTTAGGGAGGTCAACAACCACCAGGGACGGCCGGACGAACGCTCGAAAGATCGCGTCATCGTCTTCCTCGCCCGACGAAGATCCGAATCCGACCCGAAAATCCGAATCCCAACCCGGTCGGTCATCGGTCAACGGTCGTCGTCATCGGTCAACGGTCAACCCTAATCAGACGGTCCATATTTAATCAACCCTGATCAGACGGTCCAGATTCAATCAAGCAGATCAGCGGCTCAGATTTGATCAAGCAGATCAGACGGCCCAGATTCAATCAAGCGATCAGACGGCCCAGATTTCATCAAGCGATCAGACGGCCCAGATTTCATCAAGCGATCAGACGGCCCAGATTTCATCAAGCGATCAGACGGCCCAGATCGAGTCAACAAGATCAGACGATCCAGATCGGTCAGCGAGATCGACGCTCCAGATCTCGTCCGCTTCATCCGACGGTCCAGGTTAATCCGCATTATTTTATTAATAGTTTATTATATAATTAATTTCAGAAAATAATAAAAAATAGCAAAAAATAGTAAAAAATTTATAAAAATTCATAAAAAAATTCAGAAAAATGCAGAAAAATACAGAAAAATCCAGAAAAATCAAAATATTTTTTTTTATATAAATTTATTTTTTTGATATTTTTAATATTTTTAATGTGTATTTATACATAAATTGCTTTAGAAAATGCATATTTAATGCATGAAAAATGATTTTAATATTTTTTAATATATTATAGATATATTGTGAACTTATGTGATGATTTTTTTAAAAAAAAAATAAAATAAAAAATAAAAAAAATATAAAAAATAGATAAAAATGACAAAATTGGATTTTCCAAAAACAAAATTTTTTCAAAAAAAAAATAATAATAAAAAATGATTTTTGAACTTAGAAAAATATGTTTTCATGAAATAAAAAAATCAATTGATTAGAGCATAGGATCATCAAAAATGATTTTCATAAAAAATTTCAAAATTTAATGAACTTAAAATGAAAAGAGTTCAAAAAAATTAAAATTGATCAACAAATTAAATTTTTTTAAAAGAACTACGTTTTGTCTGATCTCGATTAGCGAGTACGTAGGCACCTGCGGGGCGACATTAAAAAATAAAAAAAAATGTTTTGTTCTTTTTAGTAAATAAATATTTTGTAAATATAAGATATTTTGTTAATGTTTACGTTCTAAAAACTAATAAAAATAAAAATGAAGAAAAGCACATAAAAAAAATAAAAATAAATGATTTGACTTGTAAATATTTGTTATGAAATATATATTTGATTTTTGAGCATGAAAAGGATAGATTAGAAATTTAAAATTCCAAAAGTGGTAACCGATTTGGTTTTAATAGGTTAGCCCCCGAATCCATGATATCTGGTTTTAAAAGTTTGTTTTTTGTTAAAATCAAATTTTCGCAGACTAGTAGCTAAGTTAGGATCAACCGACCCATTGATCCTAGCTTTTTATTTTTTTCCCGATTTATATCGGGTGGTGACTCTAAATTTTTTTAAAATTTCTTTTAACCCCTAGTCGAGGATTCATGTTAAATGGGTTCGGGTTTAATGTGAATCGGGTTAGGAGAAATGAACCAGATTAAGGTTAGTGAAAAAAAATCCAGGCTCGACATACACTATTCTTTTCTCTCTACTTTTTCTTACACCTACTCTTACACACTACATAACCTATAATTCTTACTTTTTACCTTTCCCATAACTTTATTTCACATCTACCTTACATATTACATCTTTTATTTTACAAAAATAAAAAAATAAAATCTCTCTCCCCTCTCATCTCACATGGCCGATGCCCCTCCTCCTCTCTCCCTCAATTTGTTTTATTTTTCTTTTATTTTAATCATACAAAAATCCTCCTTAATTTCCTATAAATACCCCCCTCCTCTTTCACTTCTTTCACACATTACTACCCACAAATTCTTACCAAAACTCTCTTAAATTCTCCTCTCAAAACTCTCTCAAAATACCATCCCAAAACTCTCTCAAAATAATTCACAACAACTTCTACCTATAACAAAAACCCATAACCACATACTACTACCAAAGTCTTCTTTAGGTAACCACTTCATACTATTTTCTTCTTTCATGTCATGTAACTTTACATGACCATAGTGTGAGTTTCCAAACTACAAGTTATGGAAACTACATTATGTTCATGTATTGTTCTTGTTCATGAAAAATCTATTTATGTTCATGTTATTATTTTTGTTCATATTATTGCTACTATATCTAAATATTATTATCTATATATATATACACACATATTCTTTAGAGCATATAAGCTTATTTGCAATTTATTTATTTCACGCAAAGTAATTTATTTATTTATTCCTTGTTAAATTAAGACTAGTCTCTAGTCTTAGACTTGTCCTCATCAAGTCAAAACAAGTTTTCTTTCTTTCATTTTATTTTATTTTGGGACTAGTCTACTTCTTAGTCCCGAGAGCCTTGAAAAAGCTAAGACTCCAATATTTGACTTTATTATTTATGTTATTTTTGTTTACTTTTATTCTCATAAATCATGTTCATTTAAATTGTTGTCCAAAGTTTCAAGTTCTAAAAATAAATTGACAAAAAGAAGATTTTAACACATTAGAAATAAGTTTATGTAAAGAAATCTATGGTTTGAAAAACAAAAATAAAGTTATCTCTTTTCAAGTTACAAGAAGAAACTATTAAGATTTTAGAAACTACTTTACTATAGGAGTCGTTCCCATAAGGATTGAGAAAGGAAGTAGAAATCGAAGTGAAAGCAGATCAGGATCCATTGCTTCAGGGGTTCAAATCTACAACTTGGAGGGACAATGGATAAGTGAAAAAGACAAAGAAGATGGAAACTTGGCTGCCTTGGAGTGCATTATAGGCTATAACAGCGACGTGGGAACCGGTAAGCCTCCAACCCTCTTATGTTGTTGTTGTTTCTTTATTTCAAGCAATGCAGAAGTTTAAAGTTTTTCCTTTATATGGATGAATAAGAGGATAGGAGTAATAATTCCCTACCAAGTACGTAAGAGGCTTTCAGTAGTAAAACAGAATGTTTTGCTCTCTTGGATCCCAAAGCAACACATTCTATTGTCAAACCTAGTTAGATGAGAGGATAAGACTACCGATAACAAACAATCAACCTAGTTTTAAGATCTAAAAATCCCCACACGAAAGAATGATGAAACCCAAGGAAGTGTTGGTCGATCATTCAACAATGACGTGAGGACATGAAGTCGCCTGCAACTCTAAGGAATAATGGAGTTAAGTAATCCTTGGGATAAGATGTATATCTCCCAAGAAGGACCCCAATAAAAAGGTCACAAGGAGAACATAGAACTTATAAACCAATAAGATGGAAAGATAATATTGGTAAAGGACTTGCTATCACAAGAAAAGAAGAGACATATTCTTTCGAGTTGATAAAGGAGAATGAATGACAATCTCAATAATACAAAAGGAATGAAATGGAAACCAACCTTTGGAGACATTCACGAATTTCAATAGAAGTTTTAAGAAGAATTTTGGATTCAGATTACATTAAAAAAAAAAGATCAACTTGGTAGCTAGACCAATAACCTATAAGAAAGTCGAAGAAACAACAACAAGAAATTCTAGATCTAGACCTTATGCAATGAAGTACACCACCATGAAATAGGCCTGTTCAGCTTATAATAGAAGAAAAAGGATAAACCCCTAAGCCAATATGTTAACTTTCGGAAAGGAACAAAGTGAATATCCACTCCTTGGAAGTAAAAATCTTTTGACCAATTACAAGGAGCAAACTCGTTCTCTCAAGGATCGCAATACTACCAACTAAGGACCAGATCAAGAAGGAATGACCCTCGAACTCTTTACAGACCCCCCAAGTTCTAGTAACGCTTTTTGAACTAAGGATATAAGACCCTGTTGAATAAGTGAACAATTGACAAAAATTGTGGTATAGCCTGAAGGAGAAAAAGAGATAATCAAAGAATGTAATCTCAAAGTATAAGGAGTTAATGAAAGGAATTGAGAAGCTGAACATCGAAGTTTCAAAACAAGACTTAAAGGAGGAAACAATCGATAGGATATTAAAGCCAACTACGTAAAAAGAATAAAAGAGCTTAGATGAGAAGATACGAAGGATAAAGAGGAAATATAGAAGAAAGGTGTATTGAAGGAAACTAAGGGACGATTTAGCATAACTAAGGACAAGGAATCAGTAAGAAGAAATCATGAATACGCTACATAATATGGGGACCAACGACATATTCAAAAGGAACTAGATATGCCGAAGTTTAAGGGACATTAAAAGAAATGAAGTATTGATAAGGAAGTAAGAACACCAAAGGATGGAGAGATCTACAAAGAATCAATACTATCGGGATGAAAACAGAATTAACCTTCTCAAGATTTTGGATTTCTCACATTGTTAGCAAGAAGGCAAGGACGATTATAGTATAAGCTGATTGACTGACAAGGGTGGTTCATTTCATAGTCGGTCAATATAACGCTCTCTACGTACAACCTAACAAAGCTTTATAAAGGAAGATGGTATGAAAGCAAAGAGTTTAGTCAGAGATATGACAAACCAGGACATGAGAATGGAGCAATGAAGAGGAAGTAATAATGAGTTCTGGAGAAAAAGAGACCCCTTGATACTACATAACAAACGATCAAGAAGAACAACTCAAGACCTGGGAGGAACAATCAAGAGTGTCTCATGAAATGAGAAAGGCACAAGATAGATGAAAGAAATAAGACTAATCGGAAAAGAAGGACCCTAGGAGTTTCAAAATGGAAATCATGCGCGCTTAAGGGTAGGAAATAATTACCGTATGATCTTTGAGAAGTGATAAGATAAGAAGAAAGTCTAGATTATTATATAAACATATTGGAGACATGTGACAAATCCCCATTTAACAAATGGTTAGGGAATCGAGTTACGAAGATAAAAGTTAATGTTTTTGAAGGAGAACTTTCCTTATGAGGAATACCCAATACAGATATTTATCCAGAAGAGTTCAGAGGATAAGAAATGAGGAAATCAATTAAGAGGAATCCTTTTCAAGTAACTTGAGGAGAAACGGATGAAGCGTAACCCAAGTATTCAAGTTTGGTTGAAACCACAATTAGGAATTTCCAAGTTTTGAGGACAAAACTTTCTTTAAGGGGGTAGGCTATAAACCCCCAAATTTTTGGAATCGGTTTAGTATAAAACCCTAAACCGGAAGTCAAACGGAACCCTAAAGGTCAACAAAACCCTAGTTTACCGTAACCGATTAAGTCCGGCATTGCCGTTTTCTTTGGCCCTGGAAAACGAAGTTGGAATAATTAGCTAGAATAGTTCGTAATAGCTATAGGTTATATAAAAACATCAGTTTTGCGGATTTCGGGTGTCCTTTGAACCCGATCGGACACAGTTCTCGGAAAACGTGTCTAGAAGCCCGGAATAGGAAAAATATTCCGAATGCACCGTTAGACTCGTAAAAATATAAGTTTTCTAAAAATATCAGTTTCGTAATTTTTCGGTAGCTAAAAATAACAGATATAGCTATTATACGTGTATTTTCTTACTACCAGTACTTTATTAGTCATATCTACTTTACATTACACTATTCATTACTATTCTACACTATTCTTTTCTCTCTACTTTTTCTTACACCTACTCTTACACACTACATAGCCTATAATTCTTACTTTTTACCTTTCCCATAACTTTATTTCACATCTACCTTACATATTATCTTTTATTTAGCAAAAATCAAAAAAATAAAATCTCTCTCCCTCTCATCTCACATGGCCGGTGCCCCCTCCCCTCCTCTCTCCCTCAATTTGTTTTATTTTTCTTTTATTTTAATCATACAAAAATCCCTCCTTAATTTCCTATAAATACCCCCCTCTCTTTCACTTCTTTCACACATTCACTACCCACAAATTCTTACCAAAACTCTCTCAAATTCTCCTCTCAAAACTCTCTCAAAATACCATCCCAAAACTCTCTCAAAATAATTCCACAACAACTTCTGCCTACAATAAAAACCCATAACCACATACTACTACCAAAGTCTTCTTTAGGTAACCACTTCATACTATTTTCTTTTTCTTCATGTCATATAACTTTACATGACCATAGTGTGAGTTTCCAAAGACTACAAGTTATGGAAGCTACATTATGTTCATGTATTGTTCTTGTTCATGAAAAATCTATTTATGTTCATGTTATTATTTTTGTTCATATTATTGCTACTATATCTAAATATTATTATCTATATATATATACACACATATTCTTTAGAGCATATAAGCTTATTTGCAATTTATTTATTTCATGCAAAGTAATTTATTTATTTATTCCTTGTTAAATTAAGACTAGTCTCTAGTCTTAGACTTGTCCTCATCAAGTCAAAACAAGTTTTCTTTCTTTCATTTTATTTTATTTTGGGACTAGTCTACTTCTTAGTCCCGGGAGCCTTGAGAAAGCTAAGACTCCAATACTTGACTTTATTATTTATGTTATTTTTGTTTACTTTTATTCTCATAAATCATGTTCATTTAAATTGTTGTCTAAAGTTTCAAGTTCTAAAAATAAATTGACAAAAAGAAGATTTTAACACATTAGAAATAAGTTTATGTAAAGAAGGAAATCTATGGTTTGAAAAACAAAAATAAAGTTATCTCTTTTCAAGTTACAAGAAGAAACTATTAAGATTTTAGAAACTACTTTACTATAAAAAGTTCTTAAGTCATATTGTTTCACTTTATTTTATCAAGAAAATAAACTTTTATGAATGGATGATTTCTATGAAAAACATAAGGCATGAGAAAAGAATGAGAAATTTTCAAGTAAAGATTTTTGCAAACAAATAGACAAAGGAATTTGTACAAGAAAAATAAATAGGAAGATAGTGTATTTTCTAAAAACTCCAAAATAGTATTAGTATAGAAAACTTAGAAAATAGAAAAATTTAATTTTACTTGGGAAAAATAATGAAACCAACATAAAGCATTTTTAGAAAACAAAGGAAACAAGATTCAAGAAATTTACAAAAATAATTTTTGAAAACTATATTTTTCTAAAAACTTCAAACCGACATTGTTTTACTCAAGAAAGATAATTGGACAACAAAACACTTGAGCATGCTTAAATATGAGTTATATAGTTATAAAAAGAAATTTTTCAACTATATAGATAACTAAGTATTTATCAAACAAATTTTGATTTCTTGAACCAAAGTTGTTTTATGTTGGAAAATTCGTGGTGAACTTTGTCGCCAGTATTTCAAGGCCTAAATGATGTAGTTTGACAAAAATAGTCTTAGAAATGGATAGATTTTTTCGAATAAGTAGAAATCGGTATATTGTATGTGCGATTCCGAGTTAAAATGACTAAGTTATGGCCATTTTAAGTTGGAACATTCCTTTATACGAACTTTAATGTTCTTTTGACATTGTTTTGTCAAAATTCAAGAAAATCATCAAGGAAAACTCATTGTGGGTATTTTCTTTGGCTAGGTGACCCGAGGAAGGATTCCTTTATCCCGAAGATTATTACGACTATGTGGAGTGTGTGAACGACTCATCCACATAGAGGAATAGTCGACATGGCATCGTGAGTTTATTTCCATTAAATGTTATACTTGTTGTGCTTGTAAATTAGTTGCATTAGAATTAGGAAAAGATAAACCGATATGTATGTAAAATAATTCTCTGAAAGAATCCTAAGAATATCGGAGCCAGAATTGTTTTAAATGCTTATTTTAGTATAACCTTTGATTTGTATGCAATTCTTTGATCGCCTTAAAAATTCAATAATAATTATGCTATGACATTATAAATAAATGGATTCATGCATACCACGAAGTGAGTCACATTGCATTTTGGGTTACTATCCTTGGGTGAGAAGGATAGTAAGCTCATGTCGAAAGCAACACTTGGCGGAAGATCCGAAAGCGATTGCTTGGCGGCTTAAGGGAAATGCTTGGCGGAAGATCCGAAGGCAAGGTCAAATCAAGTAGATTCGGAATACTTGACGATGAGTGCTTGTGAGCATAAAACTTTTTAACTAAAACTACTTGTTTTGAGGTTAAGTATCACCAAACCCCAGATGGAGGGCGCAAATCCATTCAACATATAGTTCCCGGAAAACTATATGCTTGTTTGCCCACGTGTATGTTCCATTACATTTGATTGTTTAAATAACTTGTTTGAAATCTTATTACAAGAAGTTATTTGTGGAAATAGTTCTCACTAGGCCTATTAGCTTATACCCCAATAGATATCTTTTGCAGTTTCCTTACTTATGGTTAAGGCCACGAGGATCCTACGGGCAGGTAATTTCTTTTAGATAAAAGAATTCTAAGTTGAAGTTTAATATTAGAGACAAAGTACAAATATTCTTGTAATAGATTAGGAATCACGGGAAGTATCCCTAAATTTGTAAGGATCATTGTTATAAGTGAATGATTATTATGAATCCTCTTTTCTTAATGTGTTATTTATATCTTCTTAAGCTTCATAATTCCATATATGGTCTAAAGTTGTAAAAGTACGCCTTACACTTAATATAAAAGCTTTTGGGAATAGCTAAGGTAGTCATACTTAAGCTTTAATATTGAGTGTGGCGGACTGTCACGTTTAGAGTACCCGTTGGGGCGTGACACCCAAAACTCAATTTTCCAGTTTTATATAAAATCCTTGGTTCTAGTAACCTCAAGCTTTTTGTGTTATAAAGGTCTAGATCTTTATCAATATCAACTATTTCTTCTAGTTGATGTAAAACTGCATTATCTTCCTTCTTCCTAGACAGTATTTTTATGATTCCTTTGTCCAGTCCTATTTTCTCTTTTGTAATTCTTCCTTGATCTTTTTTAAATACCTGTAAGGCTTTAAATAGTTTTTCTGTAAATACTTTCCCAAATATCTGTTCCATCTACACAACCATATTCAGATTTTTTATCCTGTAATTTTATATTCTTAATTCCTATAAATATTCCTCTAATTTTCTTTGTGTAATTCTTTGTCTATAGTTTTGTCTTTCTGTAATTCTTTTAATTGTTTGACTTCTTCTCTTATCTTTTTTAATTCTACAAATTTATCCTGTATTGTTTTTATATTATCCTATAAATGTGTGACTCAACTGTATTTTTTTTGTTTCCAGTCTTTGTACTTCCTCTGTAATATGTTTATTCCAACCTTCTATAAAATTACCCAAATTTTTTATACTATCTTCTATTCCTATTAGTAAAGCTATAATAGTATTATTTTGTCTTAATAGAAACTTCTCTGGTTCTGTAGGGAGTTTGTAATTGGAAAATCCTGTGGCTTCTTCCTGAAAGACGGATGATACTCTTAATGCCTAAAGATACCTAGGATGTGACGCCAATTTATTTTCCCTGTATTAAGTATCTAATGTTTTCTAATTTCTGTAAAACCTCTTCTTTTTTCTTTTTTGTTTCTTCTTTTTATTTAAGTGAATCTTGTATGGTCCTATGTTCATGTAATTTTTTCTGTAAGGGTGTAACAATATATTTAATATTATCTAAAGTTTGTTGTAACTCGATATTTGTTTTTCTTATTTGTTCTATTACAGGTCTTATTTGACTATGTATGCTAACATGTCTTTCTTCTAAGGCTATTCCTAAACTTATTAGAAGATCTATAATAGTATTCAATTGTTCACTTTCTCCATGGATTTGATGTCTGTAATTCTAAAAATAACAACAATGTCTAAAATCTGGATGCCTAATTATTTTTCTATTTCTAAATCTAACCATTCTAATTTTTTAAATTCACCTATTTTAGTTTGTGTCCAAATACCAATCAGTATCTATTTGTGTATCTGTAATCCAATCAGCAAGAGTAATTTCTGTTCATGTATCTAACTCTGTTTCTAGACTAATATCTTTGTTTCCTGTAAAACATTTAAAAACAAATTTAAAGATTACTAAGACTTTCTCTTTGACCATCTAACCATTCTTCTTTTAAAAAACTAATTAAGTATTCTACCTTTGTATCTGGGACATCTTTGTTAGGCCAAACTTCTGTAACTCTTTGTAAAGTGCGTCCTAAACTTCCTGGTGATCTTAATCGTAAAGTTGTTAAGTAAAACTGTAAACTTACCAAAACCAACCTAAAAAGTTTATCTATACAGATGAAGCAGTCTATAGCTAAGTTTTATGGTCTTTGTTCTCTAATATAATCTTCTAATCCTTCTAGTTGGTGTCTTATTCTATCTTTTAAGTCTTGTATAGCTTTTGTAACTTCAGAAATTCTAGTCAATTATGGTGCTAGTTCACTTAAAGCATCTATTACTCTTTCCATGTCTTTGTCATCTCCTAATTTGATAAGCAGTAACTATGTCTTTTATATTATCTTTTAATACTTCTAAATTTTGTATTATACTACTGAGTCTATTTTCTAGTTCTATACTATTGTTTACTAAATTTCCTAAACTTTCATTTTCTACTTGTCTATATCTAGTTACTATATCACTCGACAAAGTATTGTCTAACCTTAACTCTGTTGTATCTTCAGTATTATTACTTATGCTATTTACCAGTAAAGTTCTATGGCAGCTTACTCTATTTTTATGACTAGTAAATGTTGTGATCCAAGTATTAGTAGTATTTTTGTAATAAGATAAGGAGCTAACTAAGGATCTTTTTGCAGTTATGTAATTAAGTAAAGGTAGGAGGTATTTCTATGCAAAGGTAACTGACTTCTATTGTTGTCTGGTATTATTCTCCCTGTTATTCTGTTTCTATTCATTAAGTGTAAGCAAAGATATATGAAAAGGCGTTTGTCTTATGTTGTTAAGTGCTACTCGATATTTGGTGTGTGTTACTATTTGCTTACTATACTAATTATAAACACTATTCATCTTCTTATCATTCTCTCCTTAGTCTTGTTATAAGTTAAAATCAGTTTTTCTATCAGTCTAAGCTTCAAATAATACTTAAACAATCATTAACCATCAAGTCAGAGGATGTCCTAACAACGCCTAACCACGGCAACAAACGGACATAATAACGACTAGGTACTGTAGGTCTTGTAACAGAAATTCTAGTCTGGCTCTGATACCAATAAGAGGATCGAATATAACAAGCAAGATCGAATATAATAAGAGAGTAGGGTATAATATGCAAATGAACACAACACTTCTCCCTTTCGCTTGGTCTCAAAAGGTACTTAAGAAATCTGAAAAGAAAATAAACAAAGAGTTTGAGACTGTCTTACAAAATCCTTTGATTTTATTGATTATGGAAGAAGTAGTATAGGGAAGTAGTACAGAGTAATGCTGGGAGTAAGGAAGTAATTCTAAGTAATTGAGAGAGTGTGTGGTTGTGTTTTTTCGTTTTCAATTTTTTTATGTCCTAACTAATAAGAGAGGAAGCCTATTTATATAATAACTGAATGGCAGGATATTTCCTGTTTTCAAGATTTCAGTTATCTATCTTAAATGAAACTGAAAGACGGCCTTTCATTTGCATACCGAACAAAAGCAGACCTAACAAGAGGTGGGTGGGCTTGGAAGTGCATAATTAATAAGGAATTTACAAATAATATGATCCTTCAGCAAGCGTCGCATGCCTGTTAAAGGTGTAAATAAAAATAAATGCATATTACAATATTGATATGGCTTAGAGGGGAAAAAAACTAGAAGATGAAATTTTTCTTCTTTCTTTTTTTTTTAACAACCTTTAAATAAATGTCCCATTGTAAGCTCCCGAATTTTTCGAGAATGGTTTTGGAATACTGAATCGAAATCCTAAAGTCTGACCTAAGTTGAAATCGAACCTTAAACAATTTCAATCATGGGAATTTCATAAAGGAATTTTCAAAAACAAAAATAGAAAGTTTAATAATCGTTCGATTAAAAAAAAAAAACCCGAACATGAAAAGATCCACCTATCTGATCCCTGATATAAACCCCTCAATTTCTAGGGTAAAATTGGATTAAATCATAACCCTAGTCAAAAAGTGTTAAAAGTCAACAAAGATCAAGACAATCAAACAATTTCTACTCCGGCAATCCTGCGTTCTCAAACTCTAGAAAACGAAATTAAGTTAATGGCTTAAAATAGTTCATAATAATATAGGGTAACATAAAAATATCATATTCGTGAATTTCGAGTGTCCTTCGAACTCAAACCGGATCGGTTCTCGAAAAGCATGTCCCAGAGGTCGAAATAATAAAAATATTCCAATAACACCAAAAGACTCGTAATTAAACAAGGATTTCAAAAATATCAGTTTTAGAATTTTTCGGTAACTAAAAATAACAGATATAGCTCGTTTACGCGTATTTTTATTACTACCGGTATGTTATATGTCTAGTCTACTATTCATAGTACTATTCGTTACTATTTCACTATCTCTACTTTTTCTTACACTTATGTCTTTGTACTTACATATTTATTTCTTAGTACCTACATACCCATTTCTTACTATCTACATTTCCAATACAACTTTATTCACATCAAACCTTACACATTATTTCTTTTCTTTATAAAAAATCAAAAACAAACAAAAATCTCTCTCTCTCTCTCTCTCTCTCTCTCTATTACATGCGTCGGCCCTTCCTCTCTCTTTCTCTATATCATTTTCTTTTCAATTTATTTTATTACATCGAAAATTCACTCCAAAAATTCTATAAATACCCCATTCCTCCTTCATTCTTTCACACATCCATTTTACATAACAAAACTCTACCAAAATTCCCTTTCAAAACCTCTCTCCAACAAATCTCTCTCAAAATACTCTCTACCATTCACTACACTTCAAGAAGAAAATAACAAACACAAAACCCATTCATCTCTTTTCAAACCTTCCATTAAACCTTAGGTAAAAATTTTACCTACATTCTTTATCATGTTCATACAACTTAGCATGAGCTTAGTGTATTTCTTAGACTCATATGAGTTAAAGAAACAACAATATGTTCATGTTTTGTTTTTGTTCATGTTCCTATTTTACATTATGTTGTTGTTATTATTGTTATTATTATTTTTGCTCTAATCTAACTTATATAGTATTATGTATATATATTTATTTAGAGCATATAAGCTCATTTTTATTTATTTATTTTCATGTTTTGCAATTTATTTATTTACTTGTTTTATGCAATTTATTAAGACTAGTCTTTCTAGTCTTAGACTTATCAATATCAAGTCAAAACAATTTTCTTTCTTCGCTTTCATTCTTTTGGGACTAGTCTATTCTTAGTCCCGAGTTGTCTTGATGAAGCTAATGCTCCCAATACATGATCGAAATACCTTGATGAAGCTAAGGTTTCCCAATACTTGACTATTTTATTATGTTTATTTACAAGTATTTCTTTCTATCTTATTATGTACTATCTTTACTTTTACATTACTACACAATCATATTCATGCATGATTATAATGTTGTTGTCTTAAGTAAAAATAAAAATAGGTTCTTTCTTAAACAAGGAAAAGTAAACTAGATTTTTCAATAAAAAGTTTAAATATTGTTTTTAATAAATTCTTTTCAAAAGCTTAAGTAAGTTAATCATAAGTTTTAAAATATTAGTGCCCAAGATTTCTTTAAATAAAAAGAACTCATTTCTTTTATAAATCAAAACTAAATATTCCATAAAGATAGAATTTTTAGCATTGAACTTAAGATTTTAACTCAACCATATCTTTTATAAGACTTAAATAGGTTCATTATAGACTTTGAAAATCACATACTAAAAAGGTTTCTTCAAAACTTAAATTTTATATTGTTATTCTCTTTTCAAAAATTAAAATGAATTTTTGCTAAGTTCTAATGTTGACAATTCTTTATTAAGAAAGCTTTTCTTATAAACTTGTCTAAAGGAATTATTCTACCACTTGACAAATATTAAGAATAAAACAAGTTTTTCAAATCAAGATAAAATCAACTCACTATTTTGGAAACCAACTTAGAAAAATAAAATTTGCCATAAAGTAAAGTTTTAAAGGTACGCATATTGTCTAAAGAAGAAAAAGGATATAAAAATAAGAGGGAAACATACATTTAACACAACTTCAAATATTTGACTACAAAAACTTAAGGAATATTTTGAAAAGCTTATTTTCAATCCATAGAAATAAAGTTAGTAGATAACTTAAAGAACCAAATTTTTGAAAACGAATTTATCTTTGAAAAGTGAGAAAATGAAATTATAATAGGAAAACATTTACTTATAAACTCAAATATATTTTTGTTTTCCTTCTAACAATTCAAAAAGGAGAAATTCTCAAAAGTTTTATCTTTTAAAACCATCAAAGACAAATTATTTATGAAATATCAATATTGAGACAACACTACAAAAATCATGCATACAATATGAGTGCTTATATATGTTCAAAGGATTTTTCAACTATATATATATATTCATATATTTTGCTTAAGGATTTTTGAGTAAAGTAAAGTTTAGAAAAATCATATTTTGTGAATTATAAATTTGTAAGTATTCTGTACCATAGTATTTTCCAACCCAAATGGCTTTTTATGACAATAATAACCTTAGAAATGGATAGATCTTTTCGAGTAGGTAGAAAACGGTATCTTATTTGCGCAATTCCGAGTTAAAATGACCAAATTATGGTCATTTTAGGTCGGAATTACCTTTCTATACGAATTTTAACGATCTTATGACATAAGTTTCGATAAGTACCATAGAATCAATAAGAAATACTCATTATGGGTATTCTTCTTGATTAGGTGATCCCGAGGAGGAGTATTCATACCCGGAGGATTGTTTTGATTAGTGGATTTACCGATCGACTCATCCGTAAGAAAGATAGATCATCATGGCCAAGTGAGTTTATTCCCTCCCTTTTTCGTACTTGATTATGCTTGTAGCTAGAGGCACTAGAAGTTGGAAAATATGAAAATGAATTATGTATGATAATATTGGTTGAAAGAATGCTAAGCATACCGAGGCATGAATTGTTGTTAATTAACTTATATTGTACAATTATACTATTGGAGTGTGTGCAAATTCTGTGATCACTTTTAAATTACTCTAATTATATACTATAAGTTATATTAATTGATTCATGCATATCACGTAGTTAGTTTCATTGCATGAGCTGCTATACTCGATGGGACAAGAGTATAGTAGACGGGTTTGCATGAGCCATAAATCTGTGAGATGGGCGATTAGGAGCCTGAAAGAACTATTTTATGATGGATGAGTAGGAGCTTGAAATAAACTACATGAGTTGGATTTTAAAGATGGGTTTTAAAGAGCCTGGAACACCTAACCCTGAATGGGGGGGGGGGGGGGGGAATCCATTCAAACATATGATTTCCGATAGATCATCTGTATTGCTTGATCACTTGCTTGATGCATTCATATGCTTGTTTAATAACTTGACTGAAATCATTTATACAAGTACGTTGATTCAGGAATATTCTCACTAAGCTAGTTATGCTTATACTCCCATAGAACTTTGTTGTATCAGGACTAATATCTTTCATGCCCGAGGCCTACATATACCTGTGGGATTATGTTTTGAGGAGCTTCTGAAAATCTTTTGAAGAACATAGGTTAATTATCCTTTGGTGTTAATATTATTTTGTTGTGAGAAAGATTAAGTTGATATTATAATTGTTTGGAGAATTATAAGAGAAAACTCTAAGATGATGTAAGGATTATATTCTCTTAATGATAAACTGGATGATTATTCAGATTCTTGTATGTTGTATTTATATCTCGAACTATACATCCCACCGGTGTCTCCTATTGTTGTGATAGGCGCCTTACATATGGTGTTCAAAATTTTCGCATGACTTCGAAAAGTCATTCTTAAATTTTAATACCGTATGTTGCGGATTGCCACGTTTAGGGTACCCTTTGGAGCGTGACACCTATCATGTGCTATGTTTATTGCAAAGCAATTAGTTCGTCATGTACGATTCCCCCTTGCATAAAGCATCCAACTGTATTATGATTCACCCGTTTATTTTGGGGAAAAATATTTGTTAAAGTAATATATTTTTAAATATTTAATTAATTTTATAAAAATAATTTTTTATTTACAGTTTTAAGGTAATTCATATACTTTAAGTATAAAAAATTATATATATTATAAGAAATAAATCTACTTAAAAAAAAATATTTAAAAAATTAATAATAAATATTTTTATAGTAATGATTGGTAGATAGATTTATAAATCGATGAAAAAATGACTTACACATTTATATTCCATAACGTCACGTTACTATATATAATTAATAAGGGTGCATGGAATCACAATTCCATCTTCTCAAAGGCAGAATTGAATTCCCTTTCAAAACAGGAATTGTTAATTCTAAAGAATCGCGATTCCAACTTCAAAAAATGTTAAATGCTTCTAAACACTGGAAAAGGGAATAGAAGTCGAAATCGTCATTCCATTTCGGTCCATTCTTGCGGACCAAACGTTCCATAAGTCTTTTAAAAAAAAGCTATGAAAAGTCTATGTTTTCGAAAACAAAGGAAAATGTTTTCCTATTTTTTCTTAAACAAACATAGAAAAATGAAAAGATATTTTCCTAAAAAACATTTCCATGGAAACAAATGGGTCTAAATCTACTCCGAGTTGATATTTGCTACTTTGACAAACAAGTTTCTTGACCACCTGAGTACAGTATACGCCCACCCCATCCATCGAAAAGAGACACACTAAAATCAAGCTTTAATGATACCTCCAACCAATCGCAAAGCCTCAAGATGATGGATTCCATATCTGACACCTTATTGATGCTACACAAAAGTAAGCAACAAGTTAATATATTAAAATAATAGCAGCTAGAAGAAGACGATCCGCACCCCTTAAGCCACAAGTGGTAAAAGGATGCCAGCATCATATGAGCAAAGCTCTGAAAAATGAGTTTAGATGAACCAAAGGTTCAATAGTCAAACTTCAGATTAAAAAGAGAGGGAAGTACACAATAGCTATGAAATAAATAAATAAAAACCAATGATTTTGGCTAATGAAATTTCAATATGAAGAGCTGGCGACGGATGAAGACTAGATTTGGCAGCCAAGGAAGAAATGAAAGTAAGAAAGAGCATCAAACAAAGATAAGCCTTGCATTTCTTTTGATTTAGGTTAGTTGAATCCTTTCTAGTTTCTACCAAGTGTCTTCCCTTTTAATGTTCACTTATGAGAAAAACTATTATGATTGTTGTCACTTAGTTTAGAAATATTATAAAATTAGTTAAGAGTTATGGACTTAGTAAAAGTAGTTAGAGAGATTATTAATAGTTACAATCGGTTACAATTAGTTAAAAGATTAACAATTATAAGAAACAAATAGCATCTCGTAAGAAGTTTTTCTTTTAAAGTTCTCTCTGGAAGTCTGTCTTTTTGATAGACTAGGACGATTTCAAGATTTTCATTGTTTCTAGATTGAGCTGAGCGAGAGCCTATTAAAAATTAAGATGACCATAATTAAAGGCAAACATAGATGACTCTATGTAAAGGTACAAACCCAGTTTCTGTGAAGGACCAAAGCAATTTCACCATATCAAGGAAACTGGAAATACTATATTCGGATGCTATCAGCACCTTTTATGGACTCCAAAGCTATCTTCCATCATTAAAATAATGCAACATTTTCAAATAAAGAAATTGATAATATGCTCCTTCCAACAAACATATGTATAAACAATAATTTTACATCACATTATGTAATTCATATATGGTACATTCACTTTTTATTTAGACTGATGTGATTGTTAAGTCTAAATGGAGAATGAAAAGAGTACTTTCACCTGTACATGACATCTCCGCTAAGCATCTTCTTCTCGCAAATCCAATCAGGGAACTTCTCAAGCAGTTCAACCTTTCTTCTACCTCTTCTACAAATTAAAGTAATGACTACTGATCCTAATTCAAGGGAGAAACAAAGGAAAAGAAAAGAAAAAGAAATGGTACATACTCCTATCAGTGATTTCAAAGCTGTTCATTATAATTTTATGCACAAGCTCATCTTTTGTAATTGAAGAGTAGCCTACGGTCCAAAATATAGAACAGATATTGGAAACAATATCATACAAGCAAGAAGATTCCTGCTTGCACATTGCTGGTTTCGTGGTACTCAATTTTTCATCCTTAACAAGGGAAATGATTTCCTGCATCAGTGATAATGGAATACTTAAATCAGTAGCAACACAAAGCAGGTATGATTTAACTCTTAAAACATGCACCAATTACCTGTCATGTTCATAGTAAACTACCATTAGTGTAGCTACAGATGGAAATTTTATCCCTCGCGTTTAATACCAGCAACATTAAAAGTACTTCAGAGTTTATATGCAAAACATCTATGACAGCAATTGTGTTGTACATTTCCATTTTTTTTTTTTTTGTTTTGCTCACAGGCTGAAAAAAATCCACAAATGCTTGAAAGTTTCTTAGCTAGAATTTGATTTCTAAACATAACTATCAACAGAAGGCTAAATTGAGGATGGGAAAGCATGATGCTAAGGTCAAATATATAACAGAGTTAAATTAGCAGCTTCATTACCGAGTGTACCATCCACTGAGTTCCTATCAGATTTTGTATTATTACCAACTGATGAGTTACTGTCAAGTGAACGTCTTTAAGCCTGTAGCACATGATAATGGGAATTTAAGTAGAAAAAACTCACAGCAAACAGACTGTTATTACCAATCTCTTGTTCTAACGTTTTCCAACCATATCATATGCTTCAAATGAGAGAAAAGAGTTATAACCTTATTGAGTGCCACAAGGGGATGAAAAGTTATCTCCTCTAAAGTTTCCAGGGTCCGCGTGTTCTGAACATGGACATCCAAGCTATTGTCTTTGCATGGGGAGCTTAGTTGAATTTCATCATCTTCCAAACCAGAAAATTTTAGTGACCTTTTAGTAGGCTTAAAGCTTGATAGAGTGCATGCCTTGTTTGTAGTGCACTTAGAATTTTTTTCACTATTGGCTGATTCTGGTCGTTGAGGTATCATTTGTGCAGGGTTTAAATCGTCAAATTGCCATTGAAAGAGGTAGACTTGACTGCAGGAGTTTGAGTAATGGTAGATGACTTAAAGCAACTATGAAGAGCTTCTTCCTCTTGCTCACAGCTGATATCTGGGCCCCTCACGCCATGAGAATCGGTATCTTTCTCTTGCTCATAGCATATATTTAGACCCTTCTCACCATCTGATTCATATAACATCATGTCAACATCTTTACCTGGACTGCTTTTAGTTTCGCCACTGTTTAGATCATAATGTGCATAAGGAGAAGATACAGACTTCCTTAAAAGAGAAAATGCCTTCTTAGAGATTCTGGTCTAGAGGAAGTCAGTTGATGTGGTACAGCAGATTCCCATTACTATCCTCTTGACTAAGTGCACAGGTACTCCTATTGAAGGCTCTGGTAAAGTGGCCTCCGGAACGTCACATGCTTGGTACAAGGAAGGGGTGCAACGAATTATATTGCATGTTGAATTGTTTACTTACTAAGATCATAACTAGAGTTGTAAACGAGTCAATTCGATACAGTACCAAGCTCGAACTCACCTTGAATAAAAAACTCGAACTCGAACGAGCTTCGATTTTTAAATTCAAACTCGACTCAATTTAATACTCAATAAGCTTGAACTCAACTCAATTATTCTTTTAAATATTGATTTAACTGTAAAGAGTATTTAATACTTGATAAGTTAGAACTCGACTCGACTTGACTCGATTAAGCTCGTGAGCTCACCGAACCGAGTGTTTTAAAGCTCAAACTCGAGCTCAACTCGATTATAAGCAAGTCCAATTCGAGTTTTCACCTAGTCGAACTTGAGTAACTTACGAGTTGTCTCAACTCATTTATAGTCCTAGCCAAAACAAGCTAACAGATACGAAAATGTATTGATCCAAATATAAAGTGAAATTGCATATGACCCAACCTCTACGCAAAACCCTTTTAAATTTTATATTAAGAATATCATAGCTAATTGCTTGGATACCAAAGGAACTTGAGAACAAAATACAGGGATCATGCAGTCCAAAAATTGTATACTACTAGAGTCGAGTCTAGTCGAGTTCTAACTTATCGAGTATTAAATACTCTTTATAGTTAAATCAATAATTAAAAGAATAATTGAGCTTAATTGAGTTGAGTTCAAGCTTATTGAGTATTAAATTGAGTCGAGTTTGAATTTAAAAATCGAAGCTCGTTCGAGTTCGAGTTTTTTATTCAAGGTGAGTTCGAGCTTGGTACTGTATCGAATTGACTCGTTTACAACTCTAGTTATGATCTTAGCAAGTATAAACAATTCAACATGCAATATAATTCGTTGCCCCCCTTCCTTGTACCAAGCATGTGACGTTCCGGAGGCCACTTTACCAGAGCTCTTCCATAGGAGTACTTGTGCACTTAGTCAAGAGGATAGTAATGGGGAGTCTGCTGTACCACATCAACTGACTTCCTCTAGACCAGAATCTCTAAGAAGGCATTTTCTCTTTTAAGGAAGTCTGTATCTTCTCCTTATGCACATTATGATCTAAACAGTGGCGAAACTAAAAGCAGTCCAGGTAAAGATGTTGACATGATGTTATCTGAATCAGATGGTGCGAAGGGTCTAAATATATGCTATGAGCAAGAGAAAGATACCGATTCTCATGGCGTGAGGGGCCCAGATATCAGCTGTGAGCAAGAGGAAGAAACTCTTCATAGTTGCTTTAAGTCATCTACCATTACTCAAACTCCTGCAGTCAAGTCTACCTCTTTCAATGGCAATTTGACGATTCAAACCCCTGCACAAATGATACCTCAACGACCAGAATCAGCCAATAGTGAAAAAAATTCTAAGTGCACTACAGACAAGGCATGCACTCTATCAAGCTTTAAGCCTGCTAAAAGGTCACTAAAATTTTCTGGTTTGGAAGATGATGAAATTCAACTAAGCTCCCCATGCAAAGACAATGGCTTGGATGTCCATGTTCAGAACACGCGGACCCTGGAAACTTTAGAGGAGATAACTTTTCATCCCCTTGTGGCACTCAATAAGGTTATAACTCTTTTCTCTCATTTGAAGCATATGATATCGTTAGAAAACGTTAGAACAAGAGATTGGTAATAACAGTCTGTTTGCTGTGAGTTTTTTCTACTTAAATTCCCATTATCATGTGCTACAGGCTTAAAGATGTTCACTTGACAGTAACTCATCAGTTGGTAATAATACAAAATCTGATAGGAACTCAGTGGATGGTACACTCGGTAATGAAGCTGCTAATTTAACTCTGTTATATATTTAACCTTAGCATCATGCTTTCCCATCCTCAATTTAGCCTTCTGTTGATAGTTATGTTTAGAAATCAAATTCTAGCTAAGAAACTTTCAAGCATTTGTGGATTTTTTTCAGCCTGTGAGCAAAACAAAAAACAAAAAAATGGAAATGTACAACACAATTGCTGTCATAGATGTTTTGCATATAAACTCTGAAGTACTTTTAATGTTGCTAGTATTAAACGCGAGGGATAAAATTTCCATCTGTAGCTACACTAATGGTAGTTTACTATGAACATGACAGGTAATTGGTGCATGTTTTAAGAGTTAAATCATACCTGCTTTGTGTTGCTACTGATTTAAGTATTCCATTATCACTGATGCAGGAAATCATTTCCCTTGTTAAGGATGAAAAATTGAGTACCACGAAACCAGCAATGTGCAAGCAGGAATCTTCTTGCTTGTATGATATTGTTTCCAATATCTGTTCTATATTTTGGACCGTAGGCTACTCTTCAATTACAAAAGATGAGCTTGTGCATAAAATTATAATGAACAGCTTTGAAATCACTGACAGGAGTATGTACCATTTCTTTTTCTTTTCTTTTCCTTTGTTTCTCCCTTGAATTAGGATCAGTAGTCATTACTTTAATTTGTAGAAGAGGTAGAAGAAAAGGTTGAACTGCTTGAGAAGTTAGTTCCTGATTGGATTTGCGAGAAGAAGATGCTTAGCGGAGATGTCATGTACAGGTGAAAGTACTCTTTTCATTCTCCATTTAGACTTAACAATCACATCAGTCTAAATAAAAAGTGAATGTACCATATATGAATTACATAATGTGATGTAAAATTATTGTTTATACATATGTTTGTTGGAAGGATAATATTATCAATTTCTTTATTTGAAAATGTTGCATTATTTTAATGATGGAAGATAGCTTTGGAGTCCATAAAAGGTGCTGATAGCATACGGATATAGTATTTCCAGTTTCCTTGATATGGTGAAATTGCTTTGGTCCTTCACAAAAACTGGGTTTGTATTTTTATATAGAGTCATCTATGTTTGCCTTTAATTATGGCCATCTTAATTTTCAATAGGCTCTCGCTCAGCTCAATCTAGAAACAATGAAAATCTTGAAATCATCCTAGTCTAAGTCAAAGACAGTCAAGTCAAAGACAGACTTCCAGAGAGAACTTCAAAAGAAAAACTTCTTACGAGATGCTTTTATATTGTTTCTTATAATTGTCAATCTTTTAACTAATTGTAACCGATTGTAACTATTAATAATCTCTTTAACTACTTTTACTAAGTCCATAACTCTTTAACCAATTTTATAATATTTCTAAACTAAGTGACAACAATCATAATAGTTTTTCTCATAAGTGAACATTAAAAGGGAAGACACTTGGTAGAAACTAGAAAGGATTCAACTAACCTAAATCAAAAGAAAATGCAAGGTTTATCTTTGTTTGATGCTCTTTCTTACTTTCATTTCTTCTTTGGCTGCCAAATCTAGTCTTCATTCGTCGCCAACTCTTCATATTGAAATTTCATTAGCCAAAATCATTGGTTTTTATTTATTTATTTCATAGCTATTGTGTACTTCCCTCTCTTTTTAATCTGAAGTTTGACTATTGAACCTTTGGCTTATCTAAAGTCATTTTTGAGAGCTTTGCTCATATGATGCTGGCATCCTTTTACCATTTGTGGTTTAAGGGGTGTGGATCGTCTTCTTCTAGCTGCTATTATTTTAATATATTAACTTGTTGCTTACCTTTGTGCAGCATCAACAAGGTGTCAGATATGGAATCCATCATCTTGAGGCTTTGCGATAGGTTTGAGGTATCATTAAAGCTTGATTTTAGTGTGTCTCTTTTCGATGGATGGGGTGGGCGTATACTGTACTCGGGTGGTCAAGAAACTTGTTTGTCAAAGCAGCAAATATCAACTCTGAGTAGATTTAGACCTGTTTGTTTCAATGAAAATGTTTTCTAGGAAAATATCTTTTCATTTTTCTGTGTTTGTTTAAGAAAAAATAGGAAAACATTTTCCTTTGTTTTCGAAAACATAGACTTTTCATAGCTTATTTTTTTAAAAGACTTACGGCACGTTTGGTCCGCAAGAATGGACAGGAATGGAATGACGATTTCGACTTCTATTCCTTTTTCCAGTGTTTAGAAGCATTTAACATTTTTGGAAGTCGGAATCGCGATTCTTTAGAATTAACAATTCCGATTTTGAAAGGGAATTCGATTCTGCTTTTGAGAAGATGGAATTGTGATTTTATTCCACTCTTATTAATTATATATAGTAACGTGACGTTACGGAATATAAATGTGTAAGTCATTTTTTCATCGATTTACAAATCCGTCTACCAATCATTACTATAAAAATATTTATTTTTAATTTTTTTAATATTTTTCTTTTAAGTAGATTTATTTCTTAAATATATGTAATTTTTTATACTTAAAGTATATGAATTACCTTAAAACTGTAAATAAAAAAAATTATTTTTATAAAATTAATTAAATATTTAAAAATATATTACTTTAACAAATATTTTTTCCTCAAAACAAACGGGTGTAATACAGTTGGATGCTTTATGTAAGGGGGAATCGTACATGACGAACTAATTGCTATACAATAAACATAGCACATGATAGGTGTCACGCTCCAAAGATACCCTAAACGTGGCAGTCCGCCACATACGGTATTAAAATTTAAGAATGACTTTTCGAAGTCATGCGAAAGTTTTCAACACCATATGTAAGGCGTCTATCACAACAATAGGAGACATCGGTGGGATGTATAGTTCGAGATAGTAAATACAACATATAAGAATCTAAATAATCATCCAGTTTATCATTAAGAGAATATAATCCTTACATCATCTTAGGGGTTTTCTCTTGTAATTCTCCAAACAATTATAATATCAACTTAATCTTTTCACAACAAAATAATATTAACACCAAAAGATATTAAAGGATAATTAACCTAAGTTCTTCAAAAGATTTCCAGAAGCTCCTCAAAACATAATCCCAGTCGGGTATATGTAGTCCTCGGGCATGAAAGATATTGGTCCTGATACAACAAAGTTCTATCAGAGTATAAGCATAATTAGCTTAGTGAGAATATTCCTAAATCAACGTACTTGTATAAATGATTTCAGTCAAGTTATTAAACAAGCATATGAATGCATCAAGCAAGTGATCAAGCAATATATATGATCTACTGGAAATCATATGTTTGAATGGATTCACCCCTCCATTCAGGGTTAGGTGTTACAGGCTCTTTAAAACCCATCTTTAAAATCTAACTCATGTAGTTTATTTCAGGCTTCTATTCGCCCATCAAAATAGTTCTTTCAGGCTCCTAATCGCCCATCTCACAGATTTATGGCTCCTGCAAACCCGCTACTATACTCTTGTCCCATCGAGTATAGCACCTCATGCAATGAAACTAACTACGTGATATGCATGAATCAATTAATATAACTCATAGTATATAATTAGAGTAATTTAAAAGTGATCACAGAATTTGCACACACCAATAGTATAATTGTACAATATAAGTTAATTAACAACAATTCATGCCTCGGTATGCTTAGCATTCTTTCAACCAATATTATCATACATAATTCATTTTCATATTTTCCTACTTCTAGTGCCTCTAGCTATAAGCATAATCAAGTACGAAAAAGGTAGGGAATAAACTCACTTGGCCATGATGATCTATCTTTCTTACGGATGAGTCGATCGGTAAATCCACTAATCAAAACATCCTCCGGGTATGAATACTCCTCCTCGGGATCACCTAATCAAGAAGAATACCTATAATGAGTATTTCTTGTTGATTCTATGGTACTTATCGAAACTTATGTCATAAGATCGTTAAAATTCGTATAGAAGGTAATTCCGAGTTAAAATGACCATAATTTGGTCATTTTAACTCGGAATTGCGATAAATAAGAAATAACGTTTCTACCTACTACTCGAAAAGATCTATCCATTTCTAAGGTTATTTTTGTCATAAAAGCCATTTGGGTTGGAAAATACTACGGTACAAAATACTTACAAATTTATAGTTCACAAAATATGATTTTTCTAAACTTCACTTTACTCAAAAATCCTTAAGCAAAATATATGAATTAATATAGTTGAAAAATCCTTTGAACATATATAAGCACTCATATTGTATACATGATTTTTGTAGTGTTATCTCAATATTGATATTTCATAAATAATTCGTCTTTGATGGTTTTAAAAGATAAAACTTTTGATAATTTTTCCTTTTTGAATTGTTAGAAGGAAAACAAAAATATATTTGAGTTTATGAGTAAATTTTTTCCTATTATAATTTCATTTTCTCACTTTTCAAAGGTAAATTCATTTTCAAAAATTTGGTTCTTTAAGTTATCTACTAACTTTATTTAAATGGATTGAAAATAAGCTTTTCAAAATATTCCTTAAGTTTTTGGGTGGTCAAAATTTTGAAGTTGTTTAAATGTATGTTTCCCTCTTATTTTTATATCCTTTTTCTTCTTAGAGAATATGCAAACCTTTAAAACTTTACTTTCTTGGCAAATTTTTATTTTTCTAAGTTGGTTTCCAAAATAGTGAGTTGATTTTATCTTGATTTGAAAACTTGTTTATTCTTAATATTTGTCAAGTGGTAGAATAATTCTTTAGACAAGTTTATAAAAACTTTCTTAATAAAGAATTGCCAACATTAGAACTTAGCAAAAATTCATTTTAATTTTTGAAAAGAGAATAACAATATAAAATTTAAGTTTTGAAGAAACCTTTTTAGTATGTGATTTCAAAGTCTATAATGAACCTATTTAAGTCTTATAAAAGATATGGTTGAGTTAAAATCTTAAGTTCAATGCTAAAAATTCTATCTTTATGGAGTATTTAGTTTTGATTTATAAAAGAAATGAGTTCTTTTTATTTAAAGAAATCTTGGGCACTAATATTTTAAAACTTATGATTAACTTACTTAAGCTTTTGAAAAGAATTTATTAAAAACAATATTTAAACTTTTATTGAAAATCTAGTTTACTTTTCCTTGTTTAAGAAAGAACCTATTTTTATTTTTACTTAAGACACAACATTATAATCATGCATGAATATGATTATGTAGTAATGTAAAAGTAAAGATAATACATAATAAGATAGAAAGAAATACTTGTAAATAAACATAATAAAATAGTCAAGTATTGGAAACCTTATCTTCATCAAGGTATTCTGATCATGTATTGGAGCATTAGCTTCATCAAGGCAACTCGGGACTAAGAATAGACTAGTCCTAAAAGAAAGAAAGCAAAGAAAGAAAATTATTTTGACTTGATATTGTAAGTCTAAGACTAGAAAGACTAGTCTTAATAAATTGCATAAAACAGTAAATAAATAAATTGCAAGACATGAAAATAAATAAATAACAAATAAGCTTATATGCTCTAAATAAATATATATACATAATACTATATAAGCTAGATTAGAGAAAAAATAATAATAACAATAAAAACAACAACATAATGTAAAATAGGAACATGAACAAAAACAAAACATGAACATATTGTTGTTTCTTTAACTCATAATAATAATCAAATTTCTTGAAGTCAAAATTACTAATTTTAGGGAATCACAATTCTAACTTTCAAAAACACTTCCAAACATAGAAACAAATATCAATCATCTAATTATTAAAATAAAATATAGTAATTGACATACAATTGCTCATTTATTTCATTGTAATTGCAATTCTATTATAGTCATATCCCTTATGAAAACTATTATAGTGTTTAATTAATCATAATAGCGATTCCATAATAAATCTCTATTATAAAAAAATTCAATAATTATTATTTATTCAAACCTATGGATGATAATTCAATATTGAAATTGTGCTTTTTTTCTACAAAACACCCATTCAAGTAAAAAATTAATAAATAAAAATCCTATTATAACTCTCTTCCATTTCTCAATAATAACAATTTCACTACAATCTTATTCATTTAACGAAATGAACGGATAGTAAGTATTTCACTGATATAATACGGTTGGATATCAATCCAAGTTGTTAAATAGCTAACATGATCAATCTTGTTAAAAAGATAGCAAGTCCATAACATTTTCCTAAATTGTTTTTATTCTATGCATCAAAATTCTTTTCTTTCTTTTTATTGACATCCCCTTATTTTATTTTATTTTTGCCATAGACATTCCCTTATTTCAAATTATGTATTTCATTCCATGGGATTTGTTGTACTTGGCAACTTGCCAATTGGTAAGTTTTATTCATGTACAGGACATTTATTATCCCTACCTAGGGAAATTTGAGTTTTGAAGAGAGTACTGTTTTATCTGATTGGGTTTTCATTTTCTCAACCCTTTATTTATGAATCTTTTTATATAGATTAATTTGATTTAAGTATTATTCTTTTTTTGAATAAAATTCACCTTTATTATGAAAAGGAATAAAATCCATAATCACGGCCCACAATGCACAACATCTTCATCATAAAACAATCATGAAAATTATGGCGCCACTGCTCATATTTTTTGGAAAATTTTGACAATAAAAAAAAAAATCTTCTTTAAAAAAACACTTGGTCTTTGCCAATCTTTTATATTAATATAAATTATAAATATTTTTAAAATTTGATTTATTACCTAAGTTGGCAAGTACTAACGGATATATTAACCATGAAAATAAAACCAAACGCTATTACTCTGAGTCAAAAAAAAATATTAAAGACTTCTTTTATAATTATATATTAATTATATAATTATGAATGCATAAGATATTTTTAATTGGAGATCTTTCTGTAATTTGAGACTTTTATGGGAGGACTATCTAGTTAACCAACAATCAATAAATACTCTTGAACATGTTGAAACCCATGACATGTGTGAATATGAATGTACATATGTTCATTTTTGCACAATAAAAGGACCAAGCAGTTTTATCGACCGAAAAGGGTTGAATTTTAGCTGCCTAATATTTTCCAATTCAAACCACCTTATCTCCCCCACTACTCTGGCAGAAATCTCCAAATTTCAAATCTAGATGTAGATCCAATTTTTTAATCAATAAGATTGACAAGAACACATTCTATAAGTAGTATAGAACCATGCCCAAACATATCAAAACAATATACAAAACCAAAACCAAAACCAGACATTAACAATCCAAGCTGAAAACAGGAATTGAGTACTACATCTTACCGGTCATCCGAGGCATGGGTGGTGGTCTCACCCTAGCTTCCACCAGAAACAGGACCTGTCCCTTCGATGTTGTCCAGGAAAAACTTGAGGTATCCAATGGCCTCCCTGTGACATTCTCTCCTGTAAATGTCACCAAAAGTGGCACTATTGTCCGAGTATCGACTGATACGAACATCCAGTTTTCAGCTAGCTCGATATGCATACAATCCCTAATATGGAAGCTTGATAGTTACGATGAGACAACAAACAGTACTTCATACTAGCAATGGTGTTGCAGGAAATCCTGGACGCCGAACTTTAAGCAGTTGGTTTAAAATTGAGAAGTATGAAGATGATTACAAGCTGGTGTTATATCCTACTGTGTGTAATCACTGTAAGGTTCTGTGTAGAGATATTAGGATTTACATTATAGATGGGAAGAGAGCTTTGGCTTTGAGTGATGTGCCCTTCAAAGTCATGTTTACGAAGGCTTAAAAGGCTTGTGTTGGTGATATAATGCTCCCATCTTTTAGTTTTCTTCATTTGCATGAAATAAAAAATACAGTTGTATGTAGTTATTCTTCCTGTTTATGGGCTTCAATTAAAACATAAGCATCTCAACTGACAAATGCTGTAGTGCAATAAAACAGTTGAGACATTATTACAGAAGAAAATATTTGCTCTTTTTACTGTTTCAAATTGTTTGCTTGTTTTGTCTTGGACAATGAAACCATGTCTTTCCCAAAGAAAGTTTTGGTACATCCCATTATACAAAGCCAGACGAAATATTAGTTGTTCTGTCATACTAAAATTATCACAATCACTTATCGATTACCCAAGTCTAGATTATTGTCACTCCTTCTGCTCATCTGACCACAATATAAGAAATTACAGAATATCATATGCTCTATACGTGTACAATGTGGTCTCGGTTTTATGAATCATAGTTACATTGTCCTTAACGAATGTTTAGTGAATGTGCAGAATGAGACTAACGAGTGCAGCTTCATGACTCTCAATTATTAGGGAATCCCAGAACCTGATGTGGAAAAGTAAAACCAAATCCTAAGAATTGAAATTCATGTAGTTATCACATTTAATCCTTGATCTTACATCCCAGCAAGCTCTGAAAGAAACAATATGAAATCGGATTGCACAACATAACAAAACAAGACCGTCTATTTTTCATGGACATTGAAAAAATAAAGAAATTCCATCTATCAAACACTATTTTAAAGGGGTTTACATATATAGATTCACCCCTTGACCAAAAAGGTAACATGAGAAAATTTTTTCCCACGCATTACACCAAATTGCACAACTTGAAACGCCAATGACTAGGCATAAAAATGAATATCTATGTTACATCACCTTCTCTAGGACAGATTTGAGTAAGACAGATTTTCTCTGCTTTGTTGCCACCACAAAAATGACTATTCACACATGTTTAGCCATTGAAATGGCCTTTTCAAGATTCATCCATGCTTTCTCATACCTTAGAAATTCCATGAACCAAAGCTCAAAATCATCGATTGTGATTATGTGTATGTGTTTCTGTTCTGCTTCTCCATATTCTCACTCTGGCTGGCTTCCTTTATCTTCCTTATTGGTATCAAAACCTGAAAAGGAAAACATGAACAATAAACCAGATTACTGGATTTTTCTTTTTTTTTTTTTTTTTTAGTACTGTTGTTAAGCATATCGAGCAGATATACATGTGAGTTCACATGAATACCACCTTGTACCAAACTAAATATAAAATTCTAAATTTCTAAGCTATTGGAATGCTTATTAAAGACCATGACCCCATATAATTTGCTTGTTAGCACAAATGTTTCTTAGACAATGATGATTTATTTCAATTCGGCATGATACATCAAAAATCAGTTCACACATACACATCCAGTGACTATCGCAATTTTCTTCACAGAAATATTAAAATTCTTTGATGGTTTTGGAAAGTTTTGAAGGTAGAGGGTGAGGACCCAAGTCAAACAGAGCATACATTATAACAAACACGCAGATTATGCAAACATAGTTGGCAAGGTTTCAAAATTCCATTTAGACAAACTTGTCTTTGCAGAAGCAGATACTTGCACATAGAAGTTGAGTCTTTTGAATCCACAATAACAAAGATAACCTTTATGATTTATGTTGCTGCATAAAGGAATCATTGTATGTATGCTTTTTCTATGTAATTGCTCTACCAAGTCGATGTTCCATTATAGCTACATTCTAGGAACAACACACCTACACGAATGCAATCTTAATCAAATCAAAACATAAGTTTGGTGCTCCAACATTACCTTGTATGGGATTTTAACCTTCTGACCATTCAAAGAGTCCATCTTTCACTGCAGAATGCAATCTTTTCGGTAGATATGAAGATCAGTCCTACTAAAGGACCCGATGTAGTCGATAGATAGCACTGTGAGGCCTTTAGGAGCTTCTCTGCATCATTGATTCCAAAGATCTGTTTAAAAATATTCTCCCTCCCACCACGTTGTATAATTTTTGCCCCTAAACTCAGCTTTCCTTTGAACGTCTCAGAGAATTTAGGTCCCATTTTTACTGCAGGCATGCAAATTAGCAAAGGGCAAATGCATGTTAGGAAATCTCTGATTGTGCACCTCCAATACAGCACATCCTCTAACCATCAAGAAAAACTGTAGCAACCCCTATGATTAAGAAGCTTTTTTATGTTTTATGATAAATATTAACCATATATTTTTCATTCCCTCTAACCACAAGGAATGCTAGATAAACGGTCAAAACATTTTGTAAATCTGAAATAGATCTTAGATGAAGTAGAACAAATCACCATTATTTTATTCATCATGTTCCACCTTGATGTGATTGATCATACATAACATCCATTGAAATTCTTTTCAAACCTAATCTTTACTCTTCACTTCAAGGAAGTTAATGAATGAACAAATTGACTGACTTCAGCCATAAGATGCCACACTTTACAATGTGCAAAATCCAAAGATTTCCTTGAATACCATGATCCCGAATTTGGCATGCAAAGCTACCCCTTTTGCTTCCTTGCTTTTCCTTGTTTGCTGTTTTGGGATCTCTTGGATCTGTGCCATATAAATGTACGAAATGAGCTAAACATTATTTTCACAATCAATAGATATGAATAGGTCAATGCCTTCTACACTTCAATTTAAGGGTAGAAGTCAGCTAATACTCAGTTCAGTTTTACATGGCATGTGTGGAAGCTTAATGGGGATTTATTTTGCAACTCAAAATTAAAGCCAGTTTCTTTTTCTCAAGCCGAAATCGATTTGACCCAAAGTAATCACCATTTTCTTCTTTTTTTTTCTATCTTCTTTTAGGGACAATGACGAAAATAGTACCTAACCCCTTGCAAATATAACAGAAGTTTGGTTTTGAATAATTTAGTAACTAAATAAAGTTTTTATTGACTTTTTTTATACCTAAAGATTGATCTTGATAATTTTAGTACTCGAATAAATTTTTCGTGAACTTTTTCATTTGATGGGGGATTAAAAAAAGTTAGCAAAATCTTTATCAAGATACCAAAATTGTCAATACCACATTTCAAGTTTGATCAAATACCAAATTATTCAAAACCAAATTCCAAATACCCACTTAATCCTTTTTCGAAAATTCAGATACCATTTTCGTCATTAAACATTTTATATATATATAAATAGAAAAATGGGACTTAGACAGAGCTAGGATTAGGGTATCACTTAGAACTAAAATTTTGATCTATAATCCTTAAATATACATATACATAAAAATTAAAAGAGTTATAAATACTAGCTCCCTTACAACAAACTCAACTTTTCAAATTTATTTTGTAAATTTATGAATAAATCGTCCACATTAAAGAATCGGTATATAAGATAATAAATTTAAGAACAATAAAATATAAAAGACTTCTTTCGTTTACTTTCTAATTTTTTTTAATGTGACACTAACCCTTAACGCTTAATACTGAAAGTCTATTACAAAACTCAAAATCTAGAGGTTTTTTATAAGCAGTCCACTACTCAATCTACTACTTTAGCCTAACCCAGCTACTCTACCTAGTTTTTTATCATAAAACAAAATCTTCTATCATCTTTTCTTAATTTAATAATTAATAAAAAAAATTTACTGATCAAGGTAAACAAACCCTAGCGCTCTCTCTCTCTTCATATTCACTCTACTAATACTAATATCACTATATGTTGTGATTTGCATGTGATAATGCAATTTCAAGTAGTGCAATCTCTTAAGTCTCAAGAGACTCGTGATTATGGGGCCAAAAGGATGGTTTTCCCCTTTGTTCTTTTCTCCTTTTTATATTGATGATGTTTCAGTTATATTATTACATTTTTGTTACTATATCAACTTTTTAATAGTCTAAACTAGTACCACTAAATAATTACAGTTTAAACCACCATGCAATCTTAGTATTTTGCTAGAAATGTCCTATGCCTTGTATGTTTAGAGTGCTGAGTTGCAATAGATGTCTCCGATCTTTAAAAACAACCTTCTCCTCAAGGTTGAACTGAGAAAAAAATTGTTGAAAACCATCATAGTCTTCCCATAGTGTCCTTTGGTAATAACCCCATTTATTGTACCAATATTTGACGAACCCTATGTCTTTGTTAAGTAATAGTCCTTGAACTAAGAATAGACAAGGGTTGTAAAATCAGATGATCACCCACATCTTGATAAGGTAAATTTAAAGATGGAGTTGAGACACCCTTTAGCTAACTTCAAATTAGATACGTGAAATACATTGTATATCTTAGAAGTAGGTGGCAATGATAGTTCATAAGCAACTTCCCTTATATGTCTATCTACAATGTTTTTTATACAATTTTGTGCTTCCAATAATCTAGTTCGTAGTGATCTTAATAAGACATCTGTGTCTTGAAGGTTAGAATCAAATGCCTCTAAATCCAAATCACTTTTAATATAAGCTGGTATCATAGTGGGCTCTATTCCATAAACAATTTGAAAAGGTGTTGCATCAACACCTTGATAATAAGAAGTGTTATATGAACGTTTCACCCAAGGCAAAAACCTAACCCATAGTTGAGGAAACTCCACGAAAAAACTCTCTAAGTATTGCTGAATTACTTTATCAAGCACCTATGTTTGCTTATCAAATTGACGGTAATAAGCACTTGACATGTTCAAGTGTGTATCGCTTAATGGAAATAGCTTGTTCTAGAAATTAATTGCGAAAATAGAATCTCTATTAGAAACAATGGTCCTTAAAAACCCATGCAACTTAAACAACTATATTAAAAAACAAATGAGTGACTTTAGAAACTGTATAGTGCCCATCAAGAGCTCCTAAGTGACAATACGTGGAAAGCCTATCCACAAAAAGGAATGCAATCGGGACGTATATACTAAAACCCAAACCTAAACCTAAAACCCAATAGGATTCCCAAACCCATCCCAAACCTTGTAGGATTTTTGTCCATGGACCCAAAACCCGCTAGACAAACCCTATAGGATACCGGAACCCGAACTCGAACTCCAACCCGAACCCGAACTTGAAACTCGATATAAAATTACAATCATTATACAATAGAATATTTAAAAATGTCATTATAAATAATCTTTTTTCATCTTTTTCTATTTCCGATCCATTCCCACTTTACAGGCCAAGAAAAAAACTCTTATCATTACTCATACAATCCTCTTTATAAAATCCCAACCATTTTCATGGAAAGAAAATCATTGAATGAAATAGTGCGGTAACGTGAGAGACTTGAATTTGAGGAGAGTGACCCAAGACCAAGACTGAAAGTGGAGACCATAGAGCACTGGTCTACTGTCTTAGGGTTTTTCATTTTTTCTAAATGATTTAATAAAAAAGAAAAAATAGCTTTAAAAATAATAGAGCACAGTTGGTTAATTTTAGAGACTAAGGCTAAACATAATATATATTTATATATTTTAACGGGTTCGGTTTCCTAATGGATTTTATGCTCGTCTCAAAACCCATCCAAAAACTCTATAGAGTATTTACTGGGTTGGGCGGATCGGGTACCCTATAAAAACCCGCCTGCTTACATCCCTATCCACAACTACTAATCTAACTGAGAATCCTTGTGAAAGCGGAAGGAATGTTATAAAATCCATGCTTACATCTTCTCAAATTCTCTTTAGAACTGGTAATGGCTACAAAAGGCCTCCTAGTGCTTGAATCACATATCTAACTTGTTGACAAATCATGCACTATTTGAAAAAAAAATCCTCTACAATGTGTTTTTAGCCCTCCCCAGTAGAAGGAAGAAGCTAACCTTTTATAGGTTTTAAGCACACTAAAATGACCAACACTTAGGGAACCATGAAATTCAATAATTAAAATAGGATTAGATTGAGGCACCAAAAACAGTTTTGAATTGTAATATAAGAGCTCATTTCACCAATGAAAATCATATTTCATAGGTTCCCTTGGTTCAAGCCAAACAATAACCATTGAAAGGTCGGAAGCACTTGATACTCTTGCTTCAAATGATCCAAAAAAATTGAAATAAGGTGCAAAAATGCCAAAAAAATTCACTTGGTCAGTCCCTTGGCATGACAAAGCATTAGCTACTGTTCTATATGTGATCATATAATCACATCCAGTACAAATATTTTCATTGTTTTGGAGTTTGAATTTCTTGGCAAAGGATCTCCTTTAAACTACCATGGTCTATCCTTATTCTAAAACTATGGTCAAGTATATATTGTCATAATTTTTTAATAGAATCAATGATGGCATAGAGTTCCTACACATAAGTAGAAGCTTTGCACAAACATACTAGCATTTTTTTACTAAAAAAATGCAACTAGATGATTAGCTTGTAGCTATATAGCTCCATTACCATGCCCTAATGCATCAATCTCTATAATAAACGGCTGGTAAAATTAGGTAATTCTAAAATTGGAGCTGAGCTCAATGCTATCTTCAAACAATCAAAAGCATCCGAGGCCTATTGCCTGTAATGAAATTTATCCCTTTGTAACTTGTCAATTAAAGGGCTAGTAATAGAGGCATATCTTCTAATAGAATGTCTATAATAGCCAACAACCCCCTAAATGCCTAGAACTCCTTTACTGTCATAAGCTTTGGCCAATTTTGGATTGCTATAGTCTTAGATAAATCCGGTTGTACCCTATTTTGTCCCACCACATAGCCTAAATATTCAATCTTCTACTGGCCAAAAGAACATTTGAATTTATTTAAAAAGAAAAAAAAATGATTCTCTAACAAAATATTTAACATTAGGCCCAAATGTTCATTGTTTATCTTCAGATCTACTATAAACCAAAATGTCATTACAAAAAAAAAATGACAAATTGCCCCAAAAATGGTTTGAAAAAGCCATTCATAATAGCTTGAAAAGTAGCTAGTGCTTACTTGATCTAAGTGGCATAACAAGAAATTCATAATGGCCCTCATATGTTTAAAATGTCATTTTTTCAATGTCACCCTCAAACCTTCTAATATGGTGATAACCATATCGTAAGTCCAGCTTAGAAAATATTAATGCATCATGTAATTCATCAACTATGGGAATAGGAAACCAATCCTTTATAGTGACATTTTTAGCACCCTATAATCAATATAAAAATGCTAAGATTCATCCTTCTTTTTAACTAATAATACTAGAGATAAAAAAGGACTGATACTATTCCTTATAATTCATTGTTCTAACATATATTTTAGTTTCTTCACAATTTCATTTTTTTCATTTTTGAAAATGCAGATAACGGTATGGTTTTACATTAACAGGAACAATACCTATATTGAAATGGATTCGATGTTGGACATGGTGACACGATGGCAATGATGTAGGTGTTTGAACACAACAAAGTACTTGCCTAATATGCTCTTAAATGAGATATTGTTGGTGGAACTCAACGTGGAGGAACAAGGTTAAGTTAACAATTGATAAAAAGATGTAATAGCATCTATTTGAATCATTCGTTGCAACTGGTGATTAGAAATAGGTTGCAATGTAGATGAATCACCACATAAAGACACTTGTTTACTCTCTTTGATAAACTGCATAGTTAATGCAGTGTAATCAATTGTAATAAGCCCTAAGCTTTGGAGCCATTAGACGCCCAACACAACATTTGCACCTTGTATGGGCTAGACATACAATATCTCCATAAATTCATAACACCAGATGTATACAAGTATGTCTACACATTAGTCTTCACATAATATTTTCAGTCTATCTCTTATCATTACAGCAAAACTGGGAGAGGCTTCCTGAAACACCCTAAATTCTTATCTAAATTAGAAATTGAATTTAGATAGTTAAATAAAAAAAAACAAGTAAACAATATAGTAAGATTTGTCAATTTAACATATTTAGATTAGTAAATAGATTTAAATTAAATTGACATTTTAAATATTCCTTTCAAATTTTCTGTTTGCTTCTATAACCTATTCCAAGTATCAAATTAACAAAGTTCCTTTCAAATATCAATTCTTAAATCCTCTTTTCTTTTAATTTCCAAATGAGTTAAATTTCTTAAGTTTAACAACCTCAATTTTAAAAGGCTCAAGTTTAGCCATTCCTATCAAAATCCTATTCTCTCAATCCCTGTAAATTGTGAATTCATCTGTCTATCTAAAAATATTTTTTTAAGCCAATCTTAAATTAAATATCAATTTGATATAAGAGAAGAAGAAGAGGAAGATAGGGAATCAATAATTAAATATCATTTTTTAATCCCTATACAGATGTTGTAAGTTATGGTTATAACTTGTATGTTGATTTTAAGATGTTGTATGTTGAGTTTGTGATGTAAAACAAGTAGATAAATAAGTTAAAAATGACATGCTCTGTTTCTGTGAAAGAGCACGAGAGGAACATAGGGGTGCTTTAATCATTTGTGCACCTTGTTTTTTCTTAAAGCTATGAATTTTTACCCACTCGAGAAGAAGCACGACTAGTATACGACTTCCCTATCTCCTCATGTTTCTCACCCGAGAAGAAACACGGCTGGAATACAACTATCCATATCCAAACGTGCTTTTCTCCATTTCTTTTATTAAACACAACTCCAGAACAGCATGGCTAGAACATGGATTTCCCCATCATACTGTGTTTCTCTCTGATCTTTGAGTGCATAACATGTTAAGTGAAACACAGGAGGAACACGACTTGCCCTATCTCATCATGCTTCTCAATAAGTTCTAATCCAAGAATAAAATACCACTGGATGTAATTAGTCGTGCTTCTTTTACACTAGAACACAAAGGGGAACACGTTGACCTATCTTCCCATGTTCTTCATAAAAATAAAATAAAATGAAATAAAAATATACATATATATGTACATGTAAATACTGAATCGAGTGTTTGCATAAGGTTTACTAAAAAGTTGATTAATGAATGATAGGAATTGGATTTAGTATGCTAAAATAAACTACTAATATCCTAGTTTATTTTAGCATACTAAATCCAATTCCTATCATTCATTAATCAACTTTTTAGTAAAACCTTATGCAAACACTCGATTCAGTATTTACATGTACATATATATGTATATTTTTATTTCATTTTATTTTATTTTTATGAAGAACATGGGAAGATAGGTCAACGTGTTCCCCTTTGTGTTCTAGTGTAAAAGAAGCACGACTAATTACATCCAGTGGTATTTTATTCTTGGATTAGAACTTATTGAGAAGCATGATGAGATAGGCAAGTCGTGTTCCTCCTGTGTTTCACTTAACATGTTATGCACTCAAAGATCAGAGAGAAACACAGTATGATGGGGAAATCCATGTTCTAGCCATGCTGTTCTGGAGTTGTGTTTAATAAAAGAAATGGAGAAAAGCACGTTTGGATATGGATAGTTGTATTCCAGCCGTGTTTCTTCTCGGGTGAGAAACATGAGGAGATAGGGAAGTCGTATACTAGTCGTGCTTCTTCTCGAGTGGGTAAAAATTCATAGCTTTAAGAAAAAACAAGGTGCACAAATGATTAAAGCACCCCTATGTTCCTCTCGTGCTCTTTCACAGAAACAGAGCATGTCATTTTTAACTTATTTATCTACTTGTTTTACATCACAAACTCAACATACAACATCTTAAAATCAACATACAAGTTATAACCATAACTTACAACATCTGTATAGGGATTAAAAAATGATATTTAATTATTGATTCCCTATCTTCCTCTTCTTCTTCTCTTATATCAAATTGATATTTAATTTAAGATTGGCTTAAAAACTAATATTTTTAGATAGACAGATGAATTCACAATTTACAGGGATTGAGAGAATAGGATTTTGATAGGAATGGCTAAACTTGAGCCTTTTAAAATTGAGGTTGTTAAACTTAAGAAATTTAACTCATTTGGAAATTAAAAGAAAAGAGGATTTAAGAATTGATATTTGAAAGGAACTTTGTTAATTTGATACTTGGAATAGGTTATAGAAGCAAACAGAAAATTTGAAAGGAATATTTAAAATGTCAATTTAATTTAAATCTATTTACTAATCTAAATATGTTAAATTGACAAATCTTACTATATTGTTTACTTGTTTTTTTTTTTTAACTATCTAAATTCAATTTCTAATTTAGATAAGAATTTAGGGTGTTTCAGGAAGCCTCTCCCAGTTTTGCTGTAATGATAAGAGATAGACTGAAAATATTATGTGAAGACTAATGTGTAGACATACTTGTATACATCTGGTGTTATGAATTTATGGAGATATTGTATGTCTAGCCCATACAAGGTGCAAATGTTGTGTTGGGCGTCTAATGGCTCCAAAGCTTAGGGCTTATTACAATTGATTACACTGCATTAACTATGCAGTTTATCAAAGAGAGTAAACAAGTGTCTTTATGTGGTGATTCATCTACATTGCAACCTATTTCTAATCACCAGTTGCAACGAATGATTCAAATAGATGCTATTACATCTTTTTATCAATTGTTAACTTAACCTTGTTCCTCCACGTTGAGTTCCACCAACAATATCTCATTTAAGAGCATATTAGGCAAGTACTTTGTTGTGTTCAAACACTACATCATTGCCATCGTGTCACCATGTCCAACATCGAATCCATTTCAATATAGGTATTGTTCCTGTTAATGTAAAACCATACCGTTATCTGCATTTTCAAAAATGAAAAAAATGAAATTGTGAAGAAACTAAAATATATGTTAGAACAATGAATTATAAGGAATAGTATCAGTCCTTTTTTATCTCTAGTATTATTAGTTAAAAAGAAGGATGAATCTTAGCATTTTTATATTGATTATAGGGTGCTCAAAATGTCACTATAAAGGATTGGTTTCCTATTCCCATAGTTGATGAATTACATGATGCATTAATATTTTCTAAGCTGGACTTACGATATGGTTATCACCATATTAGAAGGTTTGAGGGTGACATTGAAAAAATGACATTTTAAACATATGAGGGCCATTATGAATTTCTTGTTATGCCACTTAGATCAAGTAAGCACTAGCTACTTTTCAAGCTATTATGAATGGCTTTTTCAAACCATTTTTGGGGCAATTTGTCATTTTTTTTTTGTAATGACATTTTGGTTTATAGTAGATCTGAAGATAAACAATGAACATTTGGGCCTAATGTTAAATATTTTGTTAGAGAATCATTTTTTTTTTCTTTTTAAATAAATTCAAATGTTCTTTTGGCCAGTAGAAGATTGAATATTTAGGCTATGTGGTGGGACAAAATAGGGTACAACCGGATTTATCTAAGACTATAGCAATCCAAAATTGGCCAAAGCTTATGACAGTAAAGGAGTTCTAGGCATTTAGGGGGTTGTTGGCTATTATAGACATTCTATTAGAAGATATGCCTCTATTACTAGCCCTTTAATTGACAAGTTACAAAGGGATAAATTTCATTACAGGCAATAGGCCTCGGATGCTTTTGATTGTTTGAAGATAGCATTGAGCTCAGCTCCAATTTTAGAATTACCTAATTTTACCAGCCGTTTATTATAGAGATTGATGCATTAGGGCATGGTAATGGAGCTATATAGCTACAAGCTAATCATCTAGTTGCATTTTTTTAGTAAAAAAATGCTAGTATGTTTGTGCAAAGCTTCTACTTATGTGTAGGAACTCTATGCCATCATTGATTCTATTAAAAAATTATGACAATATATACTTGACCATAGTTTTAGAATAAGGATAGACCATGGTAGTTTAAAGGAGATCCTTTGCCAAGAAATTCAAACTCCAAAACAATGAAAATATTTGTACTGGATGTGATTATATGATCACATATAGAACAGTAGCTAATGCTTTGTCATGCCAAGGGACTGACCAAGTGAATTTTTTTGGCATTTTTGCACCTTATTTCAATTTTTTTGGATCATTTGAAGCAAGAGTATCAAGTGCTTCCGACCTTTCAATGGTTATTGTTTGGCTTGAACCAAGGGAACCTATGAAATATGATTTTCATTGGTGAAATGAGCTCTTATATTACAATTCAAAACTGTTTTTGGTGCCTCAATCTAATCCTATTTTAATTATTGAATTTCATGGTTCCCTAAGTGTTGGTCATTTTAGTGTGCTTAAAACCTATAAAAGGTTAGCTTCTTCCTTCTATGGGGAGGGCTAAAAACACATTGTAGAGGATTTTTTTTTCAAATAGTGCATGATTTGTCAACAAGTTAGATATGTGATTCAAGCACTAGGAGGCCTTTTGTAGCCATTACCAGTTCTAAAGAGAATTTGAGAAGATGTAAGCATGGATTTTATAACATTCCTTCCGCTTTCACAAGGATTCTCAGTTAGATTAGTAGTTGTGGATAGGGATGTAAGCAGGGGTTTTTATAGGGTACCCGATCCGCCCAACCCAGTAAATACTCTATAGAGTTTTTGGATGGGTTTTGAGACGAGCATAAAATCCATTAGGAAACCGAACCCGTTAAAATATATAAATATATATTATGTTTAGCCTTAGTCTCTAAAATTAACCAACTGTGCTCTATTATTTTTAAAGCTATTTTTTCTTTTTTATTAAATCATTTAGAAAAAATGAAAAACCCTAAGACAGTAGACCAGTGCTCTATGGTCTCCACTTTCAGTCTTGGTCTTGGGTCACTCTCCTCAAATTCAAGTCTCTCACTCCCGTTACCGCACTATTTCATTCAATGATTTTCTTTCCATGAAAATGGTTGGGATTTTATAAAGAGGATTGTATGAGTAATGATAAGAGTTTTTTTCTTGGCCTGTAAAGTGGGAATGGATCGGAAATAGAAAAAGATGAAAAAAGATTATTTATAATGACATTTTTAAATATTCTATTGTATAATGATTGTAATTTTATATCGAGTTTCAAGTTCGGGTTCGGGTTGGAGTTCGAGTTCGGGTTCCGGTATCCTATAGGGTTTGTCTAGCGGGTTTTGGGTCCATGGACAAAAATCCTACAAGGTTTGGGATGGGTTTGGGAATCCTATTGGGTTTTAGGTTTAGGTTTGGGTTTTAGTATATACGTCCCGATTGCATTCCTTTTTGTGGATAGGCTTTCCACGTATTGTCACTTAGGAGCTCTTGATGGGCACTATACAGTTTCTAAAGTCACTCATTTGTTTTTTAATAGTTGTTTAAGTTGCATGGGTTTTTAAGGACCATTGTTTCTAATAGAGATTCTATTTTCGCAATTAATTTCTAGAACAAGCTATTTCCATTAAGCGATACACACTTGAACATGTCAAGTGCTTATTACCGTCAATTTGATAAGCAAACATAGGTGCTTGATAAAGTAATTCAGCAATACTTAGAGAGTTTTTTCGTGGAGTTTCCTCAACTATGGGTTAGGTTTTTGCCTTGGGTGAAACGTTCATATAACACTTCTTATTATCAAGGTGTTGATGCAACACCTTTTCAAATTGTTTATGGAATAGAGCCCACTATGATACCAGCTTATATTAAAAGTGATTTGGATTTAGAGGCATTTGATTCTAACCTTCAAGACACAGATGTCTTATTAAGATCACTACGAACTAGATTATTGGAAGCACAAAATTGTATAAAAAACATTGTAGATAGACATATAAGGGAAGTTGCTTATGAACTATCATTGCCACCTACTTCTAAGATATACAATGTATTTCACGTATCTAATTTGAAGTTAGCTAAAGGGTGTCTCAACTCCATCTTTAAATTTACCTTATCAAGATGTGGGTGATCATCTGATTTTACAACCCTTGTCTATTCTTAGTTCAAGGACTATTACTTAACAAAGACATAGGGTTCGTCAAATATTGGTACAATAAATGGGGTTATTACCAAAGGACACTATGGGAAGACTATGATGGTTTTCAACAATTTTTTTCTCAGTTCAACCTTGAGGAGAAGGTTGTTTTTAAAGATCGGAGACATCTATTGCAACTCAGCACTCTAAACATACAAGGCATAGGACATTTCTAGCAAAATACTAAGATTGCATGGTGGTTTAAACTGTAATTATTTAGTGGTACTAGTTTAGACTATTAAAAAGTTGATATAGTAACAAAAATGTAATAATATAACTGAAACATCATCAATATAAAAAGGAGAAAAGAACAAAGGGGAAAACCATCCTTTTGGCCCCATAATCACGAGTCTCTTGAGACTTAAGAGATTGCACTACTTGAAATTGCATTATCACATGCAAATCACAACATATAGTGATATTAGTATTAGTAGAGTGAATATGAAGAGAGAGAGCGCTAGGGTTTGTTTACCTTGATCAGTAAATTTTTTTTATTAATTATTAAATTAAGAAAAGATGATAGAAGATTTTGTTTTATGATAAAAAACTAGGTAGAGTAGCTGGGTTAGGCTAAAGTAGTAGATTGAGTAGTGGACTGCTTATAAAAAACCTCTAGATTTTGAGTTTTGTAATAGACTTTCAGTATTAAGCGTTAAGGGTTAGTGTCACATTAAAAAAAATTAGAAAGTAAACGAAAGAAGTCTTTTATATTTTATTGTTCTTAAATTTATTATCTTATATACCGATTCTTTAATGTGGACGATTTATTCATAAATTTACAAAATAAATTTGAAAAGTTGAGTTTGTTGTAAGGGAGCTAGTATTTATAACTCTTTTAATTTTTATGTATATGTATATTTAAGGATTATAGATCAAAATTTTAGTTCTAAGTGATACCCTAATCCTAGCTCTGTCTAAGTCCCATTTTTCTATCTTATATATATATAAAATGTTTAATGACGAAAATGGTATCTGAATTTTCGAAAAAGGATTAAGTGGGTATTTGGAATTTGGTTTTGAATAATTTGGTATTTGATCAAACTTGAAATGTGGTATTGACAATTTTGGTATCTTGATAAAGATTTTGCTAACTTTTTTTAATCCCCCATCAAATGAAAAAGTTCACGAAAAATTTATTCGAGTACTAAAATTATCAAGATCAATCTTTAGGTATAAAAAAAGTCAATAAAAACTTTATTTAGTTACTAAATTATTCAAAACCAAACTTCTGTTATATTTGCAAGGGGTTAGGTACTATTTTCGTCATTGTCCCTAAAAGAAGATAGAAAAAAAAAGAAGAAAATGGTGATTACTTTGGGTCAAATCGATTTCGGCTTGAGAACAAAGAAACTGGCTTTAATTTTGAGTTGCAAAATAAATCCCCATTAAGCTTCCACACATGCCATGTAAAACTGAACTGAGTATTAGCTGACTTCTACCCTTAAATTGAAGTGTAGAAGGCATTGACCTATTCATATCTATTGATTGTGAAAATAATGTTTAGCTCATTTCGTACATTTATATGGCACAGATCCAAGAGATCCCAAAACAGCAAACAAGGAAAAGCAAGGAAGCAAAAGGGGTAGCTTTGCATGCCAAATTCGGGATCATGGTATTCAAGGAAATCTTTGGATTTTGCACATTGTAAAGTGTGGCATCTTATGGCTGAAGTCAGTCAATTTGTTCATTCATTAACTTCCTTGAAGTGAAGAGTAAAGATTAGGTTTGAAAAGAATTTCAATGGATGTTATGTATGATCAATCACATCAAGGTGGAACATGATGAATAAAATAATGGTGATTTGTTCTACTTCATCTAAGATCTATTTCAGATTTACAAAATGTTTTGACCGTTTATCTAGCATTCCTTGTGGTTAGAGGGAATGAAAAATATATGGTTAATATTTATCATAAAACATAAAAAAGCTTCTTAATCATAGGGGTTGCTACAGTTTTTCTTGATGGTTAGAGGATGTGCTGTATTGGAGGTGCACAATCAGAGATTTCCTAACATGCATTTGCCCTTTGCTAATTTGCATGCCTGCAGTAAAAATGGGACCTAAATTCTCTGAGACGTTCAAAGGAAAGCTGAGTTTAGGGGCAAAAATTATACAACGTGGTGGGAGGGAGAATATTTTTAAACAGATCTTTGGAATCAATGATGCAGAGAAGCTCCTAAAGGCCTCACAGTGCTATCTATCGACTACATCGGGTCCTTTAGTAGGACTGATCTTCATATCTACCGAAAAGATTGCATTCTGCAGTGAAAGATGGACTCTTTGAATGGTCAGAAGGTTAAAATCCCATACAAGGTAATGTTGGAGCACCAAACTTATGTTTTGATTTGATTAAGATTGCATTCGTGTAGGTGTGTTGTTCCTAGAATGTAGCTATAATGGAACATCGACTTGGTAGAGCAATTACATAGAAAAAGCATACATACAATGATTCCTTTATGCAGCAACATAAATCATAAAGGTTATCTTTGTTATTGTGGATTCAAAAGACTCAACTTCTATGTGCAAGTATCTGCTTCTGCAAAGACAAGTTTGTCTAAATGGAATTTTGAAACCTTGCCAACTATGTTTGCATAATCTGCGTGTTTGTTATAATGTATGCTCTGTTTGACTTGGGTCCTCACCCTCTACCTTCAAAACTTTCCAAAACCATCAAAGAATTTTAATATTTCTGTGAAGAAAATTGCGATAGTCACTGGATGTGTATGTGTGAACTGATTTTTGATGTATCATGCCGAATTGAAATAAATCATCATTGTCTAAGAAACATTTGTGCTAACAAGCAAATTATATGGGGTCATGGTCTTTAATAAGCATTCCAATAGCTTAGAAATTTAGAATTTTATATTTAGTTTGGTACAAGGTGGTATTCATGTGAACTCACATGTATATCTGCTCGATATGCTTAACAACAGTACTAAAAAAAAAAAAAAAAAAAGAAAAATCCAGTAATCTGGTTTATTGTTCATGTTTTCCTTTTCAGGTTTTGATACCAATAAGGAAGATAAAGGAAGCCAGCCAGAGTGAGAATATGGAGAAGCCAGAACAGAAACACATACACATAATCACAATCGATGATTTTGAGCTTTGGTTCATGGAATTTCTAAGGTATGAGAAGCATGGATGAATCTTGAAAAGGCCATTTCAATGGCTAAACATGTGTGAATAGTCATTTTTGTGGTGGCAACAAAGCAGAGAAAATCTGTCTTACTCAAATCTGTCCTAGAGAAGGTGATGTAACATAGATATTCATTTTTATGCCTAGTCATTGGCGTTTCAAGTTGTGCAATTTGGTGTAATGCGTGGGAAAAAATTTTCTCATGTTACCTTTTTGGTCAAGGGGTGAATCTATATATGTAAACCCCTTTAAAATAGTGTTTGATAGATGGAATTTCTTTATTTTTTCAATGTCCATGAAAAATAGACGGTCTTGTTTTGTTATGTTGTGCAATCCGATTTCATATTGTTTCTTTCAGAGCTTGATGGGATGTAAGATCAAGGATTAAAATGTGATAACTACATGAATTTCAATTCTTAGGATTTGGTTTTACTTTTCCACATCAGGTTCTGGGATTCCCTAATAATTGAGAGTCATGAAGCTGCACTCGTTAGTCTCATTCTGCACATTCACTAAACATTCGTTAAGGACAATGTAACTATGATTCATAAAACCGAGACCACATTGTACACGTATAGAGCATATGATATTCTGTAATTTCTTATATTGTGGTCAGATGAGCAGAAGGAGTGACAATAATCTAGACTTGGGTAATCGATAAGTGATTGTGATAATTTTAGTATGACAGAACAACTAATATTTCGTCTGGCTTTGTATAATGGGATGTACCAAAACTTTCTTTGGGAAAGACATGGTTTCATTGTCCAAGACAAAACAAGCAAACAATTTGAAACAGTAAAAAGAGCAAATATTTTCTTCTGTAATAATGTCTCAACTGTTTTATTGCACTACAGCATTTGTCAGTTGAGATGCTTATGTTTTAATTGAAGCCCATAAACAGGAAGAATAACTACATACAACTGTATGTTTTTATTATCATTGCAAATGAAGAAAACTAAAAGATGGGAGCATTATATCACCAACACAAGCCTTTTAAGCCTTCGTAAACATGACTTTGAAGGGCACATCACTCAAAGCCAAAGCTCTCTTCCCATCTATAATGTAAATCCTAATATCTCTACACAGAACCTTACAGTGATTACACACAGTAGGATATAACACCAGCTTGTAATCATCTTCATACTTCTCAATTTTAAACCAACTGCTTAAAGTTCGGCGTCCAGGATTTCCTGCAACACCATTGCTAGTAATGAAGTACTGTTTTGTTGTCTCATCGTAACTATCAAGCTTCCATATAAGGGATTGTATGCATATCGAGCTAGCTGAAAACTGGATGTTCGTATCAGTCGATACTCGGACAATAGTGCCACTTTTGGTGACATTTACAGGAGAGAATGTCACAGGGAGGCCATTGGATACCTCAAGTTTTTCCTGGACAACATCGAAGGGACAGGTCCTGTTTCTGGTGGAAGCTAGGGTGAGACCACCACCCATGCCTCGGATGACCGGTAAGATGTAGTACTCAATTCCTGTTTTCAGCTTGGATTGTTAATGTCTGGTTTTGGTTTTGGTTTTGTATATTGTTTTGATATGTTTGGGCATGGTTCTATACTACTTATAGAATGTGTTCTTGTCAATCTTATTGATTAAAAAAATTGGATCTACATCTAGATTTGAAATTTGGTGATTTCTGCCAGAGTAGTGGGGGATAAGGTGGTTTGAATTGGAAAATATTAGGCAGCTAAAATTCAACCCTTTTCGGTCGATAAAACTGCTTGGTCCTTTTATTGTGCAAAAATGAACATATGTACATTCATATTCACACATGTCATGGGTTTCAACATGTTCAAGAGTATTTATTGATTGTTGGTTAACTAGATAGTCCTCCCATAAAAGTCTCAAATTACAGAAAGATCTCCAATTAAAAATATCTTATGCATTCATAATTATATAATTAATATATAATTATAAAAGAAGTCTTTAATATTTTTTTTGACTCAGAGTAATAGCGTTTTGTTTTATTTTCATGGTTAATATATCCGTTAGTACTTGCCAACTTAGGTAATAAATCAAATTTTAAAAATATTTATAATTATATATTAATATAAAAGATTGGCAAAGACCAAGTGTTTTTTTAAAGAAGATTTTTTTTTTATTGTCAAAATTTTCCAAAAAATATGAGCAGTGGCGCCATAATTTTCATGATTGTTTTATGATGAAGATGTTGTGCATTGTGGGCCGTGATTATGGATTTTATTCCTTTTCATAATAAAGGTGAATTTTATTCAAAAAAAGAATAATACTTAAATCAAATTAATCTATATAAAAAGATTCATAAATAAAGGGTTGAGAAAATGAAAACCCAATCAGATAAAACAGTACTCTCTTCAAAACTCAAATTTCCCTAGGTAGGGATAATAAATGTCCTGTACATGAATAAAACTTACCAATTGGCAAGTTGCCAAGTACAACAAATCCCATGGAATGAAATACATAATTTGAAATAAGGGAATGTCTATGGCAAAAATAAAATAAAATAAGGGGATGTCAATAAAAAGAAAGAAAAGAATTTTTGATGCATAGAATAAAAACAATTTAGGAAAATGTTATGGACTTGCTATCTTTTTAACAAGATTGATCATGTTAGCTATTTAACAACTTGGATTGATATCCAACCGTAATTATATCAGTGAAATACTTACTATCCGTTCATTTCGTTAAATGAATAAGATTGTAGTGAAATTGTTATTATTGAGAAATGGAAGAGAGTTATAATAGGATTTTTATTTATTAATTTTTTACTTGAATGGGTGTTTTGTAGAAAAAAAGCACAATTTCAATATTGAATTATCATCCATAGGTTTGAATAAATAATAATTATTGAATTTTTTTATAATAGAGATTTATTATGGAATCGCTATTATGATTAATTAAACACTATAATAGTTTTCATAAGGGATATGACTATAATAGAATTGCAATTACAATGAAATAAATGAGCAATTGTATGTCAATTACTATATTTTATTTTAATAATTAGATGATTGATATTTGTTTCTATGTTTGGAAGTGTTTTTGAAAGTTAGAATTGTGATTCCCTAAAATTAGTAATTTTGACTTCAAGAAATTTGATTCGGCCTTTTCGCAGTAACATTTAGGCTTTGTTAAGTATATTAACTTCAACTATCTTTGTAATCTTCCACATATTTATTATTCATATTTGCCTTACATCATAAATTTAAGGGAATATTTTACTAATACTAATGTATACACATTTTATTCTACTTTGTACATAATACAATCAAATATAATATAGAAATAAAATCAATGATTAGGTGTTTTATTACTTAATCCATTCAATTCTAGACCAGGTTTGCAAAGCAAGTGTTACATAAAATTTAGCCAAAATATATAAAAGCAAGTATGCATTATTAAAATTTCATTAATCATTTTCTTTAATTTTCTTTATTGGAAACAAACCTTTGAGATATTTAAAACATGGTGGAGTCTTTGAATTTCTTCCATGTGGAAATTTTTTCTGGAGAAAAGCTATAAAAAAAATGGAAAAAAAAGAAAAGAAAATAATAATTAAAAAAAAGAGACTTCAACTATCCCGTGATTCGTCCCTCGGGACAACGCGCTTTGGACCTTTTGGTTCCGACTTCCGACAGAAAGCAAGGTGTTTGATTAAAATAGCAAGTGGAAGAGCACGTGTAATATATATATATATATATATATCTATAATTATCAATAGTTTTTTAACATGTGATATATGAGTGATAATTATTTTAAAAATTATCCACTATATTATCCTTTTACTAGTATGTAACTGATAATTATATATCATATATATATCCATGTGAGTTGTAATACCTATTTATTATTTTCCCACCAAGGACGCACGTTATATCGTTAAATGATGAAGTTCTCTCCGCGGACCAATCAATAGCTTGACATCTTAGAAGAAGTTGCACGGTCAAAAGACGCGCATCACTTTTTTTTATCTTCTATATAGTCCATTTCCCTTCACAAATCGTTCTTGTAAGTACCTTGCTTTAACGTTATTTTCTGTTCGGTCAACAATATTTAAGGGAAAAAGAAAATAGATTTATTTAATATTTTACCACAATTAATATTTTATTAATGTACCTTCACAAAATATTATGAATATGGTTTAAGTACTCTTTCTTTAATTACACGAATGCATGTTACATGTTTTATATGATCATTTATAGTCTCTTTCATCTTTATATGAAAGGCTTTTTTTGTTTTGGGCGGTCTTTATATGAACGGTTGCTCCACATAAAAAAGAGCTGTAACCCTCCAAATTAAAAAAAAAAAAAAAAAAGAGTAGTAATATCTTATGCTAAGGATTATGTTATTTCATATTAAATGATACAAAGCTTGCAATCCAGTGTGCGAAGAGTCGAAATCCCTACCCAAGTAACGCCTTTTTGTAAAATACGCCTTTGGATACATAATTATAAGATAATGATTTTTACTGTTGAAAAAGGTCCAAATGACAAAATGAATTATTAGAGTATTGATAATGAAGACAAATTGGGCTAAGGTCTTTTTTTGAATTGCCTAATTTTCATCTATATCGATATTTCATTTGCATCTAAATCTTATATGTATATGCTTGTTTCTAAATAAAAATATATATTTTTTTATATGTATATATTTCTTGATAAATAATTTAAATTGAAACGATAACGTATTGCAAGCACGTCAATAAACCAAATACAACCTTAATGGTTTGAACCAGATGGTTTAATTTAGCATCAAAGCAAACAAAAAATTTTAAAATAGTCTAGTATAGACCTCTACGCATCAGCTGATTTTTATGGTTTGGGTTACGAACTAGACCACTCAAACTATGGTTGATTTAATCTTAATCCAATTGAATCACTTTAAAAAAAACACCTAATTACATTTTACCGTTCATATACACATAGGGGAGAACTTTGGTAATCAGAAAAGAACTATCAACATGCACTTTATAACAACGTGATGCAATGCAATATTTCAAGTAAAATTAATTTAACAAGTGATCTATAATCCTTAAATATACATATACATAAAAATTAAAAGAGTTATAAATACTAGCTCCCTTACAACAAACTCAACTTTTCAAATTTATTTTGTAAATTTATGAATAAATCGTCCACATTAAAGAATCGGTATATAAGATAATAAATTTAAGAACAATAAAATATAAAAGACTTCTTTCGTTTACTTTCTAATTTTTTTAATGTGACACTAACCCTTAACGCTTAATACTGAAAGTCTATTACAAAACTCAAAATCTAGAGGTTTTTTATAAGTAGTCCACTACTCAATCTACTACTTCAGCCTAACCAAGTTACTCCACCTAATTTTTTATCATAAAACAAAATCTTCTATCATCTTTTCTTAATTTAACAATTAATAAAAAAAAATTTACTGATCAAGGTAAACAAACCCTAGCGCTCTCTCTCTCTTCATATTCACTCTACTAATACTAATATCACTATATGTTGTGATTTGCATGTGATAATGCAATTTCAAGTAGTGCAATCTCTTAAGTCTCAAGAGACTCGTGATTATGGGGCCAAAAGGATGGTTTTCCCCTTTGTTCTTTTCTCCTTGTTATATTGATGATATTTCAGTTATATTATTACATTTTTGTTACTATATCAACTTTTTAACAGTCAAAACTAGTACCACTAAATAATTACAGTTTAAACCACCATGCAATCTTAGTATTTTGCTAGAAATGTCCTATGCCTTGTATGTTTAGAGTGATGAGTTGCAATAGATGTCTCCGATCTTTAAAAACAACCTTCTCCTCAAGGTTGAACTGAGGAAAAAATTGTTGAAAACCATCATAGTCTTCCCATAGTGTCCTTTGGTAATAACCCCATTTATTGTATCAATATTTGACGTACCCTATGTCTTTGTTAAGTAATAGTCCTTGAACTAAGAATAGACAAGGGTTGTAAAATCAGATGATCACCTACATCTTGATAAGGTGTAAGGACCCTGAATTTTACCCCTATATTTGATATAGGAGATAACGGATCCCCAACCACATATAACCCCTAAGATTATATGTAAGGTTGCCTAAAGGGATAGTTTGAGTAATTGTTTATCTAATTCTATAAGATAATATACAACAAACAACATAGATATTAGCAGCGGAAATAACTCTACTTCTAGATAGCTACATATATACATATATACATATTACATCCAAAGGCTTTTTATAAGCCTTAATCAAAATTCTCAAAACACAACTCTACTAACACAATATTTACACCATCAACCAAAAATGAATCTCATCTAATCTATTACATTTATAGGGTCCATTGAGTCCATGGTCATCTCTAATCCTCCAACCCATCAAGAAAATCCTCGAAGTCAGTTCCGTACCCCATACTCGTATAGAACTCATCGGGATCATCACCTGAAATAGATAAAATATGAGCCAAAGGCCCAGTACACAAGTAACGAATACAAATGCGAAGTGAATCACACATTCTTAGGCTAGATGCATTATGCAACAATTACTTATTCAATAATAAGTCTTTAATTAATAAGACAACAAGGGAGTATTCAAACTCCGGACAACAAGGTTCTAGTATTACGTCCGCCTCCCTGAGTGGTCCCTACTGTTCATACAGACTAGGCAGCCCCACCTTCCGGCGTAGCCCGTAATACTAGGGGTTCCTGAGTAACGCATCACGACGCTCAGGGGGTTGATATGAGCAGCTCGGATACTCATATCTCCTAAACCATTCTAACCGTTAACGAGAAAGAACCCTGCCCCCAATCTGAGCAGGGTGCCGCTCTCCAACCAGATTCAACGGCAAACACCGACAATCAACACATAAATAACAATAGTATTCTCTGATTTTTAGGTAGTTTAATCTTGATGCCTACCCTAGCAAAGAATCAAGCAAGTCACTGTACCTGATATAGCTCGGAATTAACGGAGTCGACTGGGCGAGGATCTAACACTGTTTAAATCAATAATAAATTCACACTTAGCTTAAACTCTAATTGATTAGCTCAAAATATAAATTCATCCAAGAAATCCAAATAAATTAATTCAAAATCAAAATAAAGCATTTAAGCACCCTATTATACCCTAGATCACTTAATAAATATATAATTACTCAAATAACAAACTTTGGAAAATTTTAGAAAAAGTTCTTAAAATTCAAAAGCACAGGGGATACGCCGGCACTCAACGCCGGCGGCGTTGAGCCGGTGTGCAATGTCCTGAAAATTCACACTGCCAACGCTGGCAGTGTTCAAGGGTACGCCGTCAGCCTTTGTTTCCTACGCCGGCGGCCTTTAGCCGGCGTTGAATCCAAAACCCAAAGTTTCAAAAACATCCAGAGAAGTCTAAGCCGTCCGCTTACTTATGTACGCGGGCAGCTTTGAAACATACGCCGGCGGCGTTGATTTCAAATAGCCAGCGTACAATAGGGATGAAAGAACGCCGGCTCACTGGTCAAGCGAAAGCCGGCGGCGTTCGGTCGGCCTTAAGAAATTTGGTTCTGTGGCCTTTCAACACCGCCTCTACGCCGGCGGCGTAGAAGCTTAAATTGCCGGCGTACATTCTGAAGAACAGACGCTGGCAAAACCTTAGCATAAAAGCCGGCGGCGTAACAGACGGCGTTAGGAAAATTGGTTCTGTGGGCTTTCTACACCGCCTCTACGCCGGCGGCGTAGAATCCCCAGATGCCGGCGTACGCTCAAAATCTAGCCTATACGAAAATGGTTTTTGAAATCCCCTGTTTTTATACATTTTGATCAAGTCTCAAAACTTTTCCAAACTTAGTCCAAACTTTCTAAAGCTTGTTATATGATTCAAATACTATCCTAACAACATGAATTCCACCTCTAATCATCAAATCACCAATCATACTTCAAATTCACATATCAACTACTCATTCTTCAATTTTTCTATAATACTCAATCCCACACTTCCACATTCCTATGAGATGCAAACTACCACTTCATTAATCACATAATCCCATTCACACTATCATTCATGCACCAACTCAATCTCATACCAAACATCATCTCAAAATCCTATCTACCCTAACATTTATAAACAACACATTATAGGATATAAATTAAAAGACAAAGATTGCATTAAACTCACATGAGTGAATCTTGGCTTGGAATGTTATTCAAATCCTTAAGCTTGTAGTAAGCCTTGGCTTAGGGTTTAAAATTTTGGATTGAGAAAAGAAAGAAAGAAAGATAGAAAGAAACGTATGGAAATTTGAGGCTGCCAAAAGGAGATCTTAATTTGTCCAAATTAAAGTCAAATGTCATCCAAATCTCACCATTAGGGGTATATTTGTCCTAGGTTTAATTTAGGCAAATTTCAAATGCATTTGAGTCAAATTTGAGCTCAAAAAGTGGGTCTACTTTAGCCAAAAATTCTGTCATGTTTTAAGCAAATTCAAAAGCAATTTAATTAAATTCTAAACATAACATATGCATATTAATTTGAATAAAAACACACACATTCATTAAGCTATTCACACATTTATGAATATCAAACAATAATATTAATTTCATAATACTAATCATATATAAAATAACACATTCCTTAATTATATTACTAAACATACACACACATATATATATATCATCCAAATATCATACTAGCATGCAATATAAGGAAGTCATGGCTATTTCATAAGGTAAATTTAAAGATGGAGTTGAGACACCCTTTAGCTAACTTCAAATTAGATGCGTGAAATACACTATATATCTTAGAAGTAGGTGGCAACGATAGTTCATAAGCAACTTCCCTTATATGTCTATCTACAATGTTTTTTATACAATTTTGTGCTTCCAATAATCTGGTTCATAGTGATCTTAATAAGACATCTCTGTCTTGAAGGTTAGAATCAAATGCCCCTAATCCAAATCACTTGTAATATAAGCTGGTATCATAGGGGGCTCTATTCCATAAACAATTTGAAAAGGTGTTGCATCAACACCTTGATAATAAGAATTGTTATATGAACATTTCACCTAAGGCAAAAACCTAACTCATAGTTGAGGAAACTCCACGAAAAAACTCTCTAAGTATTGCTGAATTACTTTATCAAGCACCTATGTTTGCTTATCAAATTGACGGTAATAAGCACTTGACATGTTCAAGTGTGTATCACTTAATGGAAATAGCTTATTCTAGAAATTAATTGCGAAAATAGAATCTCTATTAGAAACAATGGTCCTTAGAAACCCATGCAACTTAAACAACTATATTCAAAAAACAAATGAGTGACTTTAGAAACTGTATAGTGCCCATCAAGAGCTCCTAAGTGACAATACGTGGAAAGCCTATCCACAAAAAGGAATGCAACCGGGACGTATATACTAAAACCCAAACCCAAACCTAATACCCAATAGGATTCCTAAAACCCAACCCAAACCTTGTAGGGTTTTTGTCCATGGACCCAAAACCTTAGACAAACCCTATAGGATACCCGAACTTGAACCCGAACCTGAACTTGAAACTCGATATAAAATTACAATCATTATACATAGAATTTTAAAATGTCATTATAAATAATTTTTTTCATCTTTTTCTATTTTCGATCTGTTCCCACTTTACAGGCCAAGAAAAAAACTCTTATCATCACTCATGTAATCCTCTTTACAAAATCCCAACCATTTTCATGGAAGAAAATCATTGAATGAAATAGTACGGTAACGAGAATGGGAGACTTGAATTTGAGGAGAGTAACCCAAGACCAAGACTGAAAGTGGAGACCATAGAGTACTGGTCTACTGTCTTAGGGTTTTTCACTTTTTCTAAATGATTTAATAAAAAAGAAAAAATAGCTTTAAAAATAATAGAGCACGGTTGGTTAATTTTAGAGACTAAGGCTAAACATAATATATATTTATATATTTTAACGGGTTCGGTTTCCTAACGGGTTTTATGCTCGTATCAAAACCCATCCAAAAACTCTATAGAGTATTTACTGGGTTGGGTGGATTGGGTACCCTATAAAAACCTGCATGTATACATCCCTATCCACAACCACTAATCTAACTGAGAATCCTTGTGAAAGCGGAAGGAATGTTATAAAATCCATGCTTACATCTTCTCAAATTCTCTTTGGAACTGGTAATGGCTACAAAAGGCCTCCTAGTGCTTGAATCACATATTAACTTGTTGACAAATCATGCACTATTTGAAAAAAATTCTCTACAATGTGTTTTTAACCCTCCCCAATAGAAAGAAGAAGCTAACCTTTTATAGGTTTTAAGCACACCAAAATGACCAACACTTAGGGAACCATGAAATTCAAGAATTAAAATAGGATCAGATTGAGGCACCAAAAACAGTTTTGAATTGTAATATAAGAGCTCATTTCACCAGTGAAAATCATATTTCATAGGTTCCCTTGGTTTAAGCCAAACAATAACTATTGAAAGGTCGGAAGCACTTGATACTCTTGCTTCAAATGATCCAAAAAAATTGAAATAAGGTGCAAAAATGCCAAAAAAATTCACTTGGTCAGTCCCTTGGCATGACAAAGCATTAGCTACTGTTTTATATGTGATCATATAATCACATCCAGTACAAATATTTTCATTGTTTTGGAGTTTGAATTTCTTGGCTAAGGATCTCCTTTAAACTACCATGGTCTATCCTTATTCTAAAACTATGGCCAAGTATATATTGTCATAATTTTTTAATAGAATCAATGATGGCATAGAGTTCCTACACATAAGTAGAAGCTTTGGACAAACATATTGGCATTTTTTTACTAATAAAATGCAACTAGATGATTAGCTTGTAGCTATATAGCTCCATTACCATGCCCTAATGCATCAATCTCCATAATAAACGGCTGGTAAAATTAGGTAATTTTAAAATTGGAGCTGAGCTCAATGCTATCTTCAAACAATCAAAAGCATCTGAGGCCTATTGCCTCTAATGAAATTTATCCCTTTGTAACTTGTCAATTAAAGGGCTAGTAATAGAGGCATATCTTCTAATAAATAAGCTAATAAGAGGTGGTAATGTTTTTTTTTTTTTTTTATAGTGAATGATTTATAACCAAAGGAAAAGAAGTCATTTGACAAACAATGGAGAACTGTCCATATCTTGGCATGGCGATTTTCGCAGCCATGGCGGGATATCTATTTAGTGTCTGATAAAATAAGTTTTAAAAATAAGTTTGATGTAAATGGATAATATATATGTACTTATATGAGTTTAATTTTTAAAGAGATGAATGGATAGCTGATCTATCCTTTACTTTTGTTTAGGATTCCAAACACTGTGAAAGGTATGTAGTGACTTGTGTATTGTTTGTTAAGATAGGTATTCCTGATGGACTAAAACTTAAAGACTGCTTGTGTTGTTGAATCTGGTCTAAGGTGCAACAACCTTGCTCAGAGCAAAGCACAGTAGTTAGGTGCTTAGGCTACCTTCTTGTCATGATGTAGTGATAATTTATAAGTAACTCAGTGGGTAATTGATAAAGCAAATGGTATTTACATAACGTTTATTTTAGCTTGAAAGGAAGTAATATGGTTTATTTCACGTTTATGGGACCAGTTAAACAAAATGATATTATAGACCGAGATAAGTGGAATGTGTAATGGTCGTGAATCCTAGAGGATGTTATTTTCCTTTTATCTTATAGATATAGGTGATATAGGTGTTCGTGTTACCTATATCAACCTTCTAAGCAATTGCTACTACTCAAGACCCCTTGATTCCCAGAGGCTTGATTCGGAGTGTGAGTGCTCAAGTGTTGCTTGTTCACTCTAATTTAAAGACAACATACCATTGTTTACTATATTGCATTACTATAAACTTGTGTGTCATCTCGTGCATGCTTGTGTTATTGTGTACTAGGCTTTGGCTCATCATTCTTTTCTTTCTGGGTAATGATTTGATGATGTTGTTGTTTTGATTATTGATGATTGGATTGGGTGAATGGCATGACTTGAGAAGAGTTTGTTGAAGAGAAGAGCGAGTTAAGACCGTGTATGTACTTTATTTTATTTTGTTTAAGAACTGGATTTATCTTTGCAAGCTTGTATTATTCTTTAAGGGCTTGGTGGAGCCACATGTTTTGTAATATGCTTTTAAAGCTTTGTTTTACCATCAAGAAAGATATATGAGATATCAAATGGTATGGTTTCATTTATGAAATTTGATCTAGTCTTATAAGTAAAATGAGAAATATTTTTGCAAGGTTTATTTTCATCGCTGTTAAATCCAATTGTTTTCAAAATCTAATTAAACGATTTCATAATCTAAAATTGGACAACAAATTATTACAATAAACATATCTTTTAAGGAAGTCTGTACGTATAATGCAAAGGTATTTGATAAGTGTGTTTACTCTATTCTATTCATAGGAATCTAAGCTTTATCTGATACATTTCTAGGTAAATTCTTATAAATCTGTGCTTTTATTGTTTAAATGTTATTTTTCAGCTCATAGAATCAAAAGAAGAAGAAACAAAGTGTTTTTTTTATCGGATTTGGAGGGAAAAAAAAACAACAATTGTGCAAAGTAGAACTTGGCCGAGCCTTGCAAAGGACTCATCGAGGGCAAAACAGCAAGGCAAAATGACCCCTCATGTCCAAGATCAAGCACTCGACATGACCTTCGACTTCTATATTAAGGTGATCGAGCCTTAGACTTCATGATACAGCTCCAATCACATTGTAATATTGAGCATTAGATTCAACCTGCAACCAAATCTAGACAAAATTACACATGTGTTAAGAAAAAGCACAACTAGGGTCAAAGCCAACATTTGAGTCCTCAATGAACTCAATGAGTCCCACAATTGAATCTGGATAAAAACTCGAGCCTTTACAAAGAAAAGCCATAGCTTAGATCGAGCCTTAACATTCAAGCAACTTTTGAGCGCTTGATGTATGCTATGAAAAGTGACCCTATGAGCTGGCATTTAAGACACGTGTGTGAAAATAAGGAACGGATTCGATTATAAAGAATTTGCTACGTTAGCTAATAAAACTATCATGATTTCTGTGTCTAGTCCTATAAATAAACATGCATAAGCATATGATAAGAATGTATAGTATCGTATGTAACAAATTTCTAACATAGAATAGAAAGAAAATGCTTGAGCAAAAGAAATGTTTTTCTTGCTAAGAAATCTCAAAGTTTTATGGGCAAATTCATTGTAAACCCGATGTTTGTTTTTGCAAGACTATGTGCTTAAGTTGTAATTTCATCTTTAATTTCATATAATTTCTTCAAAATTTGTTCTTAATGTCTGTACCCATGGAGAAATAACCATTTAACTTAAGGTTTGTGAAACCAAGACCTAATTTATGTGATTTCAAAGTATTTTAATTAATATCACTGGATATTTGTAATTAGTAGCTAGAACTTCATTTCGTGAGTCTAAATGTGAGGTGCACCTTTTCGATTCATCTCTGATTTCAACTGAATAGATTGAGAGATCATTCTTTTGAATAGATTTAGGCTACTAATGGAGTTGCTCATAATCACCTTGAGAGAGAGATGGTGAAATTTTCTATCACTTGTTTTTAAAATTCATTAGGTTAGTTTTAAAACAAAGGATTCTTAAATTTTATGCTGATTTAGATTGATGATAACTTGTGAAGAGGTTTTAGAGGTCTGGTCTAAATCTAGAGTTATTGACCTTAAGAGAGACTTTACCTTACCCTAGTAAATCCAACGGTGCAAATATACTAGAGTACAACTCTATGAGTTTGTTAAAAGATCACATGATAAGGACTTAATGAAGCAATTCCTAAGGCTTTTTCATGCATTAACAAGCTTATCTTACAATTTGCCCTGAAAACATGTATATATTCATTAACCCTAGTATAACTTTTGTTTTCACGTTCTACTCAATTTTCTTTAGCTAGATAATAGACAAAAAATGATTACGGTAGATGCCAATGATCCCTTAGAATATGACCTAATATTTTCTATTCTACTTCGGTAGGTGCACTTGCCTGATGTTAGTACTTGCAACCGAAGTTGAATAGAACTTATTAGATTTATAAATTTTTCGCAAACTTTAACTTTGTGTTCTTAAATGTTTTTAACCACGAATTGACCAACGACCAGTATTATATGTGGTGATTGGATATGACTAGACCCTAATTCGGGGCGTGACAGTACCATAAGTACATTAAAATTTTTTGCCACTCTTGATTGTAAGAAGTTATGAGTACGACCAATGTCAACCAATATAGAAAATGGTTTATTATGAATCAGCACTACGAATCTTAATGTTTTAGTATTTGACAATCTCAAAAGTGCATGGAAAATAATCGTAGCATCACCATCAACAAGTAAAGAATCAATAGACATCATAAAGGCAGAATCCTTATCCACATATTGCATTACGTCATTTTGTTCAATATCAACATCATCATCATTTACAAGCATAAGCAAAAACTTTCCTATACATTTGTGATCTCTATTGTACTTCTCATCACAATTGTAACTTAGCCCCTGTTCTCTTCTTGCAACCATCTCACTAGGCGATAGATTCTTGATAGGAATTGTAGATTTGTTTTTAGGTTTTGTAAGAATAGAGTTTTGATCATGTGTTTATGGTTTAGAAAATTGTAAAATGGAAGATTAAGGTTTAGATGAAAGAGAATTTGGTTAAAAAGTTGAAAAATTTTAGGAGAAAGTTAATCATTGTATTTGGCCTCATGAAGTTTGGCTAAAGGAATGGCCTGAACATGTCTTGTGGGCAAGTAATTTGCAATTCCCATTTCAAATAGGGTTTAAGACCCAAAATGAAACAACTAATTGAGAAACTACCTGAAAGTCGAACAACCTTATTAGAAACAGCTTCTAATTTGCATTGATAATCCTCAACAAAATTGTTTGTAATAGCTTTGACAATTGTCTTTGCGCATCTTCATATAAAGAAGGTCCAAACTATTCATCTACTACTTCTTAAATGCAATCCAGGTAGTAGTTTATTATTATTTTCCAACAGCTAATACCACTCTAATGCCTTCTCTTCTAGTGCAAAAGCAGCTATTATTATCTTGTATTCAACAAGTACATTGTGGAAATTAAAGATCTTCGCTGTCTTGAATAGCCACCCCAATGCATCATCGTCATTAAACTTAGGAATTTCAACCTTGATGCCCTTGATAATAGAATCTGAAAATCAAAATGTGATGACTCCACATTATTTAAAACTTGTTGAGATGTATTCATTTGAGTTTAATTCCCAAGATTTTGCAAACTAATAGTGATAGTTTGCTTAACCTCTTCCATAAATGCAACAAACTTCTTCTCAATTTCTTTATTAATATTGGATTGCAATTTCTCCAATCTTTCATCTAATGATAAGTTTCTTATTTCAAGTGTTGTCTTCAAGAATGCTACCACCATGACAAGGCAAATGAGAGCACCAAATTGATATGCAACCTACTACTTAATCCACTACTTTAGCCTAATTGAGCTACTCCACTTAACCTACCAACACAAACATGCCTCCTTTAGAACTACACAATCAATCAATCAGGTACACAAACCCTAGCTCTCTCTCTCTCTCTCTCTCTATATATATATATATATTTGCCCTACTGCTACTAATATCAATATGTGTTGCGATTTGTAGGTGATAATGCAATTTCGAGGGTTGAAAACTTCTAAGTCTCAAGAGACTCTTGATTATGGGCCAAATGGATGGTTTTTGCCTTTGTTCTTTTCTCCTTTTTATTCAAATTTTAGTTACATTTTGTTACTAGATTGATTGTTTAATAGTTCAAACTAACACTACTAACTAATTATAGTTTAAGCCACTATGTAATCTTGATACTTTGCTAGAAATATCCTTTGCCTCGTATGTTTAGAATGTTGAGTTGTAACAATTCTAGTTGCTAAGGTCTACACATCAAGGAGAGATAAAGAGATATATGAAAGCGTAGGAAATGTAGAATTTCACGTGAGTTAAAGAGAAGTGGAACCATTGGGTTGATAATCTACAAGTAATATGGCTTTGTTTAAGGGTTTAAGTTGACATTTTCTTTTTGCTTTTTCCTTAAGGATTTGCATCTAAAAGTACTAGCATGTGACACATCTGTTATGCGTATGCAAAACTTAAAAACAATGATTCAATGAAATTTAAAATGTAAAATAATTGATAAACCATACAAATTAAAAAGAATTATTTTAAACCATTTTGGTAATGTGTATAAATAAGAAGTAATTTATAATAAAATAATACTTACAAATATATTAATTAGATAGTATAAAAATATGTTAATAAAATTTAAGTTGCTTTATTAAATAAGTCACTGCTATCTACAAAAACAATAAAGAAGATATTAATTGAGAAATTTTGTTTATAAGAAAGTAATAATAAATACAATCAAATATGTGATTTTAAAAAATGTTATAAAATAAACAATATACTTGTTTATGTTAATAGGTTTATATTTGAGTTTTTCAATTTCTTAGGGTTTAGTAATACATCTAGAAATTCTATTTTACAAATCTTAATGCAAATCTTTATATTCATTCTATTGTCAAGTGCTTCTTTAGCATCATAATTTTTTTTTTTTTTAGAATAGCACATTTCTTCACTGTTTTACAAAGTTAATAAAACATGTAATTTTTATAGCCCTTAATAACATTTACACAAAAAAGACAACATAAAATTGTTCCAAAATTAAAAATTTAAAATATCAAGGTTAGACATTCAATAAAATTTAATAAAACTTAACATTGATTTCAAGTTATCTTGCAAGGACTTGCAAATTAAGTCAAAATCTATAAAAGATTAGGCAAAAAAGAAGAATTTCGAAAAATAATTGTAATTAACAAATTCAATTATATATAGATTTATGGTTTGACATGTGTAGCTTTGAAGGTTAAGATATGAAATAAATTATATACAATTCTTTATGTTAACATGTGGTTTTACCATTAAAAAGAACATATGATAAGATTTTTTTGAAAGCTAATTTAGTATACTCGATAATAATACATACAATAACATTTAATACAAAAGCACATGGAAAATACTATCATTCTTGTTAAGATGGAAAGAAGCTTAACTTTGAGGAAAAATCTTTGGTCTTGTTATGTGTTTTTGATGAGACATGTCACATTGATTACTTAACGGCTCAAACTCATACCCAATCGTAATTGCACTACTAAAATACTTATTATATCGCTTATTATATTTATTTTATTGGCTAAATGATTGACTAGACAGGTCCTATTGATGTGAACATAGAAGTTTCCAACTTAAAAAAAAAAAAAAAAGATATGGATTTGATTTACCAACATTGGTTTAGTAATTTATATAGGTGTAAGAACATATTTCTTTATGCTCTTGAGTAAATTGATGAAAGTTCTACAAATTAATGATGAGATGAATTACTCTTATATAAGTGAAATAATAATGTGATTGAAGTTATTAATAGGCAGGCGGGATTGGTCGATCATTTAACCATTAAAATAAATATAGTAATTTGAATATTAACTATTGGAAAATTCTATGGTCCCGTCATTAATTTTAATGAGACTGTACCTGCCACTATCGACTACTCACACCATCGTGATCGAACTACTAAAATAGTTAATATTCTAATTGCTATATTTATTTTAACAGTTAGATGATTAACTGGACGGTCTCGTCGATTAACTATTTTAGTGGTTCAAACACAGTTGAGTATTATGTAAGTCGTTAATAATAGACGGGACTAGTCAAGTTAAAATTAATGATGGACCTAGAATTTCCATAATAGGGATTGATATTAATGTGATTGAACTTATTATTAATGATAAATGTAACGACATCATAAATATCCAATCTTATACTATTTTTTAAATTGATATTAATGGAAATTAAAACATATTAAATAACAAAAAGATACTATAAATGCTTCTATAAGTTATCAATGGAATTGCTATTAATGATAATTGAAACATATTATTAACTACAAACTTGGCATCATAAATTCATAGTATTGTCATTCATATATGAATTATTATTATTATTTTACCATAGAGAAAAGGGTTTATTTTACAAGTAAATTCTTAGCTAACACTAAGATACAACAAAAGTTGATAATTATTTAAAGAAGACAATAAAGAATAGGGTTAATGACAAAAATGGTGCTTGAACTTTGACAAAATGTTACCTAAAATTTTTTTTTTAATAATTTAGTACCTAAACAAAGTTTTTGCAGAGTTTTTCCACACCTAAAGTTTGGCTGTGATAATTTTTGTACCTAAATATAGTTTTCACGTACATTTTTTATACGTCAAGTAAGTTCAATCAGGTATGAAAGAAGTCCACAAAAACTTTATTCAGATACAAAATTGTCAAAATTAGATTTCGAGTACCTAGTTGAACTTTTTGCAAAAGTCCAAGTACCAAATTTTTCAAAACGAAACTTTGGATACCTAATTGAATATTTTGCGAAAGTTCAGGCATCATTGTTGACATTAACCCCAAAGAATAGCAAGAAATAGTTTTGAAAAGTATCATATATAAAAACAATATAATATATTTTTAGAGTCCAATTAAGAGAAGTATTATTTTTAATATAATTTAATGGAGTTTCTATTAATGGTTGAAATATATTATTAACTACAATTTGACATCATAAATTAATGTTATGGTTGTTTAATAAATATATTAATGTATATTATTATAATAGTTTAATTATAGAGAAAAAGGGTATAATAAAAGAAAACAATAGATGATAATTATTCCAATAACACATTAAAGAATATTAAGAAAAATATTTTTAAGTGGTATACACAATACCATGTAATTAATTTTTAGACTCCAATTAATATAAGTATTCTCTTAATATAATACTAGTGTATGTTGTACCCACGTTATGTATGTGAAAAAAAAAGGAATAGTTAAAAAATACATATGTGGAAAAAAAAAGGTAGGAACAGTTATAAAAAAAAAGTACAAAGTGAGAACGATTTTTAATCCAGAGAGATGGGAAAGAGAGGGAAAGGGAGAGTGAGAAGAGAGAAAAAGTAACTATCACCTATAACCGCTATAAGATAAGAATAAAAAGGGCAAGATAAGACTGACACTAATGATTAAGGATTGGTTTTATAGTAATAGATATATTCAATCCCCAAATTAAAGTATTTAATAGATCTCTTAATAAAGAATATATGTGTTGCCCTAAAAAAAAGTAATAATAAACACAACAGAGTCTTTAAATTTTTTTCCTCTTTTTCTATTAATAAAGAATTATAACACCCTAGTCAAGACCAAAAAAAAAAATTGAAAGTACAAGCAATATAAAAGAAAGAAGAAAATGTCAATAATGAAACCACAATGGACACCCACCTCTTGCGTATCGATCATAAAAATTTCTTATTAGTTAATGTGAATTGTCTCCCATATTTTTTTTAGCGTTTAAACTACACTACTGAACCAAATCAAGCTAAAATCTCAAACCATTGTAATAATAATAATAATAATAATAATATAAATTAAAAATTGAAAAAAAATTAAATTTATTACATTCACTAACGAATAATTAATTGGATTTACTCAAAAAACAAAATGATCAAAAATAGAAAATACACATAAATATATACATAGCATTATCTCAATTTTCTCTCTTTTGCCATCTTCTAAATCAATCTCCAGCAACTTTAAAAGCACAATTAAATAAAGCGAAAGATCCCTTTTAACTCTTATTCCTTTGTGGTCTTCTTCAACTTCATCATTTTCATCTGCTATTATTCGTTTATGAATTATCTTGTTTATGAATTCATAAACAAGATTGAATTCATTTGAAGAAGCACGGATCAAAATGATGTTATTCGTTTCAAGTTTGAAGACAAGTAACAAATACAGTAATAAAAAATCTCTCCCATGCCACAAAAGCCTACTGAGCAAGACTATAGACATTGCGAGCAATATTCGTTCTTTGAGATTTTGAGCTTAATATTAGAGAGCATATATTTTCTCCTGCTACAATTTTATTCCTTTATCTTTTGAACTGAAGATTAGCATAGAAGTCAGATTACAAAGTCTTACAGTCTATGCATAGTCAAGTGATAGGCTAGAAAGACAGAGCAAGAGCTATCGGTGATTGTAATTCTTCTTTACTATTGGATTAGTGGAGCAACTGGTATCGAAGACCAAATCCCCAGCGGTTGAGCTAGAAGAGAGAATTGACTCATAAAGAGGAATCTCTATAAATCGACTGTCTCCTTTATTTTTACGCATTTTTACTCTTGTTGTTTATTATATGTTTATCACGTGCATTATGAATTATCTTTATTTAAAAGGATAAAAACTATAAAGTTTACTTTTATATCATCTTTACGAAATTTTCATTGGATTTGGCGAAAGAGTTTTAAACTAACAATCCCATCACCCCCCACCCCCCCTCCCCCCCTCACCCAACCCAAAACCTAAAATCACCCTCTTGTTAGCCTTTTGGGGACCTACAAAGTGATCTAATAAAATTATGGACTTTAATACATCATATAATTTTTTATATTATGTGTGGAGACCAAATATGTTATTTCCTATTTCATGATGAGCAGAATAGGAAATAAATATGGACTTATATATAAATATATGGTCATGGTCCCAAGTCATACATCCTACCATGCACTCTTCTAATTACCCATCGTTAGATAGAAAAGAGAGAGATAGAAAATCTATAATGTCACATTTGGTACGCAGGAATGGTTTGGAATGGAATAGATTTATTGGAATGGAATGAATTGGAATAGAATGAGTTTGCACATGACAAATCCATTACTATTTGGGAGATTATATGGAATGGAATGGCTAAAAGTGTAATTTTCAGGAATGCCCTTAGTAATAAATGCAAAATATTAATACATGATAGGATAAAAAAGTAATTACACTCATATAATTAATAAGAGTGGACTGGAATCGCGATTCCATCTTCTCAAAGGCGGAATCAAATTCCCCTTCAAAATGGAATATCAATTTCAAGTAATCGCATTCCAGCTTCTAAAAATGCTTCTAAACATTGAGAAAGGGAATGGAAGTCAGAATCACGATTCCATTCCGGCCCATTCCTGTGTACCAAATGTGCCAAAGGTTGCGTATAGACTTGGAAGATCAAACCATCAAAATCAAAGGGATTTTGTGCTTTTTTCCATATCATAGATCTAAGCATGCTTTTGTAATAATTTTATGTGTTTGTGCTCTAATCTTGCACGTGTTATTCAATTTAGGGATTTAAGGTTTAATCCCAACAAGTGGTATCAAGCGTCATGTGCGAGTTAGAGACAAAGTTATTGCTATGCCTAGGAAGACCATCACTAAGACATCAATAAGAAAACAAATATAACATACCTAGTAAGATGATTACTAGGGCTCTCATAACAATCTTTTTAGATATAGATGGCATTAATCTAGGATATAATGCACCAGGAGTAACCTGAACTACACTCTTGCTAATTTGATACGAGTTACAAATTCACTTAAGTGGTTTGTTTACCACAATCATGAAGAATGATAAGAACAAGATTCATTCGCTACAATCCCAAGGATTGATAAGAACTAAATTGAGATAATCTTCTCAAAATATCATTTTTATCAACAAAGAACAACTGCCTCTTTACAATTTCCCATTACATCTATATACAAAGAAAAATTCAAACAACCAAACGGCAATAAAGTAATAAAACAAAATACCTAAATTTCTATTAGCTAACAAAAAATAATTTTCTATTGGTTATTAAATGATTATAACCAATAAATTAATTCCTAACCAAAGACTAAATAAAACTAATTAATTTGAAACTAAAGTTGTTGCAGGTGACGATTTCGCTAATAGACTTTACTCCCTGTGAACACAAAACATAGTTAGTAGTGCACTGAGAGATATCCGGTGTGGCCACTTCGATGCTTAAATTAGTCAGTGGGTCACTCATAAAATCTAATGGAAAACACTTGAGAGCATTGATTGAATTAAGGAGATTCTGATTCTCATTCTGTAATTTTCATTTTTCCTACCTTATCTCCTCAAGGAGGGAAAGGCTATTTATAATTTGTGGTCATACCAGATGAGAGCTCACCAAATCTTTTCTATTAAAGAAAATCTCATTCTAATAGCTTACCTGATGCCCAAGGTGAAGGATTCACCCAATACCCAAGGTAATGGATTTATCTAGTACTCGAGATGAAGGAGCTGCCAATGCATAGAGTAAAGCCAAACTGAAGATGTCCCCTCTCGGTCCTGTATTGGGACAAGGATGGTAAAGAGACCTTAAGGAGGTAGCTCATGGATAAGCTCAAGCCTACTTGAGGTGAGTTAGCTGTAGATTCTCTTGAGGTTAAGGTGAGTATGAGTCTGAGCTTCTCTATCAAGTCAGTATCTGAGGTGTCGCCTAGCATCGACCCTTCTTAGCTAGTAAAGTTCATGTCTTCTAGGCTTTTCTTGGGTCCTTTAACCCATGTAGAGATGGTAGCAGGCTGAGTGTGTTGTGACCTATATTCTGCCATCAACACTTGTCCCCTACTCTTTGTGAGAGAAAGGAGAGTAAAACGATCTAAGCTCAACTCACGGTCGAATTGTCGATTAGCATTCTCAATGCTTTTCTCCATTTGATGCATCCCTCGAATTATGAGAAAATTATTAGCCTTAGGGATTATTCAAGCCCATGTAAGGATTTGAGCTCATGGTTTCGGAGCTCGGTTCATCTTGTTCTAAACTAGAATTATGTAATGATGACTTCTAACATTTAAGATATTGATGCCATTACAGCGTTCAATTGTTGAGAATTTTTCCCACACTTCGAAGAGTAAGAGTCATCACATCTTCCTCCGATTTGCTATAAATACCTGAGTCCTAAGGGAAGTCTTCATATTCGAAATTGTTCTCAAGAATCACACGTAAAAGAGCAATCTCACTTCTCGAATTTCTCATGATATTCCAACACTTTTTACTATGTCGAGCTTATGTAATTCTTGTTCACAAATTTTTTCATCTGAATCTAGTGGTAGAGAGTAGAAGATTGCTAATGAGGTAAGGAGAGGCGACAAAAAGCCTAGTACCAATTTGGGGTACTCAAGCTTAAGCAAGGATAGGAGGCTGTTAAGTAAGGAGGTAGCCTCAAGGAGCAATTATGTCGAGGAAGTTGGGATGGCTACTAAGCTTGATCAAGACGTCAAGCTATCGTTCAATGAGATTGCCAAAAAAGTGTATCAGTTTCCTTTGGATGAGAATGCTAGAGATGGTGAATAGAAGAAGTCTGACGATTCGTTGCATACGAAGGTGGTAGATGATATCAAGCCTTATAGGGTTCGTAGCAAACTCACAGAGGTGGAGCTCGATGAGGTCCGAAAGGGGGAGATCAGGGTACTCCCGAAGGATGGGAGGTCGTAAATCCTTCTCGATTTAACCAAGTTTGTTTGCTTGGAGACCTGAGGTCAACACTCTATCATATGGCATTCAAATCTAGTTTGAGGATACCTTTCTCTCCTTTTCACAAGGAGTTCTTTGATCACCACAAACTGTCTCTTGCCCAACTTCTTTCAAATGCTTAGCATATCTTGATAGCTTTTGAGGCTCTATGATTGAATGTTTACATGAGGCCCACCTAATTTTGTTCCTATTCTCACAAGAAGTCTAACTTAGGATGGTGGTATTTCATGAAAAAAGTAAGAGTCGTATAAGCTTTTCAAGGGGCTATGAGCTCGAATGCGTAATATTGAAGAGCTAGTTTACAAGTTTGATTTCTAGGTGAAGTGGTGCCTCCCCATCCGATCTGGAAAGCCTTCAAATTTGGGCCTCATGACATGGAGCTCAAAAAAGAATTGACAACTTCATGAAGTCATAAGTTGGGAAACCCTTGAATGTTGAGCTCATGGTGAAGCCCGTCGCTAAAGGTGACAGAGATACGACTCCTAAAGGCATAAATGGTTCTTTAAGTGTGGATGTAGCCTACCCCCCTGATAATTGTCATGAGACCTTAATAATTATGCATTATTAAACATATTTTATATGATATTTGTTGATTATACTAAAGAAAATGATACTTATTAAATGAATTATTCATTTAGGGCTAAATGAAGAGTAATTGAGCTTCTTAAGGATTAATGATGAAATGAACGAAGATTTGATGAAGTTTATAGCTTTTATTGCAAAATCAGAAGTATAGTACAAAGAATACACACCATGCATAATTACTGGAGCAAAAAGCTAGGGAAAATTGGATTTCTAAGGTACAGACTAAATACACTAGTAATGTACGTCAGGTTGTGTACGTTAATAATTAAAGAATTTCTGCATTGTTCAGTGTACATGGGCCGTGTAGGGGGTAGCGTACATTTGACAGACTATAAACTATGTTTCATTATTTTTTATATCCAATAATTTGTATTTCATTCTAAATCCCTAAAAGGCATATCTTGGAGAGCTTTTCAAGGGAGAATTGCTGCACGAACATTCAAAGTCACGAAAAATTGTTTTCTAGGTTTTTATCGATTATGCTATCTCTAAACTCTTCTAGATTTCCTGTTTTACTTATCTATTTCATGGAAGAGTAGATTTTGTATGCCTTAGGTTTTGTGAAACCCTAGCTTATGTACATAATTGCTTTTTGATTAAATAAAGTTTTAGTTTTGAATTTACTTCATGATTTATTTTGTTATTTGTGATGGTTCTAGGCATAAATCATTATAAACTTGATTTCTATTAATTAGAAAGAATATTTAAGTTAATAGAATAGATCTCTTACGAGTAAAGAAAATGTGTAATTCACTAAAAATAAGACTTTTCCAACTTTCTACCACTAAAGATTAGTTTTCTTTAATGAGGGTCATGAGCTTTATGTGGTTTTAAATTGACATTAGTGAAGGAAAAATTCTCACTTCTTTAATTAAGACTAGAAGTTAATTGATTTGAAGAGAGTGATTAATTCAACTAAGTAACCAAAAATTCAGGCTAAAGAAATATTCAATTGAATTTACATATTAAAGACAAAAAGGGCTAGGCTGGATCAAAGCTAGGGATGTCGTTTGTAAACTAAATTCAAAACCAAGAAAAGCACTCGTATCATTAGTTAAGGTTTGTCTAGTAATTAGTTTAATTATAATTGGTGAATTAGAATTAGTATAATCAATTGATAAGTTAGGTTAGATAGTAGTAAAAGGGAAATACTAGTACTTGTCCATAGATTCTTGAGGATGACACCTAAGATTAATTCTATACTACTAGATAGGTACACTTGCCTTTACTAGACCGTAGGATTACAAAGAGTTTTATTTATTATTGTTGATACGATCTAACATCACCCCTAAGGCTATCAAGTCAAGTTCTAACACAAAGGAAAACTTTTGCAATTGATGTCAAGTCTGTGGCTTTTGATTGTTTGAGCTTAACTTGGTAGGACCATTACTTGTTTACTGATTTTTTTTTAAGTAGTTAAGATCGAATGATGGGACATCAATAAGCTTCTTTCTGGGCCATCAACCAAAAAGAGGAAGAAGACCTCAGCTAAGAAGAAGGCATCTTCAAAGAGGCTCGTTGTCAAATGGAAGTGCAAGATCAGCCTACTCCACTTCAGGTGGAAGATCAGGGTACATCCTCTCTGAGCCCATATCTAAGAAGAAAATACCAAGGATCCTTCAATTTTCAATCTAAGCATTCATATCGTGTAGACCTCGCCATTCCCTCGATCTCCTAAGTACAGAGTCTACATTCCCGTTGCTACTTTCTGAATGCTCATGCATCTCAAGGCTAAAGCTACTGCAAGTAACACCAATGCCCTTTGAGGTGGTGAGGTCAAGAGGTCATGTGAGTCAACCTACTATGACCATTGCTAAGGTTCTTCTTGATGTCGTTAGAGACAAAGCCATGAAGTGGAGTGATACTCTTATTGATGGAGGCTTATTCAAGGAAGTTATAGTCTTGCAGGATAAGGAGAGGCTAAGGACCCTTTATAAGGAACTAAAGTCATAAGGGTCATGCTAGATTTTTTAGTGGGAAAGATGTACAAGATAATTGTCATGTTGTTCTTAACAGGTGGTGGATTGTTTAAGAGAGCTCATCTCCTTGTTGTGTATTGCAAGCCATAGTAGTTATTTCAAAAGCAATGAAGTATGTTAAGGAAGATTTGGAAGAAGTGAATTGATGTGTTTTCACTAAGTTCTTCACATGTTACTTACATGGGCATAATCTAATGATTGGGCTAATTGTCTTTTGGCTAGTGCTCTAGGAATTCGAGAAGATGAAACTTGTGTTAGTGAGTTCGAAGGAAGCTTGCAAAGTGAGGCAAGAAGAAATAAGGTTGAGGAGTGACTTAAAGGAGCCTCTTAAAGAGAAGGTGAGGTTGGAAGGAAACCAAATATAAAGTTGTCACGCCCCATAGGGGTATCCTAAATAACAGTCTACTACATGCCATATAAGACTCTCGAATTACTACCCCAGTCCTTCGGAGTCTTGTATAGATATAAGCGTCTCTTTACGACAATAGAATACTCGACTCAATGAGTTAAGGAGTTTAATTAGCGTTCAATAGCAATAGGTAATAAACCAAAATACATAAGTAATCGATTACAAAGTCTAATATATTAGAGATCCATTACAGTCATCCAGAGTCTCTTGGTTTCCTACGGAAGTCTAATAAAAACCGAATACAACTTCTAGAGGAAACTCCTAGCTCTGTACCTGAGCTATAGCTTGTCTCGGCCTAAGCCAAATGAACTCGTGCTGCAATAAATAGAAACTATAGGGGCGTAAGCTATACTAGCTTAGTGAGTGAAAACTTCCAAGATCACAATTATAACACATCAATCAAACAAGTGATATGCATCAAACACGTGAGTTCAATAAACATATGACAGCTGAAATCATATGTGGATGGACTTGCGCCCTCCATCCCGGTTAAAATTAACGAATCTACGCGTACAACGCCGTTTAGCTCACTGTCAACCAAATCATAAATTCGTTTTATGGATCACAATTAACCAACTCATTAATTCGTTTTATGGATCACGATTAACCAACTTTTACACCTTTAGGATCACGGAAAACCAACAAATGCTAATGCTCCATCCCCATTATGATATGAATGAGTTCATATTTATTTTCCATTCCGAATATTCCATTATGCCAATTCTTCGGGTGATCATTCAATAATCGCAGACAATCAATTCTAATCCATCTATACAAGCAATGGTTAATCACCCGGCTTCGATATTCTTATATTCGATTTCTCATATCAACAACAATCATATATAATTCCCATTCATCCCCATCATGCATATCCATTTTATCTTTGCCAAGTATCTAGTGCAACTACCATTACAATCACAAACAATAATTGAAATCGGAAGTGGTACTTACTTGGCCATGGTTCATCAGTCTTTTAGTAGTAGTAGTCCAGTGGTAAAGATTCATCGGTTTCGGGATCACCTAAAAAGGAAGAAATACCCTAATAAGTATTTCATCACTTAACTAATCCAAACTATATATTAAAGCTTAGAAATTCGTAATTCTCGCTATTTGCGAAAGTCCCGGCTTAAAACAGCCATAACTTGGTCATTTTAACTCGAAATTTCCCAAATTATATATCGATTTCTATCTATTTCGAAAGATCTATCTAATTATAATATTATTTTCAAGTTTTTAAATTATTTGGGTCATGAAACAGAAGGATCAGTTCTGATCAGCAACGGTTTCCATTTCCAAAAAATAGTTTTGTAAATGTTTGAAATGTTTCTACTTGACAAATCAATTATACATGCAATATTAGTGATTTCCTAACATGAATGACATGTGATGAGTTTAATGTATGCATGATCTTGATGATTTTTACTAAATGAAAATTTTAGAACTCTTTATTTTGTAAGACTTCAACAATAATTACTATTGAGAAATCTAGTTTCCTAACTTTGACAACTCACTTGTGTTTTGGGATTAATTCTTAGGAATTTCTAGTTATCTTGGTTAAAATTGAGTCTTCATAACATCTACTACCTAACACCTTTATTTTTATATAAAAATTTGCATTTTACGCTTTGCGGATATATTTTCAAATAGGATTTACTCAAAAATCCGAATTTTTAGAAATCTAATTTTTGAATGATTCCTTTGGGAAAACTTGTTTAATGCATTAAAATTTAAGACTTTATTATAACTATCCCTTAAGGAATTCATCTATTACATAAAACTTTCATTTTGAGCTTGGATAATAGGTGTTTTCATGGTCGTTGTCCAAGATTACGAATTTCACAAGTTGACTAGCAACTCGAAATTTTCTATCTTGTTTCTACTCTTTGTTTTACATATTAATCTCATCAAAACTCATTTCAACTTATAAAAATCATTACTTAATGATATCTATTACCTATGCCCTTCATTTTTCACACAAAACATGAGTTTTAGAGTTGATACAAGGGTTTTTAAAACATGGCTTTAAAGTCATACGAATTTTTCTTTGAACATTTCCAACAAAAACTTTTCCTTTTTAAGTTCTTTGTCTTATCCACTTAAAGATCTACTAACTACAACATTTAATATACATAAGACAAAGCCTTTATTAAGCATTAATGCATGAAAACACAAAATATTCATGAGATCATGAATGTCAAGCATATTATGAGTGTCTAGATGCTAGATCTACTACTTATGATTCATGAAAAGAAGTTTAAAAGCATGAACATAGATTTTTATGCTAGATCTCTACTTTACTCTACTTTCATATGCATGAACATGAAAATATTTCAACAAAAACTTATTTAAACACAAGATCTACTCTTGTGATGGCTTGATATTCATGTATTAGTATTTCCTTGTCCCTAGCAAATGCTCATGGGGACTGAAGGTGAAAATACTCATGAATACTCTTGCCATTACAAGATTAAAGGGTAGAAAGGCTTAGGATTCATCACCTAAGGTTGAATCAAGTGGAGAAATGAAGAAGAAATGAAGCTTATGTGTGTGTGTGTGTGTGTGGTGGGAGTCACGCAATAGAGGAAAATAGAGAGGGTTTTGTGAGTTTTTTTAAACAACTATAGTAAATGAAGGAGAGAGAAAAGTAAAAGATTATTTATAGTAAATGAATTAGGGTTTGTTTTAATTATAAAAAGGAGATAACATAAAACAAATTGGGGGGTAAATGGGGGGTTTGTGCACCGGCCGTGCTTGGAGTGAGAGAGAGGGAGAGTTAAAATTGTTTTAATTTGTAATTTTATGCAATAAAAGTATTAAATGTAATAATTTGTTAAGAGACAAAAATTTCTTGGAAAAGAAAATATAATGAGTGTTTATAAGGATGTAAGACTAGGGTATGGGTTGTGTGTGTAGGTTGTACTTGTAAATAGTAATAAATAGTAAACAAGACATTTACTTTACCGGTAGTAAGGAAAATACGGGAAAAAGGCTATAACTGTAATTTTTATAACCCGAAAAATTATAAAAATTATATTTTTGAAATCCTTATAAAATTTTGGTTCTAAAGATTATTTCAGAATATTTTTCTCCGAGCTCACTTTTCCGTAATGGAGCTCAGGAAGGTCCGGAATAGAAAATTTTTCGAAATCAGAACTTTTTATAGTTTGAAATATACTCTAAAACATTATTCCACATTAAATTATTTTATAAAAGTTCTTTTAATATGAAACCGAAGGAAAGCCGGTTCCAGGGTTCTTAGGGTTCTCTCACAAGGCTTATACTAATCCGGTTTAGGGTTTTGGTTTCTGGTTTCTGACGTTTACTTGATTACTAGGAAAACCGCGGTTTACAGAAGTCTTCCGACTTTAAAGTGAAGTAGCCAATGTTATGTGATCAAGGAACCTAATCCAACTCACGCTTAATGACTTTGAACATAAGTGGAATATGGCAAAGTATCAACAAGATGCCTTGTCTCGGCAACTGAAGAAGACTACTTTGGAGGTCAACAAACTGAAGAAGAAGCGTAAGGCATTTGACTCCGAGCGAAGTGCTCTGAAGGTAAGGGTATTGTTTCTTCTTGCATCCACTTTATCCTTTTTTCTTTCCTTTCTTTTCTTCTTCTTCTTCTTCTTCTTTTTGCCTTTTTTACATGTATTCTCTATTCATGTTCAGGCTCAGGCTCAGGCGTAAAGTTTAGGTTTTGAGTGATGCAACCAAGAAGCGAGTGTTGGGAATTTAGAGATCTTAAATTTGGATCTTGCAGCGGAAATTCTTTTTAAATTAAACCATAAATTTCCAAGATGGATCCATGCGATTCAATTAAATTAAAAGGCACATAGGATTATACCTTTTCAATTCTTAATCTCATTGGATCTAAAGGCGCTAAGATATCACAACTCCCTCTATGGTATCCACATAGAGAAAAGCTCCAAAAGGGCTTTGCATGTGCTAGCACCTTGGAAGCTTTCAATTTACACAAGAAAAAGAACTCACAAAAACTCCTATAATTTGTTCTTTATGGAGAGTGCAGATTTTATCTACAATTCTAATGTGATGACTAGCGTCTATCCAAAAACCTTAGGAAAGAGCTATATCATCTTTTTATATTAATGGTAATATCCTTACAAAAAGGATATTAGCATTAATTTGAATCCCTAATCTAATTAGGGTTTCCTAATAAATGACACATGCCCTTTTAATCTTCATATTCAAAATAGGAACGATTATTATTTATTATTTTTAACAATGTAAGATTAATAAATAATTAAACAATTCCCATTCAGTTTATTTAAAATAAACTTAAGATTTGTTTGATTCATCATTTGTAAGTGACGCAATAGGTTCAATTAATATTGGTAGTAGACCTAAAACCCTTTTGGTCTACGAAATATAAGTGGTCTCTAGCAAGGCATTATGTTTATCCAAATTAAATGTGAAGATCAGTGATCCAACTTTTTCCTTATCCATAACTTGTATCATAATCCTTTTGTCACATGATATCTAGATTAAACATAAGGTATGGATAATATCACTCTTATATTGTTCAATCTTATTATTTCTCGATCTCTAAGTAAACAGATAAAACAAATGAAATTGATCACACCATCAATTCATTTGAGCACGACCATGATTTCTCAATCTCAATTATCAAGGGGCCTAGAGATATCTCTCTCATAATGAGAGAGTCAAATCACCTCTTAATCACTCAATTTCCTCTATATGATCCACATTATGCCCAATCCCAACCTTTATAATTATCCAGTTAAGGACAATATGTGATTGAGACAAAACATAATGTTCGTCATTTTGGAACCTATGGCGATTTTAAGTCTAAGAATATGCTGAGATTATTATTATGAGAATAACTTATGATACTAATCTATGTAATGATCTCATAACGGGTCATTCTAGTGCATAGTTCTTCAACATGTACCTATGAGTTTTGTCTGTATTTTCATACAAATAAACATCTCATAGTTAACAAACAAAACTCATACTAGATTCAATTTATTATCATTCCCACAATAATGAGCATTTAGGGACATTTAGAATAATTAGATTATTTATGGATCCAATTATAAAATAAACATGCAAACAATATAATAGAAAAGCCTCTATATCAATAATGTTAAAATGACAATATCTAGTAATTGGCCTAGGGCACAATCACTACTAGGAAGGCATTAGGGAGCTTATGGAGAGCGACGAGTGGACTGAGCTCCAAAGGAGGCTCGCAAGGGAAATTATTAAGGTAGTTCAAGATGAAGTGCTTAAGAAGTACCTCAACTTAGACCTTAGATTTCTAGCTATTTGGCTCAATGAAGTAGTTGCTGAGGTCAAAGAGCAGGAAGAGGATGACAATAAAGAGGAAGACGACGGGTCTACAAGAGTTAAAGGAGATGCAAGAACTAAGGGGGCTGACACTGTTATTGCTCCAAAGGATAACCAGCCGACTCCTCTTGTTATGGTTACTAACCTCACAACGACTCCCAAAATCCATGAGGAGGGAAAAGCCGAGGTCCTTTCCGGCCTTATAGAATTCTTTGCTAAGGATCCAACTTGAACTATTGCAAGCACTCCTAGCCCAGTGACAAGTGATAAGATCTTTGGTAATTAATGTACTATGGAGAGAATGGATGAGTTATTCACTGTTCTTGTTTTTGTTCTTATTTTTTAAGCCAATATGTGGACTCGTTAGGCTTGTTTTTTAATTTGTGAGGTGGTCTATAATTGTAATTTTCTTCAATGAATGAAAGGAATTTTCATTTGCACTTTGCTTCTTTGAACATATTGTTGTTATTTTCTATCCTGGAAATTTCACTAAGTGTATATCTCTTCGCTTCGTTTCTCAAACTTGTGTTCAAGCTAATGAGGCTCGGTTAGTCGCATTGAGGTCATTTCCAACTTAACTTAATTTTGATCTTATCTGTTGATGATGACATGGAGCGAGGCAAGGGAGTACGTAGCTGGTCGACGCATTACGTTAGCACTGGTAGGCTCATAGTAAGCTAGAGTAGGTAGTGATGTCGGGTGGTAGCAAACTTGTGTGTGCCTAGAAGCTTTCCTTCTAGAGATTTTATGTGTTCTCAAGGATTGATTGGATGGCTAGGGGTATGGTACTTGAGATTCTCAAAATTTGGTCACATTAAATGCTGTCAGAATACTATTTTTCTATTGACTTATAAATAGCATCTTCAGCTGATTCGGTATCCATCACATTTTAAAAAAAGCTCTTAAATCCTAACTTGAGCCCTTCTTTTTTTTTACCACATTTTCCACACCGTGCTTCTTTTTCAGCTAAGATGTTATTGTTTTGGCTTAATGTTTGCCCAAATTTTCTTTGGTAGGACAAGTCAAGCCGTTAGGGGTCGTGGATTATAGTCACAAGCTTCTATTGCACTACTACCTATTTAACGGGGTCAGTTGCCCACTGTATTTGTTTATGTGGAGTTAAAAAATAAATGTGGTCTAAACTTCGTGTTGCTTTGCTATGCCGGCTTCAAGCCAGGTTTGATTCCCTTCTCTACTCTTGTCCAAGCCTGGAGTTGTGTTTCTCTTTTACTCTGCAACCTTCAGGTCGATGTCATCCACACATGGACTTGTCCTTAAGGTCATTGTGATTAGAATGGAATGGATAAAGTGAGCAAGTGCTTCCTCCTTCTTTGACAACCTCTTGTGTTCTTTTGACTGCTTCAGACTTTGATTGTGAAAAGGGGAGTTGTCCTTCTCTAATGCATTAGTACCCATTTCCTTACCATTTTCATAGTAAATGGAAGTGACTAGGAAAAAACTAGATGCTTAAGATTGGATTCGTGGCAACTCGCTTAGGCTTCCTATAAGCTCATAGACTTTACGTGAGGTTGCCACTAGTAGCTTTGCACTTTTCAAGTGGAATCCTTCCAAATGGTGCATCGTTGTCCTATTTGTTTTAGATTGTCAAAGCTTCATGCTTCAACTCAAAGATCAAACACACTTATAGATTTTTAGGCTTGTGAGATTTCATCTTATAAGCTTTTGGCGACATACCAAAAAAACTAACCTGACCAGGATGCCAGTCAAAACTACTGTAATGATCCATTTTGAATCAATGAACTTTATTATTATTATTTTTTTTTCTTTGAGTTCTTTATTTCTTTATTATGTAGTTTGAGCTAATGTCTACTCTTTTTAGATTATGCATAGTGATCTTAGTTTGAATTACAACTTAGTTCGTTAACATGCCCAGCTCTTCGAGGGGGGTTACCCTTAAGAGGGAGTTATCCAAGCTCTTCGATGGGAGTTACTCTTAAGAGAGAGTTACTCAGCTCTTGAGGGGAGTTACCCGAGCTCTTTGACTAGGTTACCCTTAAGAGGGAGTTACTTGAGCTCTTGAGGGGAGTTATCCTAAAGAAGGAGTTACAGGAACTCTTCCATGAGGGTCACTCTTAAGAGGGAGTTACTCGAGCTCTTGAGGAAAATTACTTTTAAGAGGGAGTTACTGTCACGCCCCGAAGGGTACCCTAAACGTGGCAGTCCGCCGTACACAATATTAAAGCTAAGAATGACCACCTCAGTCACGCGAAGGCTTCATACTATGTACAAGGCGTCTAACGCATAAAGGAGACAAATCGGAATGATACATTTTATGTTGATACAATTGAGTAACAATGTAAAGGAAACAGTCCACTATACTCCAAAATACAGTTCATCAAACTTCAATTACATTCATCCCAAGACTTCACTACATAAAACTATTACAAAGCGAATCATAAAGCTTAGCCAAACTTCAAGCATTCTCATATCTTGTCGGAATCCCGAAGTCATTCTCGACTTCAACCATCTGGTCCCCACTTAGCATTCTTGGAATAACCTGCTCATTTAAACAACTATTGGGGTATAAGCTACACTAGCTTAGTGAGAATTCCCTTAATTTCGTACCATAACAAACAAGTTATTAATCAATCATATGCTATGCATGAACAAACACGTGAGCAAAATTATGCATGGGTATCCGGAACCCACACATAGAACGGATTTTACGCCCTTCGTATCTTGGGTTAGGAATGTATTGAGTCTACACGACCGCATCTAGTCCCCAAGCCCTCGGCTCTTAGCACTCGACTCGGCTAGGCTCATCCAAGGGTGCATCCACATGCGCCTTAGTACCCGAGAATGAGCTCTGGCACCGGGCTCGTTATTCAAACGAGGCAATCAACGGACCATACCTGTCACGCCCCGAGGGTACCCTAAACGTGGCAGTCCGCCGTACACAATACTAAAGCCTAGGAATGACTACCTTAGTCACGCAAAGGCTTCCATATCATGTACAAGGCGTACATCACAACTAAGGGAACGCATCGGAGTAGCGCAATTTATATCGATAATAAATAAGTAACAAGGCAAAGAGAATATAGAACATAAAATATCACATTTCAATTCTTAAGGGCATATTCTTCTATTATCTTTAACTAAATGTACTTCACTAATCATAAAGGTTAGCACATATAAAGACCTTACAACTTTCTTCATCGTATGATTCCATATCCTTAATCGTCCGTCCATAACTTCCTTAATGTCATGATCCTCGAATTTAATTCATGAATATACCTGTTCCAATCAAATCTATAGGGGTATAAGCTACAACTTAGCTTAGTGAGATATTCCTTTTCATTCGCACCACATTTTCAAACAAGTTTATTTATTTAATCACACATATGCCATGAATTCAATGCAACAATCACATGATTACGCGAATATATATAGTCGTCCGGAAACCATATATAGAACGGATTTACCCCTCCGTATCAAAGGTTAGGGAATCGGGGTTGAAGGTCCGACCTTCTACTGCTAGTCCCCAGGTCCTCACCCACAGCGTTCGGTTGGCTCGGCTCCGAACCTAGAGTCGCTTTCCCAGCGATTTGGATTCTCCAGGAAGGAACATGGCCCGTGGCACCGCACGATCACAGCCAATCCAACTCTACGCGTAGGAGTAGCAGCCTTCTGAAATAGATGTGACTCGATGGATGCTATGCGTGGACGTTTATTGTTCTTAGGTCAACCTTATTAAGGTTTATTAGAGCGATCAATCAATTTAGCAACAATAAACAATCATACAAGTGAGTAAACAAAATTATTTAAACAAGCAAATCGAAGTTGCGATATTCTTAATTCTCAATTCACGCACAAACATAGAATCATATATATAATCCCGAATTCCCAAGTATATATCCATTTTTATCTTTTCCTAATGTACTAATGCTACTACTTTACAAGCACAAGCAAAGTAACGAATTTAGGAGGAATAACTCACTCGTCCATTTCGCTATCTTCTTAGTCGTAGCAATCCTCGGGTAGGTATTCTCGTATCCTTCGTCACCTAGACAAAAGAAATACCCGGGATAAGTCTTCCATGAGTTTCTATTCTTGGAGATTCTAAACTTTACTTAAAATTCGTGGTAAAATCGTATAAGAAGAAATTCCAACTTAAAATGGCCATAACTTGCTTATTTTAACTCGGAATTTCGCATGATATACCGTTTTCTACCTATTCGAAAAGTTCTATCCATCTCTAAACTTATCTTGGTCATAAAAGGTCATTTGGGTTCCGAAAACGTCAGGTACAGATTTAAAACGAATTTTCTAAACTTTTGCAAAAATCCATTTCTAACTCAACTCCATTTTAAAGAAAATCCTTTTGTAACAATATAAATATATATTTGATAAACACTTTGAATATATAGGCATGCTCACTTTATATGCAAAAATCCTAATGGTAGTGTCTCAACAATTTATTTCATAAAATAATTCTTTTAAACTTTAGCTTTGAAAACTTCCTTTCAAGTATTTAAAGAAATTTGCTCATTATTTTTCTTTGATTGCTATAAATGAGTATAATCTTTATTTTATTTTCTTCATTCCTTTTTCCAAAACAAGTTAAATTTTTCCTTAAACCTTTAGTCATGTATTAAATTTTCCTTCTAGTGATTAAGGTTCAAATTCATCAAAAATGCATTAAGTTGATGAAAACCCTTTTTATAATTTTTGTATTTAGGTTGGTTTTTAGAAAATGAATATTGCCTTCTTATATTTATTGCTAAAATATAAGTTTTTGCTTTCTAAAACTTTTTCTTTCATTTCTTTGAAAAGAATCATCTTTATTGATAAAATCCATTATTGCTAACCTTACTTTATTTATATTCTTTTGAAAACAATTCTTTCTTTTAGAATTTTTTTAAATCATTACTTTTCTAAATGGGTTCCTCATGAGTTGATTTTTATTTTAACTTTGAAAACTAGTTTGTTCCTTAGTTTAGAAAAGAATTTAAGTTTTCAACATTAACGATTTATTTTTCTTAAAACTTAAATTACCATGAAATATAAAGAAGATATTTATTTCTTATAAAACTATCTTCGTCATTTTAGGAAAATCTTGGGAAAGCTTGTAGTGCTTTATTTTTATGTTGTTGATAAAAACTTCATTATTTTGTGACAAACCACATGATAGAAAATCTAGTTTTGAGTTCCCTTAATAAAATGAAATTCTACTTTTTAGACTTAGTTGAGACATTAACATTATGTAGATGCAAGTATCATGAGCATATAAAATAATAAGAACATAAGAAATTACTAAAATAATTAATGAGCAAGAAAAATAAAATATCAAGCATTGGGAACCTTAGCTTCATCAAGGAATCCCGATCAAGAATTGGAGCCTTAGCTTTATCAAGGCATCCCGGGACTAAGAATGGACTAGTCCCGAAAGATTAAAGAAAATAAATAAAAGATTGTTTTGACTTGATATGAACAAGTCTAAGACTAGAAAGACTAGTCTTAATAATTGCATAAAATAAATAACTTGAATATAAATAAATAACAAATGAGCTTATATGCTCTAAATAAATATATATACATAGTATATAATATAATAAAATAATAACAACATAATAAAGTAGGAAGCTTTATGTACAAGAACAAAACATGAACATGTTGTTGCTTTTACTACTCATATGAGTTTCAAAACAACACCATAGTCATGTTAAGTTACATGACATGGATGAATAATAGATGGAAGAAATATTACCTAAGGCATGTAAGAGATATGAAGATGGTAGATGGAATGGGTATTATGTGTAGTGATATGTGGTAGATAGTGAGGCTTTGAAAAGAAACTTTCTTTGGTAATGGAAGAGGAGTGTTTTCTTTTTACAAGAAGTGAGTTCTTGTAAGATTATAAAGAAGAGTTTTTGGAGAGGATTTTGGCATAATTTTTTGCTTTGGAATGGTGTGAAGAATGAGAAGGGGAGAGGTGGTATTTATAGAATTTTGTGGAGGAATTAAGAGTGTAATAAAATAAATTGAAAAGAAATAAAAATTAGATGAATGGGGAGAGAGGAGGCGCCGGTTTTGGGGCATGTGAGAGAGAGAATGATTTGTTTTATTTGATTTGTGTAATAAAGAAGTAATGTGTAAAGTTTGATGTGATTAAAGGTGTATTGGAAATGAAAAAAGTAAGAAAATAGATATGTAGGTGTAAGAAATAGGTGTAAGAAAAAGTAGAGATAGGTGAATAGTAAGGAATAGTAGAAAAAGTACTATGAATAGTAGACTAGACAATTAAAGTACCGGTAGTAATAAAAATACGCGTAATAATGCGATATCTGTAATTTTTAGCTACCGAAAAATTCCAAAACTGATATTTTTGGAATCCTTATATTTTTACGAGTCTATTGGTATAAACGGAATATTTTTAATGTTCCGAGCTCCGGGACACGTTTTTCGAGAACCGATCCCGTTTGGGTCCGAAGGTCACTCGAAATTCGCGAATCTGATATTTTTATGTTACCTTACGTTATTACGAACTATTCTAGGCTATTTACTTAATTTCGTTTTCTAGGGTTTGAAAACGCGGGATTGCCGGATCTTAACTACTAGGGTTCGTTATAGGCTTGTTGACTTTTAGGGTTCCGTTTTGATTTCCATTTTTACTGAGTTATTCGTAAGATCGTATAATTTTTGAGTTTTGATCGTTTTATATTTCTAGCTCGACGTCTATGGTTCATCTTATTTTATTCATGATTATTTATTTGTTTTTAGTTCTCGGGATCGTTTAACCGAGTCTAGGTTTATGAGTTGACTCAATTTGACTTTTGTGATTCTAAAATTTTTCTGAAGGATTTAGGATTTTATTATCTCGTTGTTAAGCGGTATTTGGATCTATCGTTTCGATTTGCGTTTTAGGAATTGGGCAGATTATTTAATCGACGTACGGATGTTGATTATATCGGTAATTGGACTTTATATTTCGTTTCAAGGGTTCTCGTTTTCTCAAGATTGAGAGAACTCGTTTTTGTTCTTATTAAATTTTTAACTTGGTTCAACTTTTAGGGTTTCGTTTCCGGTATTTGACTCGGTCTAAAATTGAGTTTTAATCTCAAGTTGATTTTTTCGGGTCTTTGATATTTATACTTCAAAAATTATTTTTAAGGATTATGAAAATTTTTGGGGGTTTACAACACCGATCGACCTGCGTAGGAGTAGCATGCTACCAAATGCAATATGTCCAATGTGATGCATGATCAATTTACTTTTTGCTTAGGTCAAAATATTTATACATTCTTTAGAATGACCAACCATTATCACACATATAACAGGAGAAATAGGAACGGTGCAGTTATTCAATCAAATCATGATTTCGATAGGCTTTAGTATTCTTTGGCATACATTCATCACAGTCTCATCATATATCCCATCCCCGTTCACATCGATTTTTATCTTGTTCCTAAAATTCTAATGCGACTAATTACAAGCACAATCAAGATAACAAAACGGAGAAAACTCACTCAGCCATAGGATCACCGGTCTTCTAGTAATAATAATCGGTGGTAGGAATCGTCAAACTCGGGATAACCTAAAAAAGAAGAAATACTCTAATCAGTAGTTCAACTCAAACTAATCCAACGACTTCATACGAACTTATCAAATTCGTAATTCGTCTAAGCGGAATTCCAACTTAAAACGGCCATAACTTGTCATTTTAACTCGAATCTCGCAAATTTTATATCGATTTCTATCTACTTCGGAAGAGCTTTCTAAATATGAAGCTTAAATCAAGTTTTGAAAATATCTAAGCCTCGGAAACGAGGGATCAGATCTGTACAGCGGTAACATAACCGAAAATGCGGTTTTCATGAATGCACTTGAGATTCCTAAGTGTAAAATGAAACTAAATGCAATGGTAATGATTTTCCCTATCATTTGTCATGATATGAACTCTTAAGTGTCTAAGGTCTTATAAATTTTTAGACTTAAAGAATTTTAAATAAACTTTGTCTTAAGACACTATTTTGCTTTTGTCTAAAAATCAACTTTGCTACATTTGGTCACACCTACTATTTCTAAGGATTTTTCTTTAGGAAAACTCCACTTTGTTTAAAGAATTTTGACCCTCATATTAGTATTCCTAAGGCCTTTATTTCTTAAATAAAATCTTCATTTATAAACTTTTAAGTGGGTCTTTTACTATGGGGTTTCCAAAAATCCGAATTTAGAAAATTCCACTTTCAAGTTGATTCCTTTGAGAAAAATATATTTTATACTCAAAACTTTAAGTATTTATTATACTCATACCCTAAGGACCTCATTTATTTAAGAAAAACTATTTTTGAAGTTGGAAAAATAGTGTTTTCTAACCTTACATCTATTATTACGAATTTCATCTATATGACTTTTTAGTTCAAAACTTCTATTGGACTTCATTCTTGTTTCCAACATTTTCTTTAGAAAAATCTCATTTAGACTCATGAAAAATACTACCAAACATTATCTATTACCCATAGGCTTCATTTCTCTTGTAAAATACATGTTTAGAAGTTGATAAAAGTGTTTTTAACCTAGTTTCTAAAGTCATCCGAATTTACACGAGTTCATATTTTGAAAAGCGTTTTCCTTTTTGACTTTATTAACTTATCTAACCATAGATCTACATACTAGGAAGGTTATTTACTAAGGACAAAACATTAAAAACTATGAATGCACATAAACTCAAAATGAAGATGAGATCTTAAATGCCTACATGAATATGAGTAGAAAAATGATAGATCTACTATATCAAGTGCTTAAATAGGTTTTGAAAACATAAAAACTATATTTTTATAAAAGATCTTTGTTTAAAAACACTTTTTGTTGAAGGAGCATCAAGCTTTTGGTATGAAAGCTTCTTTAAAAATTAGATCCACTTTGTAATGGTTCGGGATTTTTGTTTTGATATCTCATTGTCCCTACTAAAAGATCATGGGGACATGGAGTTGAAATATCCAAAAATCACTTAGCCATAACAAAGTTTTAAGGATGGAAAGGGTAAAAGCTTACTTACTTGAAGTAAAATAGGAGATGGAATGAAGAAATGGAAGTTATGTGTGTGTATGTGGGGGAGCCTTAAAGTTTCGGCCAAGAGGGGAAAATGGAGAGGATTTTGAGAGCTTTTTACTTTGTGAACTTTGGAAAGTGAAAGAATGAGGAGAGAGAGAGAAAAGATAGCTTATATATGGAGTGGATTTAGGTTAAAGAAGTAAAAGAAAATTCAAATGGAGCATGGAAGGGGGGCCATTTCGTCGGTCACTATTCATGAGAGGGGGAGAAGAAAAAGTTTGATTTGACTTTGTTTTGATTGATTTATCTTTGATGTGAAATTGTTAAGAGTGTAAGAGAAGTTAAGGGACAAAATGTGTAGAGAAAAGTGAGTGATTTGAGTGATGGTAAGGGTTAGACTTGTAGGGTAGGCTAATAGGTAGACTAGGTAGTACTTTTATGAATAGTAGTGAATAGTTGACAAGACAATTTGATTTTCCGGTAGTAATGGAATATGAATAAAAAAGCTATAACTGTATTTTTCATAAGCCGGAAAATTATGAAAAAATATATTTGAAATCCTTATTTTCTTTCGATTCAAATGAGTATTCATAAAGAAATTTTTGAAATTCTAGTTCCGGGGCACGCTTTTCTATAATGGGTCTCGGGATGACCCGGAATTGAAATTTTCTCAAAATCTGCTCTTTTCTTGGTTTGAAATATAATCAAGAACTATCCAAAATTAATTTTGCTTATAAAAGTTTCTTATTTGGAAATCGAGGAAAAGCCGGATTTAGGGTTTCTAGGTCTTTCTCATAACGCTTTGAACTAAACCGGTTTAGGGTTTCATTTTCTGGTTTTTGAAGTTGACTCGATTACTAGGAAACACGGGGTATACAATATATAAATATATATATAATAATAATAAAATTGTGTAATGAAACAAAATGAATAGTGCAAAGGAATAATCAATTACCGGTAGAAATGAAAATACGGTAAAAAAGTTATAACTATAACTTTTATAACCCGAAAACTTATATAACTGATATATTTAGAAATCTCGTGGAATTACGAGTCTAACGGTACTAATGGTATATTTTTGATATCTCGAGTCCCGGGACACGCTTTTCGAAGTCTGTATCCGAACGGGTTCGAGATAGGTCAAAAATTTACCAATCTGATATTTGTGAACAAACTTATATTACTACGAGCTATTCTACATATTTAAACTACCTTTCGGCCTCTAGAGTTAGGGGTGCTAGATTACCGGACTTATACTATTGTATTCCGGTTAGGGTTTCCGGATGATTTTCCGGTTTAGACCTTTGCCAAATTGGAAACTGAGACTTTCTGTTTATACAACGTATTTAGTTTGAGAAATTTATTTTAAATTTTATTTTTATAAGTATTTAATATCTCTAACTGTTTCGGAAATCTTGAATTGAATTATTATCCGGAGTAATATCGGTAATGGTTACCGATATGATTTTCTTGAGTTTGAGTCAAATATCGATTTTTGGAATGATTTTTGGGAAATCTTGATTTTTATAATTTGCTTTGAAAAAGGATCTTCATAGTGTTTTGTTTTCGAATTTATTTTTGCTTCGCTTTAAGGTTTTATGAACAATTGGTTAACTTTAAGGATTATCTAATTTGTTATTTTGTTTCTTGAATTCTTCCTTCTTAAGATTACGAGATTTCAATTTCCAACTCGTTCTATGATTCTTGGGAGTTTGATTTGATCGTTAGGGCTTTATTGTGATTTCCGTCTCTTAGGATTATTAGTCTGGTCGTTTGGGGAATTTCCAAAGTCTATATTTTATTATTGGCAGATAAAGTTTTCTTAATCGTGCCAAAGCCTAGTTATGGAATTGGCCTTTGGTGATTTCCTGATCCTTCAAATTGTCATGTTACAGATTAACTTGCTTTTTAGCAAATTATCACTGTGTTTTATTTCTATCCTGATTTTTATGAATTATAGATTAGGTAAGCAGTTTATCTTACGTAATGGTTTTTGGACTTAAGGACTGTTGTAGTCCTTATTTTATTTTAGATTTTCTCATGATTGAGAAATTTTTGGATTCGTTCGTGATTTAGGATTTGTCGAAATTCGGTTTTAATTTGGAGTGATTTTTAAGGTTTATTTCGAAGTTCATTTTGGAATTATTTACTGAAATTTTCCGGGCTTACAGTTACCCAAGCTCTTGAGGAGAGTTACTTTTAAGAGGGAGTTATCTGAGCTGTTCGATGAGAGTTACCCTTAAGAGGGAGTTAACAAAGCTCTTCGATGGGGTTTACCCTCAATAGGGATTTATCCAAGTTATTAAGAGGAGTTACCCTTAAGAAGGAGTTACCCAAGATCTTCAATGGGGCTTGTCCTTAAGAGGGAGTTACCCTTAAGAGGAGTTACCTTATCAGCATCAAAAGGCGGAGTTCTTTAAATCTCGTGGTCCCCACTAATCTTGTACTCTAGTACTAGCTAAATTGCTTTTATAGGGTAGTCTTTGCTTGAAGGAAATGAAGAGACCACATTAACATAAAACTTTCATTTTATTCATATTTTCTCAAAGCTAAACCCACTAATCAAGAAAGGTTCACAAGACCTTATTTTAGACTCTATACATGAGTAGTGTAGCTAAACATGATGAAAACAAGCCTCTTTCATTGAAAAAACTTTCTTAGGTTTTTTATCTTCCAAGATCTTGGGATGAGCTCGCCCTAAAATGCCTCATGCTTATATACTCCATTTCTAAGTGCTCTTTTACTCTAATTGGGTCTTCCTAATTCGAGGTAAGCTTCGCTCAAGTTTCTTTAGATTCGATTGCCTCTAGTTTTCTACCTACTGGGTCGTCTAGGAGGAAAACCATTGCCTGTCCTTCTTGTCATAGTATTTGGATTCCCTTTGTTGATAAGTTGCCACCCTCCTACCAAAGATGTCTTGCGTGTCAACTATTGCATCTAGTTCGGTCCTGAAGACTACCTTATTAATGGTTTCATCATAAGACTAGACTCAAATGTTTGGCAACTCGAGCTCAATAGGTAAGACTGCTTTAGATCCAAAGGCAAGTCAGAAGGGGATCTTCTCAACCAAGATTCGCCCCAATAATGTGATAACTCGATGGTATACTGGGGAGTTCATCTGCCAATTTGCTGCTTAAGCAATCAACTCTAGACTTTAGAATCTCCATTATAGTTTTGTTAACTGCCTCAACCTGACCATTCACTCGAGGGTAAGTGACCAAAGTATAATGTGAAGTAATCTTATATTTTACTCATAAATCTTGATCTTCTTTGAGATGAATTGTTTCCCATTATTCATCATAATGGAATGGAGACTCATAACCTGACTAAGATGTTATAGAGGAAATGTTGAGCGTTCTAGTCTATGAACTTCGCAAGTGCTTTAGCTTCCACCTACTGTTTGAAGTAATCACATCTGACTATGATGAATTTTTTCTATCCGGTTGATATGAGGAAAGGACTAAGAATATCAAGTCCCTACATGGCAAACGGCTATAAGATAGTGAGGCAGTGGAGATTTAAGCTCAGGGCGTACCTAATTAGTGCGATCTTTTGGCATCGCTCACACCATTATATAAACCCCTTTTTGTGTCAATTCACATAGTGAGCCTAAAGTACCTAAATTATACAACTTGACTATGTAGTGATTGAGCTTTGACATAATTATTACACTCTTTAGCATTAAGGTCTTTTAAGACTTATTGTCCCTCCTCTAGACGCAAGCAATGAAGCAAAGGAAAACTAATGCCTCTTTTGTGGAGGACAAACTCTCTAGCATGGAGGTCTATCCTCAGTGCATCGATCAATTCCATAAATGGCCCCACACAACGGGACTCACCAAATGCTTCAGCAAAACCTTAACCACTACTATCGCATAAAATTCAAGTGAACAGTTCTTTAACTCCCTTGGCTACTAAGGAAGACTCACGTGCACGCTTGAAATATGGGAAGCTTTTTTATATCCCTTACCATGTTGAGACATCGATAGCCAGCCCACGCTTTTCTAAACTCCTATGGATACTTTGTTACTCTCTATGTAACTTTGGATACATCAAACATCTATGCAGCCCTTGCCATAACCAAATATTCTGACACTTTAGGCGATACCTAAACAATATTTTATGGGCCCCAAACTATGGGATAAACAAGACACATTATGATACAATGAAAACTATGGAACGCTTCCATGCTTCCCAACTCCCCTCGGTCTCGACACGATACCACAACCACCATCGGAACACACCTCACCTATGCTTGCCTCTGGCTCAACATGGACAACCTATAGACAATACAATAGGACTCAAACGCATAGGTCTATATTATACTCGATGCAACAATCGATTCCACAAACAAACCGCCTTTACAGGGCACAATGAACTCTTTCGCTTGATCTCGACCACCATAAGACACTACAGTCACATAGGAATCAAGTAAATGCTTATCGACCTCGCGCCGCTACCTCATAAGACTTGAGGAAACAATGGATAGACGCCATCCTTCTATACATCCCCTACATTTACGAGACACGCATCACAAGCCATGCTTCTATACCTCCACTTGTGTCTGTCGTTAGATAGATATCACATAGACAATGAGAAATGAACGCATAGGCTTAGACTATCCACAATGCACCGATCAATTCCACAAACGGCCCAACGTAGTGGGACACACCGAACACTATAGCAATACCCTAACCACTACTATCACATAGAGTTTTAGTAAATAGATTTTGAACTCCCCCGGCTACCAAGGAAGACTCATATAGACACTCAAAATGCAATGCTTCCAAATATTCCTAACTATGTTGAGACACCAATAGCCAGCCCACGCTCTTCTAAGCTCCTATGGATACTTTGCTACTCTCTATGGCACTTCAGACACACTAGACATCTACACAGCCCCAGCCACAACTAGACAGTTGGACCCTTCGGGTTTGGCCGAAACAATTTTCGACAAGCCCTAAACCGTAGGATCTACAAGACATAATATGATACAACAAAAACTATGGAACACTTCTACGCTCCTCAACTCCCCTTGGTTGTGACATAATACCGTAACAGCTATTGGGACGCTCCTGACTTATGCTTGCCTCCAGCACCACAACCTATAGACGACAGAAAGCGATTGCATAAGCCTAGATTGCGGGGCACAACGAATGCTTTCACCTGATCTTTGCCACCAACGATACTAGCAATCACATAGGAATCGAACGAATGCTTGTCGACTTTACCTACTACCTTGTAAGAATCATGGATACACCAAACAAATGCCATGCTAATTTACATCCCCGGTGTTGACAAGACATGCATCTCTAGCCCATGCACTTCTAAACAGCCACTAAAACTTAAGGTACAATACAACACTTCGAATACACTAGATTCTTGCAGGTCGACAACTTTACCTAAACACTCAAATAGTTTAGGCCAGGCCTAAAGAATTACTAACATATCAAAAATAGTAAGATACAATAAACTCTTCAATACAACAAAAATCATAGAAGGCTTTTGTGTTGGCCCGGCTCCATATGGCTACTTAACGATACCCCAGCATCAGTTTGGACACACCTAACCTCCGCTTACGCCTGGCTTTACCAGGACATCACATAGACAACGGCACGCTAATGCGTACGCTTAGAACATCATTAACACATGATCGATTTTACAAACGGCCCCACACAACAAACATACTAAATGCTATGGAAAAACCCCCCGAAACCTACTGTCGCATAGAATTCAAGCGAATAGATTTTAAACTTCCCCAGCTACCAAGGAAGACTCATGTACACTAGAAAAATGCGATGCTTCTGTACATCCCTAACCATGTCGACACATCGATCACCAGCCTATGCTCTTCTAAGCTCCTACGAACACTTTAGCACTCTTAATGGCACTTTGGACACACCAGCCATCTGTGTAGCCTCAGCAATACTCAGATACTTGGACGCTTCGAGCAAAGCCCAAACAATTTTCTATGAGCCCCAAACTATAGAATACACGAGACTCACTACGATGCAACAACACCTCAACTCCCCTCGATCGTGACACAATACCCTAATAACTATTGGGACATGCCCAACCAATGCCTGCCTTGGACTCGATTTGGACAGCCTGTAAACAATGGGATGTAAACAAATAAGCCTAGACTATCCTTGATACAACGATTGATTCCGTGAACCAACCTACATGGTAGGGTACAATAAATGCTTTTGCATGATTTTAGCTACCATAAAGCACCACAATCACATAGGAATCGAGTGAATGCTTGTCTATCTCGCCCTATTGCCACGAAAGACTCATGGACACACTATGTCACACCCCTAGGGACCCTAAACATGACAACCTACCGTACATAACATAAAAATGTAGGTGTCATGACCCTAAATAAGGGCCTATTAGGTTTACTCTAAAGTCATCATATAACGTGTGCACCCATAACATGAAGATCGCCTTGCAAGTCAAAGATTACAAGACTCTAATTTCTTATTCTCTCCATATGTTTTACAAATGCATATATTCAGAAAAATAGTTTTCGATACCGATATTTCCACAAATCACAAGGATCGCAGAGGATTGGATACCCTACCAAAGATGAAATAAGGTAAAACAACTTAGGTTATTTATCATCCACTGTTAAAGGAGATTATAGAAGAAATAAATTAAGTTTTACGTCTTTTCTCTCAACTAAGTTTAGTTCATAGACATTTTAACCCTCTAATTATCATGACTTGATCTTTGACATGCTCTATGCTCGGTTCCGATCCCAATCCCTGCATTATGATTTTCCTGCAAACTATTGGGGGATAAGCACAACTAGCTTAGTGAGAATATTCCCATATTAATGTACTCATACAAGTAAATCAATTAAGTTATTAGACAAGCATATGAGATGCATCAAATACGTGAGCAAGCAATACACATGATTTGCTGGAAAATCATGTGTTGAATGAATTTACCCCTCCATTCGAGGTTAGGTGTTTCGGGCCATATAAACCATTATTCGCAAATAAGGTTTTTGTAATTTTATGCAAGCTACTACTAACCGCTAGAATGTAGTTATTTGGGTGTCTACTACCATTCGCCATTGAGTACAATTTCGGGCTCTATGGACCTCACCACTATGCCATTGTCCTACCAAGTGTATAGTAGTGAATATAATGTGACTTAATACATAATATGTATGAATCAATTTAATTAAGTACTTGTCGAGCCTGGATTTTTCATTTCTAGTTTAATTTCTTTTAATCCTATTCATATTAAACTCTTACCCATTTAATACGAATCATCGACTAAGAATTAAAAGAAATTTGATTTTTGAAAATATTTTGGAGTCGTAGAAATTGAGAAAAAAAATAAGTTAGGATCAATGGGTGGTTAACCCTAACTTAGCAACTAATCTGCAAAAAAATTGATTTTTAAAATCAAATTTTATAAACCAGAAATTTTTGGATCTGGGGGTTATCATATTAAAACCATACGGTTACCACTTGAAATTCTTAAATTAAAATTTGTCCTTTTAATGCTCATAAAAAAAAAATTCCAATTTGTAGACTATGATTTTTATAATTTACAAATTCAAACAATATTTACAGATCTAAATATTAACAAAATTGGCAAATCTAAATATTTACAACTATGAATAATATTTACAAGTTGTTATTAAATATATATATATAATATATATATATTTACATGCAAATAGTATTGAGATTTATAATTTTCATTAAACTAGTAAATCTAAATATATACAATAATATTTGACAAAAACCAAAAAGAAAAAAAAAACACATTTTAAATCGCCTGGAGGTGCCTACGTACCCGCTATTCGGGATCAGACAATACGTAGTTCTTTTCATAAAACATTTAGTGTGTTAGTTGATTTTATTTTTTTTTAGAATTCTTTTCACTTTAAGTTCTTTAATTTTTGAATTTTTGTAAGAGAAAAAAGAAAAAAAAATTGATTTTTTTTTTCAAAGTGCTCTTATAAACTAACAAATCTATGATTATTTTTTTTCAAGAAAATGATTTTTCTAGGTGACGAATCAATTTTCATGCATATATCTATTTTTTCTTTTTATCATCTTTTCCTATCTTTTATCTTTTTTTTGTCATTTTTCATTTTTTTATAAAAATAATAATATAATATTACTTACCTGATTAGGTCAAATCTTGGAGTCGAATCGAAGTCGGGTCAGTCCTTCGTTGGTCGAAGCTGTGATCGGAGAAGACGTCGGAGCTGTGATCGAAGGCAACTAGAGGGTCCGGAAAACACCAATTCAGGGGTTTCAAAGCATGAAACTTGCGAATTTGAACCAAGTGAGGCCTACTAACACTCCTGTGATGGTAGATTGAGCTGGGAGTGGCTAAATGCGGTAGTTAGAAGCTTCGAAGATGGTGGCCGTTGGTGGATCTTGGTCGGAGATGAAAATCAAGCTTCTATAACTATCTATAACTTCCTACGAGTAGATCAGGAACTCCTAAAGCTTCCTATAACCTTGGATTAGCTCGAAAAAACACCCTAACCTCATGAATTTGAAATTTCGAATTTGAACTTAAGAACTTCGATTTTGAATTCAAAAGAAATTGAGAGTTTTTGAAGTTGCGGATTCTTTTTTTTTTTCGATGTTCAAAAGGATGAATTCGAGTCCTATTTATAGTGATTAAAACTAGAATTAGCATTGAATTGGATCGAAACCCCAAAATCGAAAGCGCACGGAAAAAGAAAAAATGAATTTGGGTATTTGTGCCTTAATTGACCGAATTGAACAAATTGAAAATATATTTGGCTTTGAAATTGCATTGAAAACAATGAATTAAGTCTAATTCGTTATTTTAGAAGTCTAATTCCGACCTTGGAAGTGTAAATTTTTAAAAAACGAATTTCGAAATTGTGAGAAAAAAAGCGTATTGGATGATTTTCAAACTCAATTTCAAATACTCAAATTGCATTTTCAAAATCCTAAAATGATATGAATCCAAAGTACTCCAAGTCTACTGAAACTGCAGTAAACCACGCTTCTCAATATTCTAAAGATTTTAATTTCAAACACGAGTGGATTACTTAACCGGTCAGTAAAATAACCGGGTACAAAGCAGTATTTTCCGGAAAGTCCAACTCGTATCCACAGGGAGCTATTGGCTAATTACTAGAATGAAACTTTTACCCTAATCTAAGCAATTGATTTTTCATATGTGTAATTAATCTATGTTGATCTATATTAAAAACTAGATTTCAAATGATTTATCAAGAACTAAAACCATATGTTCCAGCAACTATAACGAGGGATTTAGGTTTAGGAGATGCAAATGGTATATGAATAATGTATTTCTATTCTCATGTGAAATGACTCATGCTTTAAATTGATATATAACATTGATTACTTGGGATTTGATCAAATTCATAAGAATTGCTCACCTCTCGATGTAACAAAATCTTTCATAGCATAAACTATCCTATTAAGATAAGTTATCTAGGATTTCAGGTTAATAGCATTTTGCTCTCACTAAAATTACTATTCTAGTTAAGAATACAAAACAAGCACCGTTAAGTGACCCAAATTAGTAACCCTAACCGCATAAAGATTAATGAATTCTCAAGTTCTATCACAGATTTACATATCTCTATGACAAATCATATTCAAAAACCTAAGTTTTGCTTGTGCGGATCATTGAATCCTTCTCAGGTATCTTTAATCCTTTCTATCTAATCTATGTTGATCAGGTATAAACTAAACAAATTACAAACAAAGATAATCAAATTCCAAATAATCAACACCAATATCAATTCAATTCATGTATCAAATCATCAAATCAATTCATACATATTCATAATTGACAATGAAAACATGCCTCTAAATATACAATCAAGCATAAACATAAAAGAATAGGATTGAAAACACCTTAAAAATGGTTCCTTTTCAGAAACGGGAATTTCCAAATCCAAAATCCCACAATTGTAGGCAATGCTTGATTGTACTAAACCCTAATCCACTTTAAATTCCTAGAACATTAGGGTCTTAGTGCCCTAAAAGAAAAACAAACAAGAACATTTTGTTTCCTAATATTTCTGAATATTTTTTTGTGTCTCTCCTCCCTTTTGCTTTCTCAAAAACACTGTTAAATAGAGCAAAATTGCGTGAAGAATACAAACTAACATAGATGTACGTCGGCAGTTACAAAATGTACGCCGCCTACGTAAATGTAGATCTAGCCGGGGTGTTTGTATGAAAAGTGCCTCTTCAACTTACGCTTGATGAACACTGGCTGTGTTGCTTCAAATCTGGCCTGCGTAGATCATTATTCAAAATTTCCTAGAGGATTATACGCAGGAACGTACGCTGGCTGCGTTGAATCCTAGAAGGTCGGCGTTCCTTGCTTCATCAAACCTTACATTGGCTGCGTTCGAGCTGCGTTAAGGATTTGCAATCTGAGGACAAAGTACACAGGCTCAATGCCGGTTATGTTGATGCAGAATTTGCCGGCGTAACTCCTTATTCCAAATGCTTGCTCCAAATTTCTTCTACCTTGGCTGCGTTGATGACTGCGTTAAGATATTGGGTTCTGTGGTCGTTCTACACAGCCTCTATGCCGGCGACGTTGGATGCTTTTGAGCCAGCGTACATGTTGATTTTCAACCAATTGTTTTGGAATTTGCTCATTATTTCTTTGTTGACCTGATTTCACAAAATTTACAATTATAAATACAAATTCCACTTGATTTCTATCAAATCTGTATCAATTTTATCCACAAAATGTATGTAAAATATGAGTTCATCATCTACTTTCAAATCCCTAAAACAACTTCATGAAAATTGAAGCCAATTTTCCCAAAAATTGATCAAAAAACGACCACTTGAGCGGGAAAAAAGAGTCGCGTCTCCTAAGGAAGAAGATGCGTGTGTGGTACACGCGCTTCATATGCGCGTCACATGCGGGTGAATACATTGCACGCGCTAGGCGCAAAAAATGTTGTGGCCTCCATGCTGTTCGAACTCGGGTCGCTCTTGTTTTGTTTTGCATTCAAAATATATTTAAGGCATCTCTAAAATGTGGATTTAATTGATAAAATCATTTAATTGTATCCAAACAAATTTATAATTAAAACTAGTATTATATCAAGCCCAAAAATTTAAAAATTTATTTATTTTTATTATCTTTTTTTCTTTTTCCTTGTAAAAATAATAATTTTTTTCTCTCTCTTTTCTTGTATTTCTTTTTCTCTCTCTCTCTCTTTTCTTTTTTTTTATTCTCTCTCTTTTTTTTTTTGTATTTTTTGTTTATCTATTTAAATTTGAGGGCTTAACATAATATTAATTTTTATTATAAATCGAAGCCTTAAATGGGCAAAAATTGGGCATCTACAGTACTCATGGAAAAATCTTAGATATTTTAATGGGTTATAGAATTTGAAGACATATCATTTCTATACTAAATCAAACATTTATTATAGACAATTCCTGCATCGATATACTTAAAATAATTTCAACCATATATAAGGCACATGTGTTTTTCCATTTTATCTTTTCCTAATTATAATGCCACTAATCTACTAGCAAAAACATAAGTATGAAAAATGTAAGAGATGAACTCACTCATCCTTAATGCAACCCTTAGTCGAAGTAGTCCTTGGGGAAAGGTATGTCAAATTCGTTGTTACCTAAATAAAAGAAATAATTGAAATAAGTATTGATTCTACCTAAATTTCTAACTCTGTTTCATTATTCTCCTTAAAATATGTGAAATTCCAACTCAAAATGGTTATAATTGCTCAATTTAACTCGGAATTTCACATATTAGATGTCGTTTTCTACCTACTTGAAAAGATCTATCTATTTCTAAGGTTATTTTTTAACATTAAAGCCATTTAGTTCCAAAACGGGTCGGTACAGAATTGATCCGAAAATTCCAGCCCTTAAATTGTAATTTTTCTAAGTTCTACATCATCCAAAAACTCTATAGTAAGCACATAAATATTTATATTTGAAAAATCCTTTAATATAGATATATGCTCATATTATATGCATGATTCTAGTGATGTTATTCCAACAATGATTTTTCATAAAATAATTCATTCTAGAAGTTGGAAAAATGAAGTTTGTAAAACATTTCTTTACACTGTTGAAAGGAAACTAAAATTGTGAGTTATTGCAAAGGGTGCTTTCCTATTATAACTATTATCTTCATATTTTCTTGGCTTCATAGAAAGATCAATTTTACATTTTAAATACTTGATTCCACCGATTTTATATTCTAAGTGGGTTCTCAACTAGTGAATTGCTTTTAAGTTTAATCTAGAAAAATTGTTTGGATCTCAATATTTCTCAAGGTGTTGGTATAAACCATTTAAATAAATTGTTAAGAACTTTTTCATAATAAAGAGTTATCAACATTAAAAATAAGTTCATTTTGTTATTTATAAAAGGGGTAGCTAAATCACTATCCTAAGTTCAACTTGAAAATCTATTTTCAATTTTTGAAAAGAATCGTTCCACTTTTCATTGAGAGTCTAATCCTATATTATGTAAAATAAAATAACCTATTTTGTTGTCTTGAAAATTTTATAATCACATCATCCCAAGTTTTTCATGAGAATTTTTCATAAGCGTTAAAATCATGTTTATTAAGGAATTTAATCAAATTTTTAAGCAAAAGAAAATAACTCCTTTTTTCCATAAAAAAAAATTTAGTAAATGGCTATGCATGAATGTGACATATAGTTGTGTTTTATGATAAAAGAAAAATAACTCATGTAGAATATAAAAGATATAGAAAATTAAATAAGCATATATGTAAAATAAGTATTGGGAAGTCTTGGCTTGCTTCAAGGCTTCCCGAAACTTAGAATAGACAGGTTTCAAAAAGAGAAAAGAAAATGCATAAGAAAGCTTAAGGAAAAGAAAAAAAAAAAAAAAAAATTTTGAAGTCTTAGATTTTTTTCAAGTCTTCCCGAACTTGGACATAGGCAAGTTCTTTAAGAAAAACAAGAAAACAAATAAGAAAAATCATTGGAGTCTTAGATTTATGTCATGGCTCCCCAGACTTAAATTATGGACAAGTCCAAAAAGAAAGGAAAAATTTGTTTTGATTTAATGATGATGAGTCTAAGACTAGAATGACTAGTCTTAATAATTTGTATGAATTAAATAAATGTCCAAAAAGATAAAAGCATAAATAAAAGGTTGGATTAGTGAGTTTATATGCTCCAATAGATATAATTATATACATAACTATATTTATACATATAGATAGTTAGATTAGTTGACAAAAATATATCAACAAGAATATGACTCCAATGTAATTATAATGTAGATGAGATATAAGTTTCATTTTTTTGGCATTATTATCCTTAGCTTTTTGCATTATGGGGAGAGAATTTCTCCATGGATAATACATGAAACAATACCTATACTAATTTAGATGTATGAGAAGTGTATTTACTTTAAAAAGATGAATGAAAGGAGTCTGTTTGAGTTAAAAAGGAAAAATGGGAGCAAAGAACCAGTAGCAAGGAGAAGGAAAAAAAAGGAGAAAAGAATGAGAGAAAAGAGAGAAATTTGATGGGAGTTATAAAGTATAAGAAGTGTGAATGGAGGTAAGTATTTATAGAGATAATTTGAGGAATTAAATTAGGATAAATAATTTGGAAAAGGAAAAAAAAAGTTGCTGCAACATAGGGTACAGCAGTCATGAATAGTGGCTGGAAGAAAAAAATAAGTGAAAAGTGACAAATTTAATGTAATGAGATAAATTAAAAGTAGTAACAGGGTATGGTGTATAAGAAATAGGTATAAATTATAAGGAAAAAAAATATGGTAACAAGTAATGGCAGAAATTAAAGTAAATAGTAATGACTAGTAACAATAAAATATCATTAAGTTACCACTAACGATAAAATACGCGTATATGAGTTATATTTACGTTTTAATGACTCGAAAAATTTTTATTTGATACTTTATGAAACGATAAATCATTAAATGATTTTTGAAAGATGAATTGATATTTTGTATCATTAATTGTTATCCACCTTTGTTATCTCAGTCTGCGTACTAACAATTGATTGCAAAAACTATTTAGTTGATGAAATTTGAATTGAAAATTCAAATACCATATTACAGAAAATAATTTGCATAATAATGCATAATTTTATTACTAAATATTAATTAAATTGTATTGTCTTGATTTACGTGTTCATGATCGGATATGGAAATTGATCCCATAAAGGTCCGAAAAGATCGAATTTTTGGACTATATGATCTTTTTAAGGTTTATACTGTATATATGATTCATAATTTGAGTTCATAATATTTTTATAATTAATATATTATTTTATGGTTTTAGAAGTTGTCCAATCGAGTTTGTATTTTCTAAAGTTTACGGATGACTCGGTTTGATTTTAGGATTCTAGTTTCATTTTCGAGTCTAAGGTTCTACTTATAGATTACTGCAAAATTTTGGGAGTTTTTAATTATAGAAAACTATTTATTATTATTTTATTATAGATTTGTGCTTAAAGCTCAAATAGATGAATTGTTTAGCGTAAGGTTTTCAGATTAATTAAGCTATTGAATTGTTTTGTTGGTGCTATGTTTTTGCTATACGATTTATTCTAGGGTTCCAAGCTTTATTTAATTCATTTGATATCTTAGGGTTATTGAAGCTTTATTTGATCCCATTTAGGGTTTCGAATTTTTAGTAATCCAAGTTTAACTTAATTTAAATGATATTATAAGGTTATAAAATTTATTTGATTCCATCTAAGGTTTCTAAGATTTTGGTATGATCTTATACAAGTTTAGGATTTTGTTCTACTGTGAATTTTTTTCGAGTTCACAATGTATTTTATGTACTTTATTAAAATTCTAACTAATCTTCTTATATGATTTTGGCCTATAGTATTTAATTAATATCATTTTTTTTGTTTACGTGTTTACTTATTTTCAATTATAATTATCTGATATAGTATTTAACGTATCAAATGATTTGTCAAATGTGTAGTTCGTGCCAATAATTGTAAGCTTTCTTAGGTAATTAGCTCTAGGGTCTTCTTGCGTTATATGTTATTTTGATATTATGATTATGCATAAACTATTACTATAATTATAAAGGTACTTATCGCAATTACAATGTTGATAAGAATCATATAGCATTGTTATAAGTTGATAAGTTATCATGATTAATGTAATATTTGTAATAATTGTTAACTTATCAAAATTGTTTTGATATATGGATCAAGTATAGTGTTAATTATTATATGACAAAATCATCTTGTTGCTATTATTGTTGTTGTTGTTGTTGTTACAACATATCTTGTTAATTAGAATACACTTTTGATGCTATTAATACTACTACTACTACTACTATTACTACTACTACTACTACTATTGTAACTTGTAATAATAATTCGTCATATACTTATTATGTATTATGTGTCCAAGATAACCACATGATTAATTTAGTAATGTAGAATATTTTTTGGATATTAATTTTAGAGCTTTTGTATTTTATTATAATTACTTGTATTATATTTTGAATATTTCCATATGTAGTAAACTATTTACATGATTTGAGTGACTTCTAAGAATTCTTTTACTTGCCAAAGGAGGTGGTGTTATTCGTTTCTTTAAGGGGTTACGGTCATTTTTAATTATAAGTTCATAAGAAAATATTTATTTGCGATTGTTTTGAAAATTTACTCATTAGACATTGTTTGATTCTATGTGTTTGATGAAGCTAGAAATATATTTATTTTTATTTGTTGGAGTTGAAATTTTGCTGGTTAATTAATTATGCTATTTCTTATTACAGATTTTTCAAGGTATAATTATTTTTCAAAATTGATTGGTAGTTCTTTTAAATTTAGTGGAGTCTCTAATAATTACTTTGTTGAATTATTATTGCTCATGATTGCGAAGGCTTAAGGAAATTTTGTTAATGAAGATTTGAATTTCCTAAACTATAATTAAACTATTTATATTTTATTATGCGAAAAAATAAGGAGTTATTTTTTTTTTCAAATTTTCGCAATCTTTCTTTTTTTTTTCAAGATTTTATAACCTTATTATTGTTAATTATCATAATTAGGCTATGCAAAATTGGGGAATTTACAGTAGGAATGACTCCCTCAGTCATGCAAAGACTTCACATGCTATGCACAAGGAATGCTCATAGCGAAGGAGACATCAAAGGAGTAGGTGCAATTGAAGGAGATAATGGATATTGAATGCAGGAGTATAAATCATAAAATAGCTAGCCAACAAAATATTACATCGTCTTAGGGGCATTCCCCCTCTAAAGCCCATAAATAGTCTTTAGATTACAGTCATCCATAAGACTTAAAAACATAAAAGGTCTTATGAACATATCAAAAGAGGTTTTAAAAGATGCTTAGTTCCTAATCTTCCATAAAATTCCTCCAAAAGCTCAAAAGTCCATTTGATCATTATCTCGGGCATACTAGTCCTTAGGATGGAGACAAAGGTATTCCTACCATAAGAGAAATATACAGGGGTGTAAGCTAACAACATGCTTAGTGAGATAATTTCCTTTATACATACCATACAACCAAAATCAAGCAAGTTTGTTTAGTTGGACATCTGCTATGCAACAAACATAATGCAAGCTAGTATATATATAGTTATCTGAAAACCATATATAGAACGAATTTAAACCTTCCGTAACAAGGGTTAGGGAATTCTCTTTACAGGTCTCCATGACTACTACTGCTAGGCCATAAGCACTCACCCATAGTGATCGATCTAGTGTGGCTCCTCCATGAGACCGCATTCCCCAGCAACTAAGTTCCTTAAGCTAGAGTAGGACCCGTACTATTTGTACGCTTTGTAGCCTACCCGATCCCATGCGTTGGAGTAGTAGCCTTCTACATGTGACTCATCAATGCAATACATGTCCATTTCTTTTACCAAGGACTGATAAAGTTTAGATTCTTTTAGGGGTGATCAAACATTCATCATACACACAATACTTGCAATTAATATAAAAAAAAAAAAAACACAAAAACAACCATAACAATTGTGGGAAAAAATGGTTAATCGGTTTATTTTAGGAAAGTAATGCTGTAAATATTGTAATTATAAAATCAGAATAAATTAGGGAAGTTTGACCCTTAAATTAGGAGATTTTGTTATCAGTTTTTTAAAGTAGTTGCCTCTTTTGTTTTTTAGACAGCTTGTATATAATTGATTCATTGTAAACCCTAAAATATAATATACAATATTCTCCTTCAGTTTTTAAGTTATAGTATCAGAGCGATTCATCCTGGAGTGCTTCTGATTTCTTGCTTCTACCTTTTTTATGTTCCTTCTTCTTCTTCAACTGGCCTTAATTGCTAGTGGTTTTCTTTTATCCTTATCCCCAAGACCAACCAGCCTTAATTGCTGGTGTTTCTCCTCTGTTTTTCTTCTCTGTAGGTGCTATACAGCCAGCCTTTATTGCTGGTTTTATTTCTAATTGTTTTGACTCTAATTTATGACAGGCAACATGTCAGAAATTTTGCTTTCCATTGGATTAAATGTCATAGTTGCAACCTTTTCCACCTCTTGGATCATGGATTCAAGAGCTACCAATCATATGACCCACTCACCAAATTTCTTTACCACCTATTCCCCATCCCAAGCCTTAGAAAAATAGCCATTGTAGATGGTTCTTTAACCATTGTGGCAGGAATTGGAAGTGTCCAAATTAATCCATTGTTAACCTTGCAAAATGTCCTTCATGTTCCTAAGCTATCTACCAATCTAATATATATCCAAAAACTTACTCATGACTTACAATGTAATGTGATTTTTCATCATAATGATTTTATAGTTCTGGAAAAAGGGTTCAGGGAAGATGATTGGACATGCCAGAGAACGGTATGGCCTCTATTTTCTTGAAACAAGTCAACTTACCATCACCAAGGATAAACATTCAATGTCATTTGTTTTGAGTCTTTGTCATCCAATAAACAGAATATTTGGCTCCATCATCTCCGACTTAGACATCCATCATTTCAAGTCATTAAACTTTTGTTTCCGTCTTTGTTTAAAAGTCTAGATGTTGAGTCTTTTCATTGTGAAAAATGTGAACTTGCCAAACACAAATGTGTACCTTTTCCAGCGAGCAATAAAAGAACTTCAATTCCTTTTTATTTAATGCATAATGATATTCGGGGTCCATCTACTGTTGCTAATATCTCTAGGGCACGATGGCTTGTTTCTTTTATTGAGGATTGTACTCGAGTTTGATGGATTTTTCTTCTTCAACAAAAATGTGACGTCAATATTGTTTTCCTAAATTTTTCTTCCATGATTAAAAATCAGTTTGGAGTAACCATCAAGAGAGTTAAGCCTGATAATGTAAGGGACTATTTTAATCAAATTCTAAGTCCATATTTTCAAAAAGAAGGGATAATACATGAGTCATCTTGTGTGAACACCCTGTAGCAAAATGGAGTTGTAGAGAGGAAAAATGGTGATCTTCTTAAAAAAACCCGAGCATTGTTATATGAAAATCATGTACCTAAAACCTTTTGGGGGGAGGTTGTTCTTATAGCAACACATTTCATAAACAGATTGCCACCTAGAGTCCTAGGGTTTAAGAGTCCAATGGACATGTTGTCAACCTTTTACCCTAACCTCTATAACACAAATAATCTTGTTCCTAGAGTATTTAGGTGTATGTCCTTTGTACATGTTCACAGTCACAATTGAAGGAAATTGGATCCAAGAGTTATAAAGTGTGTGTATGTTGGATATTCAACCCAAAAAGGTTACAAGCGTTATCATCCATCTTCCCAAAAATTATTTGTTTCTATGGATGTTACCTTCAATGAACATGACTCTTACTTTCTGAACCCTTATCTTTAGGGGGAGAAGTTAGTAGAGAAGACAAGGGTTCGGTTTTGACTTGATGTTAGATCTTTTAGTTTTAAACCATCCGACTTCGTCGTCCATTAGTGATCATGCCCCTGTTCAATATGAGCTATCTGAATCTATCATAGTCTCCCCTAAACTTGTGTCTTATCCTACAATGACATCTTCTGTGGCTTAACTTGAAACTAAGTCTATTCTTAAGGATGTTAAATATGGTGAAGGCAAGATGTATGCAAGGGAGAAGATGGTTACCCTCAAATCTACGTAAGTCTAAGAGTTTGATGAGGTAATGGTTTCTAAACCCACATTACATATCGAAACCAAACCAGAGGTAGAAGTGAGACCCATAGGGGAAGTAGTGACATGGATTTGGCCATTGCATTAAAAAAAGGTACGAGAGAGTGCACTAAAAGACCTTTATATCCCCTTGCACACTTCTTATCCTTTAAACATTTCTCCCCATCACATAGAGCCTTCCTAAGTAATCTAGAAATTGTTGCCATTCCTTCCAATCTATGCGAAGCTTTGTCTAATGAAAAATGGAAGGAAGCTATGTGTAAGCCCCGGAAAATTTCAATAAATAATTTTAAGATGAACTTCGAAAATAAACCATAAAAATCACTCCAAATTAAAACCGAATTTCGATAAGTCCCTAATTCACAAACGAATTCAAAAACTTCTAATCTTGAGAAAATGAAAATCTTTAAACAATAAAATAAGAACTCAGTGGTCTTCAAATTCAAAACCCCGACGTACGAAAAATTCCATATTTAACTCCGACTTATACAAACAGGTAATAGAAAGCTCAAAAACAAATTATTAAAAAGCAAATAACGATTGACTTTCGAAAATATAACTCAATTCAAGAATTCCGAAAACATTAAAAGATATTAAATACTTACAAAAATAAAATTTAAAATAAATTTCTCAAATTAAATATATTGTATAAACATAAATATCAGTTTCCAAATTGGCAAAGGTCTAAACCGGAAAATCACCCGGAAACCCTAACCAGAATACAATAGTGTAAGTCCGGCAATCTAGCGCCCCTAACCCTAGAGGCCGAGATGTAGTTTAGATATGTAGAATAGCTCATAGTAATATGAGTTTGTTTAAAAATATCAGATTGGTAAATTTTTGACCTATTTCGAACCCGTTCGGATACAGACTTCGAAAAGCGTGTCCCGGGGCTCGAGATATCAAAAATATACCAATAGTACCGTTAGACTCGTAATTTCATAAGATTTCTAAATATATCAGTTATATAATTTTTCGGGTTATAAAAGTTACAGTTATAACCTTTTTATCGTATTTCCATTATTACCGGTAATTGATTAGTCTTTTGCACTATTCATTTTTATTTCATTACAAAATTTTATTATTTTTATAAAGCCTTATATTTTTAGATAAATATTTTATATGTTATAGAAAATTTTGTTTTTCTAAAATTTAATTCATTTCGGGTCTTTACGGGATCAGATTCTGTTTAAGATCCGATACTAAAAATAAAATAAATTAATTTAATAATTGGAAAATATTTCAAAAATATTTTATTTTCATAAAATAATTTTTTAGAATTTTTCGGGTTATAAAAATATCATTTATAGCCCATATTCGCGTATTTTGATCATACCGGTAACATATTTGTTAAAATACTAAAATAATTCAAATAATTATTTAATTTTAATTATGAAAAATCTGCTACAATTATTTGGAATTATTTTTCTAATTTTATTTTATTTTGTTTTATTTTATTAAGAAAGTACTCTTACAACCCATCTTTTCAAGTACACCTTACACATATCACTTCCTTTTCACTTCAATCTTTCTACACATAATCCCACACTTCATGGCAGATTTTTCCTTCTTTATGGCTGCCATTGTCCTTCATTTATTCCTATTTTGACTAAATTAAATAAATTCTACTCCTTCTTTAAGAAGCTACACATACACATTTATTACACAAATTAAATTCAAGTCAAAATTCAACAAAACACACTCTCTCTCTCTCTCTCCAATTCACGTGAATCCCCTCCCCAAAATCTGCCCTTGTTTTATTTTTTTTCTCTCTTTCATTCATTTAATACACTCATTTCTCTCTCCCTTTCATTTACTCATTCCTTCCTTTTTCATTCTTTAGTCTTTCTCTCTCTTTTTTTCCTCTCTTTCTTCTTCATTTCCTCTTGTTCCTCCATGGAAAACAAGCTGCCCCCTTCTTCTTTCATGGCTTCCACACTTCATTTTTAAAGATTTCTAAGCCAATCTTCTTCCTAAAGCTCCATAGGTGATATAGGTAAAGTGTAATGAAGGTTTCATGCATCAAATGACCTTCCATAAGCTTAAAAGCTTAGGATGATGATGCCAAAAATGAAATCTTTCTCTTCTCCACTTTTATTATCTTGTATTGCAATTATTTTCTTGTTTAAAGTTGATATATTTTGTAGATCTAAATTGTTGTAGCTTTGATTTTTGTTTATGCCATAGATCTTGTCATTTAAGTTGTTATTTTTGTTATTTCTTATGATTCATGCATAGATCTATCATCCACATAGTGATTCATGCATTTGAAACTAGTTTAGAAAACTAGATCTAGAGTTTTGGAGTTCATGAATGCATTAGACTTTTGTTTTATGTTCATAAGCAACTTGTAATAGCATGAGGATAGTAGGAATGTGTTAAGAAACTCAAGATCTATTTTATTTTCAACAAAAACCATTTTTGGAAATTCGGATGAAAATGGAACCATATTTAGAAAAGTGGTTTTTCAACTTCAAAATGTGTATTTTTCATTTAAAATGAAGGGCTTAGGGTATAGATACCATAAATGAAAGATTTTGATAAGTAAAGTTTAGATCCATGATGTTTATAGCTTATTACCATGCATTTGTTTATGTTTATGTTCATATTAAGTATAGATCTTAGTTATGAACTCAAACAAAATTATGAAATTCGTATTTTGGCAAGACCAATATTTAAAAACCACTTTCCAAGTGTCAAAATGTAATTTTTACTTAAGAAAATGAAGGCTTAATATATGTATATCATCAAGACTTCTTTTTACAAGAATCTAATGTGATTTTCAAAAGTTATTTTCAAAACAAAAATCCTATTTTCGGATTTTGGCCAAGGCCTATTTTAAAAACATGTTTACCAACTCAAAAATGAAGTTTTTATTTAAGAAATGAAAGGCTCATAAGATATGATATGTAAGGAATGGATTTTCATGAGCTTAGATAGATTTTATCAAAAGATATAACCAAAAATAAATTTTGTAAATTCGGATCCCAACTAAGACCAATTTTTAGAACCCATGTATCAACTCTAAAACTCATGCTTTATGTGAAAAATGAAGTATATAGGTAATAGATATCATTAAGCAATGATTTTTACAAGTTAAAATGAGCTTAGGCATGAGTAATGTGTAAAACAAGTAATGGAATTAAAATGGAAAAATTTGAGTTAGTAATCAAATTGTCAAATTCGTAATTTAAGATGATGCATATGTAATCACTTAGTATTTGAGCTCAAATTGCAATTTTTATGTGTTAAATGAAGTCCTTAGACAATAGATGTAGTAAAGTCTTAAATTTTAATGCATTAAACAAGTTTTTCCCAAGTGAATCATTCAAAAAGTGGATTTTCTAAAATTCGGATTTTTGAGTAAATCATATTGGAAAATATATTTGCAAAGTGTAAAATGCAAATTTTTGTGTGAGAATGAAGTCCTTAGTGGTTATGTATGATTGAGCCCTAATTTTCTAAATATCAAATGATTTTTACTCAAAGGAATCACTCAAAAGCCAATTTTTACCAAATTCGGATTTTGGAATCAACCCCACTTGAAAACATGCTTACAAAGTGTAAAATGGAAATTTTTATGTAGAAATGAAGGTCATAAGTAATATATATAATGAAGACTCAATTTTGACAAAAATAATTATATTTTCTTAAGTAACAAATCCAAAACAAATGGAAATGATAAAAGTTAGAAAACTAGATTTTTCATAAGTAAGTGGTTATTATGGTCTTGCAAAATAAAAAGTTATAAAATTTCTTTTTAGCAAAAATCATCAAGATCATACATACATTAAGCTCATCTCATGTCATTCATGTTAGAAAATCACTCATATTGCATATATAGTTAAGTTATATAGTAGGAACATTTCAAACATTTACAAAACTATTTTTCGGAAATTGAAATTGTTGCTGACCTAATCTGATCCGACCTTTTCGAAGCTTCAATGTTTTCAAAACTAAAATATAATATTAGAATTAGGTAGATCTCTCGAAGTAGATAGAAATCGATATATAATTTGCGAGATTCCGAGTTAAAATGACCAAGTTATGGCCGTTTTAAGTTGGAATTCCCGCTTAGGACGCGAATTACGAATTTGAAGGTTCGTATAAAATCGTTTGGATTAGTTTGAGTTGAAATACTTAGAGTATTTCTTCCTTGTTAGGTGATCCCGAATTCGACGATTCCCTACCACCGGATTATTATTACTAGAAGACCGGTGATCCAATGGCCGAGTGAGTTTTCTCCTTGTTTTGTTACCTTGATTGTGATTGTAGTTAGTTGCATTAGAATTATAGGAACAAGATAAAAATCGATATGAATGGGGATGGGATATATGATGAGACTGTGATGAATGTGTGCCAAAGAATACTAAAGCATATCGAAACCACGATTTGATTGGATAACTGCACCGTTCATATTATTTGTTATATGTATGATATTGAATGGTCACTCTCAAAGAATGTATAAATGTTTTTGACCTAAGCAAAAAATAAAATTGGTCATGCATCGCATTGGACATATTGCATTTGGTAGCATGCTACTCTACTACGCAGGTCGATCGGTATGGTCCGTGGATGATTCGTTTGGATAACGAGCCCGGTGCCAGAGCTCATTCAGGGGTACTAAGGCGCATGTGGATGCATTCTTGGATGAGCCTAGCCGAGTCGAGTGCTAAGAGCCGAGGGCTTGGGGACTAGATGCGGTCGTGTAGACTCAATACCATTCCTAACCCAAGATACGGAGGGCGTAAATCCGTTCTGTGTGTGGGTTCCGGATACCCATGCATAATTGCTTGCTCACGTGTTTGTTCATGCATAGCATATGACTGATTATAACTTGTTTGTTATGGTACGGAATTAAGGGAATTCTCACTAAGCTAGTGTAGCTTACCCCTAAGTTGTTTAAATGAACAGGTTATCTCAAGAATGCAAGGTGGGAACCGAATTGGTTGAAGTCGGGAATGACTTTGGGATTTCGGCAAGGAATAAATGGTTGAAGTGTTTGCTAGTTTTATGATTTGTCTTGTAATAGTTTGTGTAGGGAAGTCTGTGGATGAATGTAATTGGAGTTGAATGATTTGTATTTTGAAGTATAGTGATTTGTATCTGAAGTATAGTAAATTTGTATTTCCTTTACATTGTTACTCAATTTATCAACAAAAACGTATCATTCCGATGTGTCTCCTTTATGTGTTAGACGCCTTGTACTAGTATGGAAGCCTTCGCGTGACTGAGGTGGTCATTCTTAGGCTTTAATATTGTGTACGGCGGACTGCCACGTTTAGGGTACCCTTCGGGGCGTGACACTATGAATGTAGAAATGGAGGCACTGGAAAAGAACAAAACATGGAAGCTCATTGAGTTACCAGTAAGGAAGAAACTAGTGGGATGTAAATGGGTGTACATAGTGAAGTGTAAAGCTGATGGCTTAGTGGAGAGATACAATGCAAGGTTGGTAGCCAAAGGTTATACTCAGACATATAGAGTAGACTATCTAAAGGCTTTTGCCCTAGTAGCAAAGTTGAATACTGTTAGAGTCATATTATCTTTAGTAGCCAATTTTGGATGGGATTTACAACAGTTTGATGTAAAAAATGCTTTCTTAAATGGAGATCTAGAGAAATAGATATATATGGAGATCCCACCTGTTTATAAGAAAGGAGTCCCTGATCATACAGTGTGTAGGTTAAAGAAGGCATTATATGGGCTTAAACAATCTCCTCGAGCATGGTTCGGCAAGTTTGCAATAGTTATGGTGATGTTAGGATATAAGCAAAGTCAAGAAGATCATATAATGTTCATCAAACACTCATCTTAAGGGGGAGTCACGATTCTCTTAATTTATGTGGATGATATAATTGTTACAGGAAGTGATGATGAGGAAAGATGTTTTTTGAGTGAGTGCTTAGCAAAAGAATTTGAGATTAAGACACTGGGGAAGCTAAAGTATTTTCTCAGAATTAAAGCGGCACATTCAGAGAAGGGAATTTTTTTCTCTCAACAGAAGTATATAACTGACCTACTCAAGGAGACGGGTAAAACAGCTTGCAAACCGATGAGTACTCCAACAGATCCGAATGTAAAGCTTAAAATAGTAGAGGAAAATGCTATGGTGGATAAAGGAATGTATCAACATTTTGTGGGAAAGCTCATTTATCTGTCCCACACACGACTAGATATAGCTTATGCTGTAACTGTGATTGGTTAATTCATGCGCGGTCCAAAAGAGGTTCATCTTAGAGCGACACATAGAGTGTTGCAATATCTTAAAGGTACACCAGGAAGAGAAATTCTCTTTAAAAAAGTAAGGACCTAATACTTGAGGCCTACATAGATGTTGATTATGCTGGATCATTGATTGAAAGAAGATTGACCACTAGATATTGTACGTTTCTTCGTGGGAACCTTATGATATGGAGGAGCAAGAAGCAAAATGTGGTAGCATGGTCTATTGCAGAAGCTGAATTTCAAGCAATGGCTTAAGGATTATGTGAGTTACTTTGGCTCAAGATCATTCTAGAAGACATGAGGATCAAGCTATAGCGCCCCATGAGGCTTTATTGCGATAATAAGTCTACAATTAGCATTGCCCAAAATCCTATGCATGATGATCAAACAAAGCACATCGAAATTAACAAACATTTTATCAGGGAGAAATTGGAGAATAGATTGATCTACACATCTTATGTGTCTACAAATGATCGGCTCGCTGATGTGTTAACCAAAGGGTTAAGTTATCTAGCGTTTGAAATTATTGTATCCAAGCTAGGAATGGATAATATCTATTCACCAGCTTGATGGGAAGTGTGGGTAAATATGGTTAATTGGTTTATTTTAGGAAAGTAATGTTGTAAATATTTAATTATAGAATCATACTAAATTAGGGAAGTTTAACCCTTAAATTAAGAGATTTTGTTATCAGTCTTTTAAGGTAGTTGCCTATTTTGATTTTTAGACAATCTGTATATAATTGATTCATAGTAAACCCTAAAATATAATAAAAAGTATTCTCTTTTAGTTTTACGTTACTAATGGTTTTGACATGCTTAATGTCTTTTGTCACATACATAGAAACACATGCAATTCTCATGAATCCCATACATACTCATTTTATCTTTCTCTTATCTTATCTAGTGCAACTAATCTACAAGCACAACATGATACGTAAATCATGAGTAAAAACTCACTCGATCATAACGAAACCCTTAATCGAAGTAGTCCTCAGGAAACGTAGCTTTGGGTTCCTTATTACTTGAACAAGGAAAAGATTCTATGATAAGCAACTTAAAGATGCATTACCAAGATAATAATTTTAAAGGTCCTATTCTCGCTATATTTCTTGGTTACCTAAATTAAGTAATTGAAGATTATAATGAGATAAAACAATAAAACTATCTATAGTGAATTGAAGCATGAAGTACAAGAGCTACCAGGAAACTCACTAAAGTCTGTAAAAATCTACAAAAGCCTCTCTAAATTCTCTCGATTGTACAATTTGACTATTTTAGTCCTATTCTCGAAGTTTATTCAGTATATCATCAATGCATCATCCTAAGGTTTCGTGTAAAGTTAGTACTTACAATACAAAGGATGTTACGTGACAAAAGATATAAAAATTACGTAAAACACGACAAACATTGAAACCCAACAACATCCATGATCACGAAATAGGACACGCTTACAATTAGCACATATTATTTCTCCTAATCTGTGGGCTGGTCTTGATCGAGTTCTTAACTGCATGGAACTCTTTGAAGAAAATGTCCCCACATTCATTAATGTGCTTTCAACTGTGAAGTTCCTCTTGTTTCAAGTTCAAGTCTAACCGCAGTCGAGTTCTTGAACGTGTTCTCGACTATAAGCTTTTCTCCTCTAAACTCAGCCATGTTCACTACAACGTACATAGCCCTGGAACTTCTTCAAAATTTTGATTCATCTTCTCCTTAAGTGTGGCTATGTTCTTTAATGTAGTTTCTTCTATGGCCATTTCTTCTCATTCTTGGGCATGTTCACAATTGTGTCTCCAATTTATCATCAATTTGTCGATCATTTTGCTATCCCTTTTCCATATCATGCTTTGTAGACCAAAGATCAAAAATAACATAATGAGCACTAAATTATAGTATTATTAACAAAATGTTTATCAATCAAGCTTAAATAATCCATGAATGAATGGGATAATTTAAACTTATCGCAGCTCCAGTCATGTGTCTCGAGCATCCACGATAAAGATACCAAGTACCTTTAATTTTAGCTTCATGTTCCTCCATCCAGAAATATCACATTATCTATTCTTAGAATCCTAGAAAGGTTGGGTCCTTTGAAATTCAATCTCGCATAATTTGTACTATTATCTTGATTGTAGCTGAGTTTGTTTTTCTTGTTATAAGAAAATTTTTCAATATATCCTATTTTATTATAGAAAAAGCAAGTATATGATTTTATATTATTATAACTTTCATTCCTTTTATACCTTTGATTTTGATTATAGTTTGGTCTGAAATATTTTCTATCGTTTGTTATGTACCTTCTAGGTTGTTGATGTTGTTTCTAAAATTATGTTTAACAGGTTTATTTCTTATGGTTCCTACATTCTACTTTTTCTTTGTTTACAAGTTCTTTAGCTTTAACAAAGATTGTTTTATTATTTATTTTAGAACTTTCACCATGTTCATATCCTAGTCTGGTTTTAGATTTACCCATTATTTGAGATGATAAAAGCATGTTAGGTTTTCATCACTTTCATTAAACTTATTGAAGGTATTATTTAAAGTTTGTGGTAGCCCATCTATCCTAGGTTTTAGTTCTTTAATCTCATCCTTCAGAGTTGTGTTTTCCTTTTCAATGTTTTCTTTGGATTGCATCATCTTTTTAGTTCTCGTTGGAGAGTACATTGTTACTTTTCCCAACATCTAGTTCATCCATTGAGTTCTCATTTTTATTGTCAAGTTTAAAGATTATGTTTTTAGCTTTAGCCAGCACTTTAAGTAATTATTTCATTTCTTTAGCTTCATCATATTCAATTACGGAATCACTTATATCAAATTGTGTCATCAAGCATAGGTTTACTTCCTCGTCATCTGATGCTTCCACTTCATCATCTCTAATACATCTAAATTGCTCTAGGTTATAAGTACCAATCTATTTTGCTCTCATGCTTTTGTATCTTCTTAAGAAATATTCAACACTCGTATTTAATATGTTCGGACTTCTTACGTTCAAAGCATATTATTTCTTATTTGTCATTTTTCTTCTTATCTTTCCTATCTTCTTTTCTTGCATCTGAACCTTTGTTAAATTTCTTAAATTTAAAATTGTTAGACATATCACCTTGCTTTCTTAATATTTTGATGATTTTCTTAATGAAAAGATCAATGTCATCATTGTCCTCTTTTGAGTCTTCATCTGGTTCTACATCAACTGCTTTGAAAGTTTGTCTTTTTCTTTTTTGGTTTTGCTTCTAATTGTGCATCTATTTCATTAATAGTCCTCATGTGTGACCCATATGCAAGAATCTTTTCATATAGTTAACTTAGGGAGAATTTCTTGAGATCTTATGTTTCTTCTATAACTCTTCTTTTAGGATCTTAAGCTCTTGGAAGTATTCTCAACATCTTTCATACTAGATCTGCATAATCAAGTCTTTTTCCTTAAGAGGCTAATTTATTTGTAACAAGAGTAAATCAATTGAATGCATATCTACATTTTCATCACTTTTGAATTTGAAAAGCTCATATTATTGAAGTAAAGCATTTATTTTGGTATCTTTAATTGTGTTAAATCCTTCATGTGTTTCACAAAGTCCATCCTAGATTTCTTTTATAGTTTGACATGAAGATATCAAATAAAATTCAAAAGGAGCAATAGTGGTCAACCGAGATTATGGAATTACTTTCTATTTCTACCTTTACATCTCCATTTTTTATCACCTTCCATGAAGCATAATCGTTTGCCTTAATGTATGACTCCATGTGTGTAAGCTCCTAGATTTTTCGTAAATATAAGCAAACCTTAACAACCGGAAGTCAAACTGAAACCCTAAAGTTAATCTAGTTCTATTTTTAGTCTAGTGAATTTAGATTCGGCACTCCCGTGTTCTTAAACCCTAAACAACGAAATTAAGGTAATTGTGGAAAATGGTTCGTAATAATATATGAAAGCTTAAAATATCATATTCGCAATTTTTAGTGTCTTTCGAATCCGAGCGGGATCAGTTTTCAAAAACCGTGCCCCGGTCACGGATAGTGAAAATATTCTGACAATACTATTAGACTAGTAAAAATATAAGGTTTTCAAAAATATCAGTTTTAGAATTTTTCGGTAACTAAAAATATCATATATAAGCCGTTTACGTATTTTCTTTACTACCGGTATTTTAATTGTCTAGTTTACTATTCATAGTACTCTTTCTACTATTCATTACTATTTCACTATCTCTACTTTTTCTTACACTCTATTCTTACACACTACCATACCTATACCTTACAATTTACATTCCCCATACAACTTTAATTACATCACACTTTACATATTACTTCTTTTTATTACAAAACAACAAATTTAATCAATTTTTTCCTCCCTCTCCAAGGTTCTGTCCACTCTCTCTCTCCTATCCCTCTCAATTTATTTTCTTTTTCAATTTATTTAATTACATCTAATTTTCACTCCAAAACTCTATAAGTACCCCCTTCCTCCTTCAATCTTTCACACAACTCATTTCCTACTAAAACTCTACCAAAATTACTCCACAAACACTCTCTCCCAAGTTCTCTCTTCTCTCTATAAAGCCATTTCCCACATATTACTACAACTCATTCTTTTTCTCTTCAACAAACACATAACCTTAGGTAAAATTTCTTACATATACTCATCATGTTCATATAACTTAGCATGAGCTTAGTATATATTTCTTAGACCCATGAGAGTTAAAGAAGCAACAATATGTTCATGTTTTATTTTTGTTCATGTTCATGTCTTCTATTATGTTATTATTATGTTGTTATTATTATTTTATTTGTTCTAATCTAACTTCTATATAGTATTATGTATATTATGTATATATATTTCTTTAGAGCATATAAGCTCGCTTGTTATTTTTTTATTTCTATGTTTTGCAATTTATTTATTTATTTCATGCTATCATTGAGACTAGTCTTTCTAGTCTTAGACTTGTCCTTATCAAGTCAAAACAATTTTATTTCTTTTCTTTTGAGATTATTCTATTCTTAATCTCGGGATACATTGATGAAGCTAAAGTTCCAATACTTGATCTATTATTATGCTTTTATATCTTATCTTATTATTTAATAATATTACATTTCTCATAGTTACATATTCTCATTCATGCATGAACATGTTTATTGTCTCGACCATAATGAAAAGGAGTTTTCTTAAGTAATAAAAATAGAACTCTCTTTAAAAATAAATTTTGTCCATAAAAAATGATTTTTCCATAAAAACTTAAAGTTTTATCTTAACAAATATTTTCTAAAAGTTAGATAAGTTTAGGTCAAGTTTTAGTAATAATACTATATGGGATTTTATCCATGAATACATAAAATAAAGTTATCACAAACTCTCTTTTCAAAACCAATGAAATAAGAAAGTTTCTTTAAACTTAAATCTTTGTTTAACAAAAGTTTTCTTAAACTCATATGTAAAGCTTTCATCAACATAAAAGGTTTAGATAAGTTTTACAAAATTATCAAAGAATAACCTTTCTAAGGATAAGCTTTACTTAGGAAATAAAAATAATAAATAACTTATAAGATCATGATATTATTTATTTAAAGCGGATCTAACTTTAGAAAAATTTTAGAACAATAACCAAGAAATATTTAGAAAAACTACATTTTTCAAACACTAAGAATAAAGTTGTAGGAATCTTAACAAACTAAAATTACTTTTGAAAATTTAATTATTCACAAAATTAAGAAATGGATTTAAAAGAAGGAAATATTCACTTATAATAATTTAATAAATTTCCCAACAAAACTAAAAAGGAAAATTTTCAAGTCTTAGCATTTTCTCACTTTTAAGACACATTGCTTTACAAAAATTATTGTTGAGACAACACCACTAAATTTATGCATCTAATTTGAGTCTATATATATTCAAAGGATTTTTCAACCATACAAATATCTATATTTTTGTACAAGAACTCTTGAAAGGAGAAAAGTTTAAAACTTAAGTTTTGAAATATGGAATTTTCGCAACAATTCTGTACGTCACTATTCCGAAACCCAAATGAATTCTTTTATAAAAATAACCTTAGAAATGGATAGATCTTTTCAGTAGGTAGAAATCGGTATAATATGCGAAATTCCGAGTTAAAATGAGCAAGTTATGGCCATTTAAGTTGGAATTTCCATTCATGCGAATTTTGACGAATTCAATAAGATAGAATTAAAGAATTTGAATAGATCTTGGATGAAATACTTATTTGGGTATTTCTTTTGTTTAGTGTTGGAGGACCAAGATCTTTTCTTCCCCGAGATTACTTCGACTCATAGAAGATCGCTATGAACGAGTGAGTTTCATTTACGTTTATATATCGCATGTGCTTGTAAAATAGAGCATTAGATGTTAGGAAAGGATAAAATTGATATGCATGCGGGTTATCATGGGAATTATGTATGTGAATTGTTATGTACGATCAATGAATGATAAGTATATCGGAACTCGATCTGTGATTGATATAATTGTTTCTATGTATGTATTGCTATGTGTGCAATTATTGTTTGATCACTTTAAATAAATTAATATCGGATTTGATTCTCCATAAATAAATTGCTCATGCATATCACTTAGAATATCATTTCGAAATGTTGCTACTATTCCTCAGCGTGAGACAGGAAAGGTAAGTTGCCTAGCTATATCTTGAGGATTTAGGACGTTCGAGGAATACGACCTCAAGTTTGCTAAGCTGAATCGATTCTTTGGGTGTGGAAAGCCCAGGGACTAGTAGTACGGTTCGTTGGAACCCAAGACGCGCAAACTTTTAAGGAGGTTTTTAGGGCCTTTAAATCATTCCCTAACCACCGATGGAGGGTAAATTCAACACACATATGAAACCGGATAGTCGTATGTACTGTTTGATCATATGGTTGTTGCATTTCATATGCTTGTTTAATGAACTTGGATGAATGCTTGTTATGAGTACTTTTGCGTAAGAGTATCTCACTAAGCTAGTTATGCTTATACCCCTATAGACTTTTGATATTGCAGGATTGTCATTTTGCACCGAGACCATCTTGATCATCAGGTAGAATCTCTATTTTGGGAAACTTTTAGAGGACTCTGTTTTGAAGTCTTAGAGTAGATTTCTTCTAAAATCTTCTAGCTTTAATTATTTATCTTAGTAATACCATGTTTGTTATGAAATTATCAGGGGAATGCTCTTAGAAGTTGTAAGACTTTATATTTAATGAAATATATGAAGTATTGTTTTGTATGTTCCGTTGCCAATATCTTAAAATGCATTACTCCACCGGTCTCCCTTTGATGTGAATGTACGCCTTGTACCAATATAGAAGTTTTGAGTAACTGAGGTAGTCATTCTTAAGTTTTAATATTATGTACGGTGGGCTGTCACGTTTAGGATACCTGTTGGGGCGTGACAATGTGTGCCTTCCAAAAAGAAAAGTTAGTACCATCAAAATAAGAAGCTTTTTTTTTTTTATACCAATTAAGCCATTAAACTCAGTCATATCTAAGATAAATACTGGTTAAATAACAAATTTTGGCTCCGATACCAATTCTTGGTCCCATAAGTTAAGTAATTGAGAGGAGGATGAATTGGTTACTTTGAAAACTTTTTGCAAATTATGATTTTAAACTTATTTCCAAATCAAGTTATTAAAACCCTCATGATATTTTAACTTGTGATACAGTCGAGCTAGTTTACTTAAGATCTCTCTCTTTCTTAGCATATATTAATGAAAATGTTTTAAGTAAATTATTTCAAATTCAATATCAAAGTTAATTGAGGAAACAACAAAGTAAATGTTGTGTGTGTATGTGTACGATGTGTGTGAGTGTGTGTGTGTGTGTGAGAGAGAGAGAGAGAGAGAGAGATGGTTGATACAAATGATAACCCAAGAAGTAGATGGTTGATACGTAAGGTTATGCACCTACCCATTTATCCCTCTAACATTTCACTCTAGTCTTTTCTAGAAGAGCATGACTAGTGCACGAGTTCATGTACCATCTTGTGTTCCTCTCTATTGCACCTAAGCTTAAACCTAGAAATCCACGGCTAATACACAGGATCGCGTATCTCTCTCTACACCTTATCTTAAGATCTATGGTTAGAACACGACTTTGTGTTCTTACATATGTATCTCTCTATCCTAAGGCCCTAAAAGTACACGACCCGTGTATCGGGTCGTGTTTTTAACTGTATATAGGAATATAACAAGATACTATATTGTGTACCTAGTCGTGTATTCCCTTATACCTTTTCTCAAGCTAGTGCACGACCTGTGCACCCCTCTTAACTCTTGTTTAGACAAAAATAACCCTTTAAATAGAATTTTTAAGTAAATATAAAACCAAAGTAACTCAGATGTAACAAACAATATAAATGGATTAGAGATAGTTAATCTTGAACTAATACCAAACTTCGATTATGAACAGTTATTGGACATTGAGCTTGGAAAGAGATAGGAAGCTCAAACCAACTGTCTGGTACGCAGTAATTGTGTGTTTCTTACTAAAGTAGTAAAAATAATAACCGAACTAAGAAATTAAATTTAGCTTAATTGACTGTTAGTTACTACTTAGCCACTTACCTTAAGGAGTGGGACCCCTAAACTAGGTTGCGATCCTGATCGCAACTTCAAGAGGTTATGGTAGTTTAGGAATTAAGCCCCTACGGAATGCATGGTTGGGCTTAGGGATGCAATCGGTGGGGTCATTATAGGATACCCATCCCACTAAAAATCATATAAAGTTTGATCCTATAGGGTTGTGGGACGAGTTTGGTAAAAAATTTTGTAACCCTATAAGGTCACGGGTCAGGTCTAGGACTTAGTCATGACCCTATAGAGTTAATCCGATTGACTAAAATTATTACAAAAAAAAATACAATTTTAAATTTTAAAATTAAAAAAAAAAACAAACGTTAAGGTTTTTCATAATTCGCATATTACCAAGTTGCTATAGGTAAGTGATTTTTTAAAAACTTATATATAATGATAGAGGGCAAGTAATATTATTATTACCAACTTATTATTAGTGTTGTGAACAATATCTATAAATAAGCATTTTGTAGAATTTATTTTCCAAACAAGTTAAATTTTGCAAGTTTTGGAAAACCCAAACTATAGAAAAACAGACATCACTTTTCTAAAGTTTTTAAAATTAACAATAATTTCCATATCAAAATTTGATTAGAAACTCACTCTGTAAAGAAATGTCTTGCACATATCACTTGGAAGTGATATGTATACCGTAACTATCACGCCCTTTGTGCTCTAGTCGAGCCGTTACAATATCCTAAACTTTTTTATTCACATATTCTATTGAATTTAATGGACCTAATATTTGCAAGCTTATATCCTAAAGCTTTTACTCAATTATACTTTTGTATATACTTGATTTATAATCTTATGTCTTTATTTGTACAACAAATCTGATATACACATATTTATCCGAGTAGCTTAGTTCTAACAACCTTAAACATGGCATGGCATAATATAATAGCACAATAAGGTATTTACAACGAATCGATATAATATTTGCAATACGTGCAGGCGTATTATAATTTACATATGCCATGGCTTAATATTTGATAATACGAATATCATACGGTCCGTGTAAAATCGCGTACTGTATAATATCATATAAAAAATATACTATCTATATAATTTTTCATTATTTTTTGGGTGTTACATATACATCGAGAATAATACAATAAACAAGTAAATCAAAATAAATTAAACTAAACTAATGCCTAAACCAATATAGACAATATAGGTTTGTTTGGATTAAGGAATTTTTATTTGTACTGTATCTGTCTATGATTAGCATCTATAATTTATCTGTATCATAATTATATCGTACATGTTTGGTTAGTTTATAAGTAAAACTGTCAGTTTTTACTTCAGTAACTATTTCTTAACAAACATTTATTTGAAAACGATAAAAATATGATTCCAAAATGACCAAACTATGATGAAACAAAAAGACTCATAAATAGATCAAAATTGAATTGAAAGCGATAGATAATACCAAATGGACTAGACTTCGCCAAGGATAGGTCAGACCTTAAGCTAGGGATAGAAATGGAGTAGATTGAATTAGTGGGTCAAAGTGCAGATTTGGTCAGATTTTTTGTTTGGGTTGCGGTTCTTGATTTCGATGGTGTTGGAGGTACACAATGGAGGAGGTTGTATGGGTCAAGAGTGTGTGTGTGTTTGGATGGGTGAGTTGAGCAATGGTTTAGTGGTGATTTTGTGGAATTTGGTGTGGTAGATTATGGTTATCATGTGGTTAGGGGTTCAGTTGGAGGAGCACTAGAAGTGGTGATGGTCGATGGCTTCGATGGTAGGTGAGTTTGTGGATGGGGTTCTATGTGGTTGGTGGAGTAAGGTGGTGCTTGAATGGCGGCTATTAACGTTTGTAGGCTTAGTAGAGGTTGATGAAGGTAGGAATGGTAGGTGGGCAGGCTCAGTAGTTTGGGTTAGTAAGTTGTGCTAGGTAGCAGCCGGTGGTGTTGTGGTAGTAGTTTTTGGATTTAAAGAGACCATCTAGGGGCCAGCACCGATAGAAGTAAGGCCGCAAACAAGCCGAGCTACCCAAACTTAGTTCGCTTCAGTCTGTACTCAGCTCGAGTTCGATTAATTAAAGCCTAACTTGAGTCTAAAGTGAAGCTCGTTTATCTAAATAAGTTGAGCTTAAGCTCTAATTTAGGTACGCAAGCCAACTCATGAATAAGCTTATTTAAACTTATAAATAAATTCGCAAGTAAGCTCATTCAACTCATTAACAAGCTTGTTAGCATATTTGTAAATTTTTTATACATGATATATTATATATAACTACATAATAAAACAACAAAAGCAATTTCTATTTAAAAAAAATGAAAAAATGGGTTATCTAAATAAGTTAAGCTCGAGCTTATATTTCAAACAGGGAGGCTCAATAAAAAGCTCAACTCGGCTCAAGCTCATTTTATAAGTAAGCCAAACTCGAGCTTAAAATATGGCTCGCTTAACTAAAAGAGTTGAGCCCAAGCGTAAATTTCATACTCAATAAAAAGCTCAGCTAGGGTTCAAGCTCGATAAATTTTAAATGTGTCTAGCTGAAGCCTTTAGAAGCTCAGCTCAACTTTTTGCAGCCCTAAGTAGAAGAGAAAATGAGAGAATGAGAGAGAGAGAGAGACGATCCAAGTAAAGAGATTGAGGTTTACTATATACAAGAAAAAGGGAAGACATGACCCATTTTTTTTATCTAAATGAATAGAGAGAGAGAGAGAGAATATTCTATCATTATTGTTGAAATTAATTTTCAGTTTCAAAATTGAAAGGTCAAGATGGTTTCTTAAACGTTTTGAATTTTGATTCTTTCTGAAGAAGTTGGAAAGTCAAAATCTAGAAGAATACTCCAGATTTATCTTCTAATTTCCTAAGATGAAAAATGAACTCGTTTTGAGCTCTATAAGGTTGATATTGGACACCTAAAGAGGTAGATGACGCACAGGTTCCATGCACACTTTTAGCCAGTCGCGCTATCACCATGTCCCAAAAAAAAAAAAAAAAAGACACTCGTCTCCTCAAGTGTCAAACTTCATACATGCCCTTGAATGTTTATTAAAGTGGTGTATTCAAATATATTTAAAACCAAGTAGTCCAAGCCCAATATAACTTTAAATAAAATGGGTCAAATTGAATTTGGGCTAAGGGTCCAACTTGACTTATAAGAACAACTCATTGTGTTTTATAATGTTTATCAAACCTACATAAACTAATTTACATAATACAAAATTTTATTTTTCTTTGTATTTTCCCTTTTCAATTTTTCTCTTTTTAATTCTAATTTTTTTTTTACAATTTCTTCCTAAACCTATTTACTTAAGAGAGAGGGTATCCTATTTTCTAATATTTCAAGTTTTTTTATTTTTATATTTTACTTCTTTTTTATTATTTTTTATCTAATTAATTTTTTATTTTCATATTTTTTAACTTTTAATATTTTTCTACTTTTAAAATATATTTATTTTTTTTTTACTTTTATATTTTTTAGAAGGGTAAAAATGGGGTATCGATAGATGAATTATGTGTGGTTGATCTTCCATCAGCGTGCCACGATTAATATCCAACAAGGAGTCGTCCATATCTTATGTTCACTTTATTGTTGATAGCTTGTTTATTAAAGATGAAGTCGCGAGCATTGGTCAGGCTCTTTCCTTAGATCTTTTATTGTTGACACCGGTTCTTATCATACGTTTAGTGGTTATTGCTCATGCATAAGTAGCTATCTCTTTAAAGTATTGCGCTTTTCGAGTGGTTTTGTCCTTTAATTGTGTTTTGGAATTTGTTGAAGAGAATCTCAATTCTCGAGCCAATCACATGATTTATATTGAATTACTCTTCTAAAAACATGTTTAATGGTAAGAATCCTATCAGAGGAGTTAGTAAATTGATCTTGTTGGTTACATTTTTTTCACTTTGCCTGTCTTAGTTTGTTTTTTTTTTTTTTTTTTTTCCTTCCTAGAATTGTATGATTTGAATTTTCAGGCTTCTTTACTTTGGATAACTTAGATATTATTAACTTCCTAATGGCACTTCACGGCATGTTTGCTTCACTCCTGATCTCCTAATGAAAAATTAGCAATATCTTTTTGTTTCTACTAGAAGTTTAGTCTCCAGCAATTTGTAAAACTATCCTACAAAGCAACTTTCTCCAACACATCCGCTGTCGTCGCATTAACTAAAAAATAAATAAATCATAATAGCAAGACATCACAAGTTATTTGGACAATGCATGGCACACATAACAAGAAATAATTGAGCACATAAACTCACATAAAAGAAATAATTAAGAAGCAGGTAAACTCATTTGTTTTTAATAATTACCCCAAAGTATATTTTTAGAAAAAATATCCATTCTTTTTATTCGAATTATCAATCTCCTGTCCCTTCTTTTTAAGTCATCGAGTTTTCTAATTTTTACTTAGTAGGAAGGTAAATATCGTAAAAAATATGTGAAATTTAACAAATTATACAATTAAGTACATAAACTTTGAAATTGATTAACTTGATACCATAATTACTTTTTATGTATGCTAAACAAATCATGGAGGTACTATTAGCGTTAACAAAAAGTTTTAAAGTACTAAATTGATCTATTTCAAAATTAGGTACTTGATTGTATATGTTACCAAAATTCAAGTACCATTTGCAATATTAACCCTACAAATATTCCGGAGATTTTTCATGTTTAAACATCATTTAAAAATATTACATAAATAAAACTTAGATAAAGTAATTACTTAATTACCATCACTATATCAATTTGTATGTAATTAGTCAACATGTTGATCAACATGTGATGCACATTTAAACATATATCATATGTTGATCATGTAATATAGCTATTTCAAAAGTTTGTCGGAATACACGCAATATCGCATAATGGAGATGCAATACCTATGTAAATTCTTCTATCATATCTTTTGTGATATAGCGATGATAATTTTATAGCCTAAAAAAAAATCTAATTTATATTTTGGTAATTTCTTTTTTTTTTTTTTTGTTAAAAATTGTGGACATGTTTTCACCCCTAAGTATTTCGTTATATCTACTAATTTTTTCATCCATTCACGAGTGTTAACTTTAAATTAATTCACGGCAAATAACTTAATAAGATAATATCATATATATTTAATTACAAGATATAATAAAATATATTAATTATTATTGATCACATAATATAATCAAGAATAAAGAAATGCGCTTAGCCTATTATATAAACTCCAGCCATCTTGGTGGACCACTCCTAAACCAATAAGAAATAAACAAATTAAAGAAAACAAAAAATTTAATAGAATTGTTAGGAAACATAATTTTGTAAAATTTCAAAAACATTAGAACTCAAAACGAAAAAGAAAAAGAAAAAGAAAAAATGAAGAGCACCTTTCGCGTCTTTTAACATCTTTCCGGATCGCTTTTCAAATAAATAGTAATGCCTTTTTATTTAAATGAGTATATATATCTATTATTATAAAACCAAAACTTTTTCAGTTTGGGCTCTATATTTTTGTCTTTCACTTACTTTTCTCTACCCACTACCTATAACTTCATTAACATTTTAAATTTGAAACTGTGATCTAACCACCACATACTTTTATGTTACTATATTCTTCTTCTTTTTTAATTAACTCCTTTTATCAATTTTTTTTTTTTAATTCTATATGTTTTGTGCGCTCGTGCAACGAGCGCATAATCCTCTAGGGTATATATAGAGGAAAAGATGCTTGCTACTGTGCACCTCTATTTTTTCCTGCTTGGAAAAGGCTTAAAAATCAACTAAGTTGCAAAAGGAAAAATAAATATGTGAATGAATAAATAAATGATGACACTGAAAGACGGCCTTTCATTTGCATACCGAACAAAAGGAGACCAAAAAAGAGGTGGGTGGGCTTGGAAGTGCAAAATTAATAAGGAATTTACAAATAATAAGATCCTTCAGCAAGCGTCGCATGCCTATTAAAGGTGCAAAAAAAATAAATGTATTTTACAATATTAACACGGCTTAGAGGAAAAAAAAAAAAAAAAAAACTAGAAGATGAAAATTTTCATTTTTCTTTTTTTTTTTTTCAACCTCTAAATAAATGTCCTGCCATGTGCTATGTTTATTGCATAGCAATTAGTTCGTCATGTACGGTTCCCCTTGCATAAAGCATCCAACTGTACTATGATTTACCCATTTATTTTGAGAAAAAAATATTTGTTACATCCATCTGTACTATGATTTACCCGTTTATTTTGAGAAAAAAATATTTGTTACAGTAATATATTTTTAACTATTTAGCTAATTTTATAAAAGTAATTTTCTTTGATTTACAGTTTCAGGATAATTCATATCTGACACCTCGAACCTATCAGTTGCAAAGCCTCAAGATGATGGATTCCATATCTGACACCCTGTTGATGCTGCACAAAGATAAGCAACAAGTTAATATATTAAAATAATAGCAACTAGAAGAAGACGATCCGCACCCCTTAAGCCACAAGTGGTAAAAGGATGCCAGCATCATACGAGCAAAGCTCTCAAAAATGAGTTTAGATGAACCAAAGGCTCAACAGTTAAACTTCAGATTAAAAAGAGAGAAAAGTACACAATAGCTATGAAATAAATAAATAAAAGCCAATGATTCTGGATAATGAAATTTCAATATGAATAGTTGGCGACGGATGAAGACTAGATTTGGCAGCCAAGGAAGAAATGAAAGTAAGAAAGAGCATCAAACAAAGATAAGCCTTGCATTTTCTTTTGATTTAGGTTAGTTTAATCCTTTCTAGTTTCTACCAAGTGTCTTCCCTTTTAATGTTCACTTATGAGAAAAACTATTATGATTGTTGTCACTTAGTTTGGAAATATTATAAAATTAGTTAAGAGTTATGGACTTTAAAGTAGTTAGAGAGATTATTAATAGTTACAATCGGTTACAATTAGTTAAAAGATTGACAATTATAAGAAACAACATAAATAGCATCTTATAAGAAGTTTATCTTTTGAAGTTCTCTTTGGAAGTCTGTCTTTGACTTGAACTAGGACGATTTCAAGATTTTCATGGTTTCTAGATTGAGCTGAGCGAGATCCTATTAAAAATTAAGATGGCCATAATTAAAGGCAAACATAGATGACTCTATGTAAAGGTACAAACCCAGTTTCTGTGAAGGACCAAAGCAATTTCACCATATCAAGGAAACTAGAAATACTATATCCAGATGCTATCAGCAATTTTTATGGACTCCAAAGCTATCTTCCATCATTAAAATAATGCAACATTTTCAAATAAAGAAATTGATAATATGCTTCTTCCAACAAACATATGTATAAACAATAATTTTACATCACATTAAGTAATTCATGTATGGTACATTCACTTTTTATTTAGATTGATGTGATTATTTAAGTCTAAATGGAGAATTTACTTTCACCTGTACATGACATCTCCGCTAAGCATCTTCTTCCTGCAAATCCAATCAGGAAGTAACTTCTCAAGCTGTTCAACCTTTTCTTCTACCTCTTCTGCAAATTAAAGTAATGACTACTGATCCTAATTCAGGGGAGAAAAAAAGGAAAAGAAAAGAAAAAGAAAAGGTACATACTCCTGTCAGTGATTTCAAAGCTGTTCGTTATGATTTTATGCAGAAGCTCATCTTTTGTAATTGAAGAGTAGCCTACAGTCCGAAATATAGAACAGATATTGGAAACAATATCAGACAAGCAAGAAGATTCCTGCTTGCACATTCCTGGTTTCGTGGTACTCAATTTTTCATCCTTAACAAGGGAAATGATTTCCTACATCGGTGATAATGGAATATTTAAATCAGTAGCAACACAAAGCAGGTATGATTTAACTCTTAAAACATGCACCGATTACCTATCATGTTCATAGTAAACTACCATGAGTGTAGCTATAAATGGAAATTTTATCCCTCACGTTTAATACCAGCAACATTAAAAGTACTTCAGAGTTTATATCCAAAACATCTATGACAGCAATTGTGTTGTACATTTTCCTTCTTTTTCTTTTTCTTTTTTTTTTTTTGTTCACAGGGCTAAAAAAAATCCACAAATACTTGAAAGTTTCTTAGCCCGAATTGATTTCTAAACATAACTATCAACAGAAGGCCAAAATTGAGGATGGGAAAAGCATGATGCTAAGGTCAAATATATAACAGAGTTAAATTAGCAGCTTCATTACCATGTGTACCATCCACTGAGTTCCTATCAGGTTTCATATTATTACCAACTGATGAGTTACTGTCAAGTGAACATCTTTAAGCCTGTAGCACAAGCTAATGGGTTAAGTAGAAAAAACTCTCAGCAAATAGACTGTTATTACCAATCCTATTTTCTAACGTTTTTCCAACCATATATGCTTCAAATGAGAGAAAAGAGTTATAACCTTATTGAGTGCCACAGGGGAATGAAAAGTTATCTCCTCTAAAGTTTCCAGGGTCTGCGTGTTCTGAACATGGACATCCAAACCAGAAAATTTTAGTGACCTTTTAGCAGGCTTAAAGCTTGATAGAGTGCATGCCTTGTTTGTAGTGCACTTAGAATTTTTTTCACTATTGGCTGATTCTGGTTGTTGAGGTATCATTTGTGCAGAGGTTTGAATCGTCAAATTGCCATTGAAAGAGGTAGACGTGACTGCAGGAGTTTGAGTAATGGTAGATGACTTAAAGCAACTATGAAGAGCTTTGTCCTCTTGCTCACAGCTGATATCTGGGCCCCTCACGCCATGAGAATCAGTATCTTTCTCTTGCTCATAGCATACATTTGCCCTTCACACCATCTGATTCAGATAACATCCTGTCGACATCTTTACCTGGACTGCTTTTAGTTTTGCCACTGTTAGATCACAATGTGCAGAAGGAGAAGATACAGACTTCGCTAAAAGAGAAAAATGCCTTCTTAGAGATTCTGGTCTGGAGGAAGTCAGTTGATGTGGTGCAGCAGATTTCCCATTAGTATCCTCTTGACTAAGTGCAAAGGTACTCCTATTGAAGGGCTCTGGTAAAGTGGCCTCCGGAATGTCACATGCCTAGTACAAGGAAGTGCAATGAATTATATTGCATGTTGAATTCTTTATACTTGCTAGGATCATAACTAGAGTTGTAAACGAGTTGATTCGATACGGTACCAAGCTCAAACTCGACTTGAATAAAAAACTCGAACTAGATCAAACTTTGATTTTTAAATTCAAACTCGACTCAATTTAATACTCAATAAGCTTGAACTTAACTCAATTAAGCTCAATTATTCTTTTAAATATTGATTTAACTATAAAGAGTATTTAATACTCAATAAGTTAGAACTCGACTTGACTCGATTAAGCTCGCGACCTCATCGAACCGAGTATTTTAAAGCTCAAACTCAAGCTCAACTCGATTGTAAGCGAGTCAAATTCGAGTTTTTGCTAATCGAACTTGAGTAACTCACGAGCTATCTCAACTCATTTACAGTCCTAGTCAAAACAAGCTAACAGATACAAAAGTGTATTGATCCAAATATAAAGTGAAATTGCACATGACCCAACCTCTACGCAAAACCCTTTTAAATTTTAAATTAAGAATATTATTGCTAATTGCTTGGATACCAAAGGAACATGAGAACGAAATACGGGGTCATCTAGTCCAAAAATTGTATACTATTGGAGGTGCCATGACAATAACTGTTCGTAAGTAAAGAACTTTTTTCTAAAGTAATATTGTGTTACACACTTCAGCAAAGGAATCATTCCTTTTAAGCACACCAATGAATGTAGGAAGAAGAAAGGATAAATCTGAAAGTGTTGTTGTTTGTATGCTTGAATGTTATATGTTGTGTCAGTTTAGTCGGGTCTGTTAGGATGTGGCTGTATGTGTTTGCTAATTTGTTACAATTGTAATTGTAATGAAGTTGTGGGTCGTTGTGTGAGCATGTGGTGTGCATGTCAGTAGTTAAGGACAATAAGCCAAGTGGCGTTGTAGGATGTGTTGTCTATATGCATGTTCTGTTGTGTCTAAGAAAAGAAAATAGGGAGTAACTGCCATGTAACTACCTTATGTGTATTTACTCAAGAAGAAAAGAAAGAGAAGGCAGATTGGTTTTCCCTAAAATTAATATATTCTTATGAAATCGTTGGGTTCTCTCTAACAAGCCCAAACCTTAGATTCAAGATAGGTAGAAAAGGAAGAAGTTCGAATCGATCCAATAACATATTGATGTAACAATACAAGTTCATTATCTTCATCTATAACATTCAGATTTTGTGGTACTTACAGTTATTCAGAAAATAAAAAATAAATTAGTTGCAGATCTTCCACCATCAAAACCCAGTGTGCTGTATGTATCCTCTCTCTATTTTTTTTTTTTTCTTTTCTTCCCCCCCCCCCCCCCCCCCCCAAACATACTCTCTTGACCCTAATACATAATTATTGTCTCATAATTAAACAGCATGGCAACATAGAAATTTTTGTCTCTCTTAGCCAATAAGTGCAATCTCTTTGCTGTTATTGAGGATCTGTCATAGTTTCGACCTGTATAAAGACCTAATAACTCTGGTAGTAAAAATCAAAGAAATACCTCTGGATGCAGCTTAAGAAAATCAACAAGCCGAGATACAAAGAGCTCTTGCAGGGCCATGTCGGTGGATTGTCCAGGGTTTTTTTCTATGGCATCAACTTGCAGCATGACTTTCATTTCTGGCTTCATGAAAGAAGTCTTTTGATCCTGCACAAAAATTTTATCTAACTGTATGGCTTCAGGCATTATGTATTTTAATTGTGCGAGATGGCTATACAAAAATTTCCTGCAAAACAAAAGAAGACAGAAAATTTTCAGCAATTGATCTAATGACCGAATATATAGAATTGTGAAATTCAAAGAAAAATACGCGTGATTATTACCAACCAGCTATGCATAAAACTTAAGATGTAGAACTTTTCAAGCATGATTTTCATTCAAGTACCTAAACTGGTTTATGCATGAAGAAGCTAAATACTGCTCAGGACATTCAAAATAGAAAAGCTAAATAATTCCTCAAGGAATTCATGTCGTCAATCCCCTCATGAGTCAAGACCATGAGAACATAATTGGGCATATATATTTCACGTCCTTGCTATGACATTAAATAATTTCATACTTTATGAGTACGATGAAACAACCAAGTATATGCTATAAACTGGCAACATACACAATAAGAAGGGCTATCAGAAATTGAACATATTATTCCTTCCACCTGCTTCCACGTGGAATATCACCACACACAGAAAGATTACAGGATCAGGTCAATTATATTCACATCTTAATGACATTATAAACACCAAGACCTTTAGATATGTATATACTTTACCATGACTTGATTTTTAAGAATTTAAGAAGACCTACATTATGAACCATCCGACGATTCTCAATTTATAGGGACAATCATATCATGACTGAAAAACTGTTGATTACATGTAGCCTAAAAATCTCAAACCTGTTTTTGCCTCTCCTTGGCTATCGTGAAGACTTTTACCCAAAGGATTAGTTATTGAGTGTAAACCTACATTATTCCAGTCTAGGGTAATTTGGACCTAGTTGATCCTATCTATATGACCACAATGCGCCCTATTCCCAGCTAGAATACAAAAACACAAAGAGAATGAATCTCCCATAGATAGATTAACATCAAAATAGCACTGACATTACTGACTTTAGCAGCCACAAATTCTAATTAAAAAAATCAACTCAGTCCTATGTATACCTTTTCGTCATAACTTCCACCTGAGCACTAACATTGTCGAAAGTAGCCAGCTCCTTACGCAGACCAAGCAACCGCAAGGAGCAATTCATTCGGTTAAAGAGCTCAACAACCGTCTTATACCTGAAAAACACAATAAAATCGAAACAAATATCGGTCCGCCATCCATGCAGATGCTTCGCCGGAAAGGGGGAGGGGAGATACTGAATATCTTAGATTTATTCAAAGAGATTCTTACTTTTCCGGCAATTTAACTTCCTTGCGTAGAGACTCATCGTTCTTCTGAGGATTTGGCACTGCTATGTTGGACTCTACGGGATTCCTCTTCGGCTCTGTAGCTTTCTCGCAATTCTCGTGATCCATCGCCAGTTACTTAATGCTTGATGAGTTAAAGAAGTGAGAATCTAATAATCAAAAACCCTAGAACCTAGAGCGAGAAAGAGAGAGAATTCAAAGTAAAGCAAGATCATTAGCTTCACTGCTTAGATTAGCGAGCGGATTTTTTAAAATTAAAGAGTCAATGTCAGAGTAATACAACGAGAAAAATTGATCTGACTAGAACTCTAAAACCCTAATTTTTTTGAATGGGTGCTTATGACAGTGTGCAAGTGAAAGCCATTCAAAAAAATTAGCCGGAGTAAATAGGGCTGTAATAAATAGAGTTATAATAGAATTTTTTTTATTAATTTTTAATTTAAATAGTGATATTTTGAAAAAAGACGTTTCAGTATTGAATTGGTATTTAAAGATTTGAATAAAGAATGACTATTAAATTAGCCTGAATAAATAAGATTGTAATAAATAGAGTTATAACAGGATTTTTTTATTAATTTTTAATTTAAATAGTGGTATTTTGAAAAAAAACAGTTTCAGCATTGAATTGGTATTCAAATATTTGAATATAAATGAACCAACAGTAAGTGAAGTGGAAGCCAAAGGGAGGGAAACGAGAGAGATTGAATTAGCAACTTTACCAAATTACCCTTGTATTGTGAAATGTAAACGGTCACCTTCTGTTTTTCTATCGCCCAATTGTATCTGTATTACTATTGCAGTGCTAGAGGTGCCAAAAATTTAAACTATAAGAAATGAGCATTGTGGAATGTTTTTAGAGGGCACTTGATTATCTTTGCTAATTGAGATTTGGGAAAACATCGAATTTTGTAATTGCCATTGTGTATGTTGAGATTATTACATCTTTCATCATCACTTAAAAAAATTAAATAAATACAATTTAAATAAAAATAATTATATAATTACTGGTTTTTTATGTATCACATATTGAATATGTAACACATATATAATTATTCAGTATATATCTCATGTCCAACATGTCATACATAATTACAATATTTTCACTTGACATAAATAGCTATTTATTTCTTTCTTGTTCTACATAAAGATGTTATTACAGTGTTCAATCAAGGGAAATGATGATTCATATCCCTACACCCATAAATTGTCAGTTTTCTTTTTAACTTTATCATAAATACTCTGGTTTGAAAATATCACATATATAATTATTCTCTACAAAAGGTATTATAAAGATTTTATCTTTTACTCCAATAATTATGAATTTTATTTATTACACCCAAGTGAATATTATAATAACCATTATGACCCTATTATATTACGGTAGAATTAGAATTCAGTTTCCCCTTATTCCATGCAAGGAAGTGAATGCGCAATTAGACCTATATCTCTTCTCAAACTTAAGATACAACTATTTTTTATAAGTTTAACTTAATATATCTCTTTTCTAACATGCAATCATTATTAGGGGTGGGCAAAAAAACCAATCGAACCGAACCGAACCAATCCGTAACCGAACAAATCCAAACCAAAAATATGGTTTTTTTTAATGGTTTGGTTTAAAAATTTTCCAATCCATAAAATCGAACCAAATCATTATAGAAAAATATTATAATATTTTACTATATGTTTATATGATTTCATTTGATATTTATTATTGGGTGAATATTAATTAAAATCAACCAGTTCATTTTTATATTTTTTTTAAGCTCATGAATATTAATTTTTTTACAAAAATTGTAGACGTTTCTCTCACCCCAATTTCACTGTCCAAATCAATTTGTTAAGATTATCTATACTATCTTAGCTAACTTTGCTCCTATCTTTAACATATATCAATTTTTTTACCAATTACAACATACCATATGTTGGGTATACCATTGTAGAGGTTAATTTAATTATATAAAAATATATAAAATTACCTCTTAGACCTAGCCGTAGAACCTAAGGGTTCAATACACACTTTGGGATGGCTTAAATGAGATTTGACATAATGGACCTTAAAAGTAACGACCATTAGACCAATTCGTTAACTCTTAATATTTTTAAGAGTATTTTATTAACTTAATAAACGTTCGCCATAAATCTTGAATCAAAAGAAGTCCATGAATAGATCCATCAATAGAATAAATCATCTTAACTGTTGACAATTGGTGCAATCTCATAGACGTAATGAGTAGTCAAACGTTATAAAATACCCCAAACTTCCTCCTCTTTTGGTGCAATGTGAAGAATCAGAGAAACACAATTATGCTATAAAATTACAATCTAAAAATCAAAGGAAATTCACACTAATGAATGCCTTGCATCTATTCAAGAACAATGCAGTTATAATATATAGCTTCTCCACTTATCACACATGCATTCAAGCTTTCTGAGATTTTCTACTCTTCCTCCTTATCTCTTTTCTTGAGTTAATTCTACATTATTTTGGCAAGTCATTCCTTTTAAAGCGATGTGTAGCATGAGACAAATGTTATACTCATGTGACTACTACAATCATACCCGCACTTCTACATTTTGGTTACTCTACTGGGGACAAAAGAACTTGACTTAGTGGCACCCCTAAGAAAAAAACCCAGCTAATTCCTAATGGTGGCATAAATCAAGATTTCAACATTAATCTTAAAGCTACTAAGAAAATTATGTTCCAACTCAAGAATGTCAATCCATGTGATAATGTAGCTCAAGAAGGCACAGTTGACAATGCACAAATGGCATGTGAGATACAAAGAGCACTAAGACCGTAAAAGGAGCTCATAGCTATGATGACCCAATTTATGCAAACATAGTTACCATCGTTTTTGTACAACAGGAAAATGACTTTGTCAAACCCTTTTCTATTATTGCATTGCTAGGCATTACCAAAGCAATTTAGCCACTTGATCATCCTCCTACTAATGTAGATGCCACTCATGGGAGCAATAAGTAAGCTGGAACACTAAAATGTGCAACTATGCAACACTCAAGACCTAAAGCAAAGAACACGGGAGTCCAGCTCAAAGGCTTTTCATCCTTGCCCATCATTCCATGTGTTGCAATTGTTGGATTTGCTTGTCGCCTTAATCTTGCCCTTACTATCCTAGCAAATGTTGCAGCATCTGCTCCAATGGGCTCTGTCACGCTCCAAGGGTACCTAGTAGTAGTAAACAAGTCACACTTGAATATTATCACTAGATTACCTTCAGAGAATGACAGGTTTTCAAAACAACAGGATCTTTTTAGTTGCTTGATAAGAAATGACAAATACGTGAAAGAAATAAACTGGTAAATAACTTCTATCTTAATTATAAAATATTACAGAACTATTACAAACCAGGTAATCTTCCTGTAGTACACAACTGATATATTAACTAAACTATTCTAAGAAAACATAACCATTATTCCCAAGTATAATCATAAACTTCCAGCTCCTAAGCTCTTACCGGAGCCATACTCTGGAAGTGACTAACCAGGGTCGTGGGGTAAACCTAAAAAGACTATTAGAGTATGAGCGAAACCACAGCTCAGTGAATAACCAGACATATTATACATCACACAAGTCATTAGCAAATCATATGTAATGCAATTCACTCAACCATATGTACAGATACAAGCTTGGATGATCTAGAATCCAAACAGGAAAAAGATTTACGCCCTCTTTTTAAGGGTTGAAGAACCATTACTCCATGACCAACCTGCCCAGGAGAGACTAAGTTTACAGGAGAATCAACGATTTCTCGTTTTAGGGTCATCACTTTGAATATAATCAATTAAACTGACAATCTGCATCCACCTTAGAAACTCCTTAAGTATTAATCATTTCAAAGTCATACTACGGGCGGCGTTCTTCGGTACTACTTAGTTCCCGTAGAACCAACGGAACAAAGAAAACCTTGGAAGAACTAACACATTAGAACAATCAAGCATTAACAAGAACCGAAATATTAATACGTAGCAAGCTGTCATCCCAATATATATGCAATAATGCAATTCGTGCAATGCATGATCTGATTATTTTGTTAAGTCAATAGTTCTTATTCAATTTCACGGTGATCATACATTACACACAATCATCATTATACTATTTCACAACATCAAATCATTGCATTTTCACTTTTGTAAGGATATTTTAACAATCATACAATCAATCACAACATACTTTCAACAAACCATCGTTTGATTATCTTTGCATTATATATTCAACTACTTATAAGCACAAACAGTACAATATGACTGAATTACTCACCTGCTCATACTGACTCAATTGTAATAATCTACTGGTAGATCCTCTAGTGTATCAAAATCACCTATTAAGATGAATGAAGTATTCATCAATATAATATATTATATAACTAAATTCCTATACATGACTAGTTTCCTAAACTTGATATTTATCAAGCTTTGGTAGTGACTAATATTGATTTTATGTTATTCTATACTGATCTCAAAATAGAGAATCATATTTATTTATTATTACTTAGGGTCGTCGTGTTTTTCCTAATTTATCTCGTATAATTATTTTGTTATTTTTAGAAGTCTCATTACTCAGAAATTTAGCTTATTTCAATTTCCATTCTTACCTATTTTATCTATTTAAAACAAATATTTGACTATTTATAACTTTTATTAACACTAAATATTTTTCCGTAATTCTAAGGTTTTAAGAATTATTAGATATTAATCAAATATTCTAAGTATTTGTATATACTTATTTACTTAATTAAATTCTATATTATTATATATATAATATATAATCAGTAGGCATATTGCATATATATATATATATATAAATATATATATTCTGTTTATTTTAAAACTAGCTTTGTTGAAGAAATATGGGTGTACGCTGGCTTAAAGCCACCGGCTTTGAAACCCAGGTGCCGGTGTTGATTTGGTTTTGCACATTAGTTCATATCGGTTGCACCGGCTTTGAAAGCTGTCGGCTTTCAACGTATGTCTGTCCTACGCCGTCGGTATAGATTTCCAGATAGCCGACTTACATTCATCTTTACATGAAAATAAATTTTACGTAGCTTCTGTTCAGTGTAAGCCGTCCCTACACCACCGGCCTATCCATGTAAGCTGCCAGCGTTGAACGACTACATTGCCGGCTTATAGACAGTGTTAGCACTGTTCATCATCTTCCTCAATGATCCGATTCATATTTGTTAAATTTTCATGTTAAAAACTTTCTTAAACCGTCCCTAAGTGTTTCTATATCTTATATATGGACATAAAACAATTCTTAACACGTCTACAAACATATACACTTAGATCTCGATCTTACTAAAATATAGTTAGGGTTTCAGGTTTTTACCTCAATTGGCCGATCCGATGGAAATCGAAGCTGGTATTTGTGTTGATTATGTTCCTATGATTATTAGAAGTCGGTTCTAATGTTTAAATTTGAAATAAAATCATTCGAACTTCATTAACTTACCTTTGAACTCATTTCCAAGGGTTTTTCGTATTGTTTTCCTTTTGATTCGTATTTGGATGTTTTGATCTGTTTGTTCTCTGTTTTTAGTTCGTTTTGGTGGCTATGTAGGAGTTATTTCGTTCTGGGGAATTTGAGAAATAAAGAAGGTTGTTTGTTTCCTCATAAATGAACTTAATCATATATATATAAAAGGAAGAAAGAAGTGGTTGCGGTTGCGTTTTTCCTCCGAGTTTCCTCCGAATTTGCTTTGCATTTGGCTACATCTTGTATGTTATTTTCATGCTAATTAATGCTATGTTGAGTTGGCTTTATTTGATTGGTCCTTAGGTTGCTTTTGTTGAAAATTTTGGATGAATTATTGATCTTCTTCTTCCATTGTTTTCCAGCCGAAATGCAGCCGATTTTCCACTGAAAATGTATAAATATATTTTAGTTAATTATTTAACTTAGTTGTAGGATAGTTTAACAAGTTATATGGGTACAAATTAGCTAATATTTGAGAGTTTTTATACAAAAATATATTTATAGGTTATACAAAATATTTAGATTATCAAACAATACAAATTTAAGTTTTATATATACGTGATTAATTATTTGTATAATTCTATCTCCCGCGATAAAAGTTTCTTAAACTCATTAGGTCAATTTTTGTTTTAAGCTTCAATAGCTTAAGAAAACTCGAATTAGATCAATAGCGTGATTCAATTATTTATTTGAAATTTAGTTTTTGAGTTATACAACAGTTTATGTTTTTATGGTATATTTATAATCCTAACGGTTTATCTTTAGGTTATCTTTTTCTGTCTATAAGCGTAGATAATTATTTACTTAATATCGCTTTTGATACAAAAGCTAAATATATATATATATCTTTAGTTTTGATACTCGTCATGAAATCTTATTAGTAGCTATTAATACCATCTAGGGATCTTGAATTAGGGTCTAAATCCAAATCTAAGCTCATTACTATTCATTATTCTAATCTCGAATCATTGCTAAGTTCAAAAGCAATCATTAAAGTTCTATATTTATATTTTTCTATTTAAATCTATTTGTATATCAGGTTACGGGTTTAAATTTTAGATTTTCTTTTAATCATATATTGAATTATTCATTAAAGATACGAAGTCTCGTTTTTTGTATCAGTAGGGTTAAAGAAATTCTTTATTCGAATTCTAAATCCTTTATCTAACCAAATTTTAGGTATTGATCTATTCTTAGACTTTGATTAAAATCTAAGTCTAGTAACTAGTTCATACAATTTATTGTAAAGTCGTGTACTAATGTGGAAAATTCCCGGGGTTTACAGGCTCTTTCGTCAATAAGAAAGACCCCATTGTTTATCTAATGAGATATAGGCAAAATCTAGCATAGGAGAATTGGAACTTAAATTCTCATACAATGAACAAATTATTGCTAAAACATGTCCTAAAGACTATAATTATTAGGTTCATACTCTCCAACGACAAGAAAGGAAGTTCCAAAGGGCACTGTCGAAGCTTATTAAAACCTTAGAGGTCCATAAATTGGATGATGAAATTAAGCTAGAAAAGAAAATTCTATGTCTGTTATAGAAAAGGCATACATCTACTATGCTAACCTTTCGCCTGCATCAACAGACTCATGGGGAAATGTGCAGGATGTTTCTAAAGAAAATATTTTGAACTCAAAAGAGGATCGCACTAAGTGACACGAGGCAAATTAAAAAAAAAAAAACTCAAAGAAGACCTAATGGAATACAATGAGTGTTTTAGAGAACAATATCTAAAGATTTAGGACAAGCGTGATGAAAAAGATTTAGTTAATATTTATATTTAAAGGATGTCAATCTGCACCATGTAAACTTTCCTTTATCTCATTCACTTCATTAGTCGAAAATGGGTGAAGGACTAATGATTCTACCACACGACAGAGAGGAGAAAATGAAAAGTTTCACAGATTGGCTTCTTCTATGAAATCAACCCAGAGCAATGGCTTTACAGCAGGGAATAAGCTAAAAAATGAGAAATTGAGAGCTCATTCATCATCATTGTTATGCACGTGCACAATGGGTAAAGTATATGCAATGCTTGACTAATGGTTACAAGATGGGATCATTAAACTTCAAGAGTTAAACATCTACTTGTTCATGAAGAAAAGAATAATGCTAAGTTTTGTAGGTAACATAGAATGGTAGGGCTATTCCACCAAGAATTGTTAGACCTTAAAAGAATAATTAATAATAACATAAATGTCATCATCCAAGACCCCACAACCTCAGAATCAAATGACATGGTATCTACTAAGGATGGGAATGGTAAGGTTCGGTTTATCTTTTAAATTTGAACTTTTCATATGGTTCGGATTGTAATTTTTAAGCCAAGAAAAAGAATCGGTACAATTTGATTTGTTGTTTGAACCATTTTTATTTTTAAAATAAAATGCATTCTATTGATAGGCTTCAATTATATATTTATTATTAATATAAAAAATAATTGAAATTAATTATTTACCCATATAAATATGTAAAACTTATAGTAGGGAGTAATTTAATGAATCATAAAACTGTAGTCACATACTATTGAATTATCATAAATTATAATAGTGTAATGAACTCAATAAAATTAGAATATGCTATCTTAATATGAGACACAAATTTCAATTTGCTATGCTTCTATTATACATATTATCAATTACAAAATCAATAAGTAATTATGTAAGGGCTAATGTCATAATTGGTGCCTTAACTTTGGCCAAATATGCGATTAAGTACCTCAACTTTCATTTTATTCAATTTCACACATGGGTAAATTTGTAATCAATTTCACACCTAGATCAAGTTTTTGTAGACAAATGCTACATGAGCTAACTATGTTAGTTTTGTTAGATGATGTAGCACTCTCACCAATAAGAATGCGCCACATGTCGGCTGATGTGATATCTTACTAATTTTTATTTTAGCATCATAATTATCATGTTTTTTTTTACTTGTTATTACTAACATAATTATAAATAGTATTAATTTGCTTATAATAGCAAAATTAACCTTGACCCAATTATAACTTCAACCTAACCAATTAATAACCCAATTTAAACCCAAGCAACATAACCAAGCAAGCCCATACTTCCTATATTATCACAATTTTAACAATGAATTTGCTCATTATAAAGGTGATTGGTTTCTAAAAAATGGTTTGCCATGCGGGAAATGTTTCTTGTTGCTTTCTTCACTTTTAAGAACACCATTAAATATCTGTCTCAAGCACAAAAGCTACAAAATCTGTTCGTGTCTTTAGGTGCATTGCATTGATCCCATAAATGCAGCCTCACATCAAATCCAAGACTAATTTTCACATCATCCAATTATCAAAGTTTGTTACGATCATTAGGATTTATCCCGCCTACCATCTTAAGTCTGACACCAAAAGAAAATCTAAATATGTACCTTTTATCGTGAAGATTTGCTAGACATACCGATTCTTCTTCATAAATAGCTACCCTCACGATTTGTACGTTTGCACCACCATTGTTAAATTATACGGTATGAGCAATTTTGAACCTTTTTGTGGCAACCTTTCACCAAACGCTAACATAAGAAAGATGTAGGTCGTAGAAAATAAAATGGGAAATCCAAATCGATAGCTAAACCAAAAGAAACACTTCTTCACTTAAAATTTTTGACAAAAAGAAACGGTGTGCTCCCATCATCCAAAGCAAATTGATGATAACATTTTGAAGGCAATCCTGAAAATACCATCTTGAAAGTAACACTATTTTGATGCAGTAGGGAAAAAAAATGTCCCACCATGAAAAGAGCAACCATCCAAAAAAACATTGCTATTGTAGTTGATAAGGATCAACAGTAATAATCTTGATAATTTAAAGACAAGAAAGTTTGGTGCATATCTTACTAACTTAGCTTGAATGCATCTAGGTCTATTTTGTGTAATAGTGTGTAGGACATGAGAAATACAAAATGCTTGTATACATATGTTTAAACAATGTTCAAGTAAGATCTAAGATTGAATTCAATATCAGTTGGAAGTAGCATAAGAGCAATATTCCTTAAACTCATTCATTTATACCATCAGTTAATATCAATAAATCCGACTCTTAAGTCCTACCTCCATCTTTATCCAAGTTTCAGCTTTGAGTTCACCCATTTTAAATGATTTCAAATTGCCCTCTGTTTCTATTTGCAAAAGCAGGGCAAGGAAAGAAAAATCTTTAAAAAAATGAGAGAGAATAAGGAATGTGGTTTAAATTTACAAAAACATCCTTCACATGTTTTGGTACTTGCAATAGTGGTTCGTGGCAAATAAAGGCTCAAATTCATTTGACATTGGTGTCAATTCCTCTGTGTTTCTTGTTTTTGCATGGATCGGAATTCAAAGCAATGTAATTTGCGAGAACGACTCCTTGTGTGTAATGTGATTGTGAAACTCAATCAATCTTCTCGTGGGTCAACTTCTCAGTTTCATTAAATTGATTTGCATAGATGATGGAGGCTATGGATATCTTATGCAAAGTTTGCCAATGTAATGAACATGTCTTATGTTGCTAATTTTTTAACAACAACTTACTGTTAAAATGAGCAATTTGACAACCATTGTTGAAATGGTGATAATATAGGAAGTATGGGCTTGTTAAGTTACGTTGGTTAGATTTAAGGTGAATAATTGATGGGTTGGGTTGAGGTTATCAATGGGCCCATGTTAATTTTTTTGCTATAAGTAAATTAATACTAATTATAATTATATTAGTAATAATAAGTAAAACAAATAAAATGATAATTGTAACAACAAAAAAAAAAAAAATAGTAAGACGTATATCAGTTGACACGTGGCATGTTCTTATCGGTAAGAGTGTTGTGTCATCCAACGGAGCTAATATAGTTAGCTCAAATACCATTTGTGTACAGAAAAACTTGATTAAGATATGGAATTGACCAAAATAAAAGTTGAGATATTTAATTGCACATTTGATCCAATCATGACATCAACCCATAATGGAAGTGGATTAATCAATATATAAAGAGGAAAAAATGTTTAGAGCACTAGAGGCTAATACCTAAGAATCAAATTGTTTATAGACACACCATAATAATCAAAACATGACATGACCAATCTAATTTCATTCTAATGAAAAACGTATATTTAAATCAAAATTTTAAAAAAGTAATTAAATTTATATAATAAATTAATTAAAAGAAAATACATGTTTAGGTTTTTTTTAATATGTAAAACATTCGATTTGAGGTCCCGATCCGAACTACAAATCATTCCCTCTTACCACTAAATTGAACCACAAACTAACCATTTCAGCGAAAAAAAAATGAAATTTTGGTTCATTTGGGTTTGCAATCCAATCAGTTTTTCTCACATAACATTGCTTGTTGAGATACGAGACGATAAGAGACAGATCAACTAAAGCTAAGCAACTTGAGTGTCACTCGTTATGGCAGTACTCCTAAAATCTTCCTCGTATCAAAGTTTTTTCAATATCTTTGGGTTTAACGAAAAGACATAACTAACATTACAATTGCACTTGTGTAGATATTTAAAAGTTTATAGAATGCTGTAAAATGTAGCCTACAAAAAGAGTGGTGAATGCACACAAGAACAAAATTCTATTCATGGACACGGACACGTGTGCAGAGAACATGAATCAAAACTGTCCTCTATACATGGAAAGCTTACTTAACAACTATCCATGAAGAGGACATTTATAGATAACAATTATGCCTTTGTCCACATTTAAAGCTATTAGGGTTAACATCAAACACTTAATATAACATTCCACATTAGTAAAAGGTCTTAATGAGGAGAGTATGTTAATGTGAATCTTAAGATTAGGTCTATCTAAGGTTACAACACTTTTCATGTGATCAATATGCTAGTGTGTTATCATCTACTCATCGGTCAAACATACCTAATTGAATTCACTGAAGAAAGGGAGATAACTCTTGCAAGACCGTTGAATTCTTATACTATTTATATGTTATTTAATAGAAAAAAAAAAAAAAAGACACATGTACCAATTCAAGTATCCTAACTCGCAATTTCCTTTACCTTCCCCACAAATGCAAGAATTAAGCCTCAAGTCAATTGGAGCTAAAATCTAGTGTGACCAAGAGAGTTGCCGCAACCAATCTTTATAAGTAAAGGTCTCCCGCAATAGATTATAATCCCCTTGTCACTTTATTAAAGGAGTGTAAAAATGTTTTTGCTTAGGCATATAAGGAGATGTTGAGACTAAACTCAAGCTTTGTGCTGCATAGATTAAACACTACGCAAACACCAAACTTATAAAGTAAGGTCTGTAAATATTCTTTCCAAAAGTAGAAGTGCAAATCAATGTGGAAATTGAGAAGTTACTCCAAATAGATTTTGTTAAACTAATTGAGCATCCACCTAACTCATAAATGTTGTCTTGGTAAAAATGATAAATGGCAACATAAGGGTATGCGTCAACTACCAAGATCTCTACAAGGTTTACTTAAAGGATGACTCCCCACCACCAAACATTGACATGTGATAAGCGCTTATCAAATCTTATTTAGTTGGGTTATATGATTTTGATGAGTATTTTGAAGAAAATGGTACTTATTTGGTTAATATGTTAATTCAAGGCTTTTGGAAGTGTTATTTTAGCTCAAATAAAGGAATTGGGATAAGTTAGACCAGTTTTTGTGAAGATTTGTTGAAGTTAAAGAAAATGTCAGAACATAAGTTTTAACATAACTTGTATAGAGAATTTATGTTAGGAACATAATTAATTTTTCTAGAGTACACAAATTGGTACACAACTTGTGCTGAAAGTTGTGTTGAAAAAAATTGTGCATTATGTACTGAACACTCATGAATACAACTTGTGTTCACGATAATGTTTAAGGTGCTTTTTGAATGAAAATCTTCACTAACCAGAGTACACAACCATGTAGGTTACACGTGTTGAACTGATTTTTAAGATTAATACAAAATCGACTGCCAATTGAAAAGATTTGACAAAGATATGATTTGAGCCAAATATTAGAGACAAAAAGAGTGTTTTTCCATAAATAGAAAGTAAAGGATTCATGAAGATTTATGGTCTTAAAGAGTGTTAAAGAAGATTCGATTTTTGTGTAAATATTAGGCAAACTACACTAGAATATCACGACATTTTAAGATAAGTTTATTTAAGGTTACAACGTTTTGAGTGATTAAAAAAATGTCACAACATTTAGGGAGTAAGTTCATTTTAGTCATAATGTTTTGAGCTGTTAAAAAGAAGTTGTAATGTTTAGAGAAGTGAGTTAATTAAGGACATCATTAACACATGTCATAACGTGTCAAGTCTTTTGATTATAATTTTAAATATTTATCTTGTTGACACGTATCAATGATAACATCAATTGACCCACTTCTCTAAATGTTCTTACGTCTTTTTAACCACTCGAAACATTGTGACCTAATTAAACTTACCTTGAAATGTTGCAACTTTTTTGTGCGATTTAACCTATAAATATTAAATAAGCAACTCTACTCCTTTAAGCAAAGATTTAAATAAAGGTATCAACAAAATTTGGGTATTCTTAGTGAGAGAAAAATGTGGAGAGTAAATTAAGATCACAAGAGATTGTTGGAGATTATAAGATTCAAGATAAAAAGGAGGTTTTTACTCATGAATTCTTTCTATTCTTCTTATATTTGTGTTTTTATTGTTAGATATATGGAAGAGTAAAGGTTTTACCCTAGGTTTTGAATAACCCTAACCATAATATGTAACTAGGGTTTGTTTTGATTCAATGATAGTTAAGTTTTTTTGAATTTGTTTATGTGTTCTTCACTAGTTTGTTGAATTAATATTGCCAGTGTTTTGATTTATATTTGATTTCATATAAGTATATTGAGAAATCACTTAATTAAATAGATATGTACAACAAAGGGATTTGCATGCATTGTTAGAATTATGATGACATGAATCTTATGTATTATGTTAACTCCTAAGTGTGGTTGGATCTAATAGTTGATTCTTTGAATGTTAAGTTGATTCTAAACTACTATTAGTTAAGAAGCGATTGCAAGTAATAAATCTAGGGTTAGAGATTAATAATCTCAAGAGAGATATTAATCTAATTGATGAACTCCGCAATCCAAGAGCTAAATTTATTAATTGAATCTTGATTTCATGAAAGCTATATTTAAGGATTTGTGGTGATTCAATGTTGTGGTAGTCTAATGATTTGGTATATTGTAAAAGACCATCTTGATTTGGTGGTAAAATTGATTGTTAATTAGTAAATAGAATTAGATAAATAATTAGCTGATTTGATTCCTCCAAAACTACAAGATAAATTACAGGATTTGAGTAATTATTAATACTTGAAAGATCTTCTTGGGAATGATACCTACGCTTAGTGTTATATTATCAAAATTGATAAGTATACCAGCCTTTTTATTGATCTTAAGATAAGATTAAGGATAGGAACATGCTAGTCAAATGCACTACAAGAAATGAGCTATTTTTCGTTCATGGAAGGCTTCAATGGCTATAATCAAATTAAAACAACCGTCCAAGATGCAAGTGCACCGCCATCTAAACACTTGTTGGAATTTTCCACTAACCAATTATGCCATTTAAATCGTAGAATGTAGGCGCCCCTAAGTAACAGTTGTAACATTTTTACAATTTGATGCATCACTTCATGAAGGACCAAAAGGATGACATTGTCATAAAGTCAATGTAGAGACCTGATCACTTGATCCATCAAAGAAAGTATTTGAATAGTGTCAAGTCTATAGGTTTTGAATGAACCCCTTGAAGTGTGTATTTAGCGTAGCATATGGGATCTTTCTCAGTGTTGTGGTCTACTAAAAAGGGATCGATATGCATCTAGCAAAGGCACAAGCTATTCATTCTATGTCATTGAAGAACTTTAAGGAGAATATTTATTAGATGATTTAGCTAATTTAAGGGATGTCATTAATAAGCCATGGATGGTCATTGGTGATTTTAAAACATTATTATTACCTGTCATCTCCTACAGTTGTATATTTGATTTTAAATTCATATTTATCAATTGTAACTTAATTTATGTAGGTTTCTCTAGTAATCTTGTCATTGTGATGAGAACCAAAACAAAAAACCTATCAATAGGATGTTTATGAAGTATTATAAGATAGAGATTACGATTAACTCAAGTATTAGGGATACATTTCAATGGTTTTGGTGCTTTGTAAAAGATTGTAAATTATTTATGAGTTTCAACACAAGTCATGTTGAAAACAAAAGCAAAGAAGTGGAGAAATGAAAAATCTCTACGTAACTCGATTGGAGTAAATGCTCATATTCAGGATCATGTTGAAGGCTAAAATTGCATGTTTAGTCATGAGATTATAGAACACATAAGCACGAACATGACATATATTGGAAGACTTGTAGAAACCAGTTTCTCTTATTAGTTTAGTTTAGTTTTTTTTTTTTTTGTTAGTATATTCTATAAGGGGTATTTCAGTAATTATATTGATTTTTTGGGGCTCCTATAAATAGCCCCATTTTTGTCGGTCATAGTTTTTTAGATTTATTATTTTTGAAATTAATGATATCTGTTTAGAGTTTTGCTCTAAAAAACTCAACTCTTACCAATCAAATTTTTAATAGGATAGCCTCAAATTTACCAATTTATGATTTGTTTTATTAAAATAAATTTTGATAAATGTGTTGGAGCAAAATAGGACTAACCTACCAATTAGTCCTAATTTAATTTTTTTCTAACTTTAGTCGGGTGGAGACTCCATTAAAAAAAATAAATAAAATTTTCCTTCAATCCTTAGTTGAGGATTTATATTCAACGGGTCAAGGTTTAGTATAAATTAGATTAAATCGAACCGAAAATCAAAATCCAGGTTTAACAACATTTAATGCTGAAAAAAAAAAAAAACCCATCTAGCTTATTATAAAGTTGTATTACAACTAAAATAAATTTGATTAAAAAAGTAGAAGGCATTGGCATACTGGAAAACTATATAATCCTTTATAGTAGATAACTTGGTATAATGCATTACCAATAGAGACTCACGTAGCCCAAACTAAAGAATAAAGGAGAAAAAATGATATTGTTTTTATTTCAAGTCAAAGGATGGATATCCTAAAAGAAATCTTGAAGAAAAATTATTAATGTTTCATTTATCAATTGAATGGAATCATGCCCAATTTTTCTTTTAAAAATGCTATTTATAATATTTTCAATACTAACTAATTTTAATACCAACTTGTCAAATTGATTTCTAAAATAATGACAATTGCCCTCACTCTTGGGAGGGGAAAAAAAAAGGAAGCAAAGAAGAACCTTACGCTCACGGTTTAAGGAAATCAAGAAAAGAGAAACAAAAAACAATTATAAGTAATTTTATTTAATAAAAGTAAAAACTCAAGAAGCAGGCTAAGGTTATAAAAGATGCTACCTAGAAATTGAATTTCCCAAATAAAGTCTTGTTAGATTGAGCTGATGTTGCATGATCAATATGACATCCATATTAAATTTAAATTGTAAAGTCACGAAGGTTATATTTTTCTTGACGTTGGTAAATACTACCGGTTATAATTTGAGATTGGTTGGTTCTCGATGACTTTCTTAAAAATTCATTACATATCATCTTCATTTTTTGTTTCCAAATTTTTATTAGAGTTTGCACTTCCATGTTTAAAGTTTTTTTAACACTTTTTTATTTCAATACCATACATGATACCCTCCAATACACTCCTTTTTAACTATTTCATCTATCATCACATTTTTAATAAATATTTTCCTATGGATATGATATTTATGCTTAATAACATCCTTATTTTATCTTGTTTACAATAAATGCCAAACATGAGACCCACTAATTTTTCATTGATATCGATTGAAAAAAAATTAAAACAATGTTTAACTGTATTTATTTCTTGTTAAGAGTCAAATGCCAAATAATTTTTTAAAACCTTTTTATACATGTGCATTGTAGAATGTATTAAGTATATACACCATATGATTTTTGTGTTTTTAACAAGTACAAAAGAGGAATAAAATAGAATCACAACACACCGAGTGTATGTATTGTGCGAAAACGTGTCACTTGCTTAACCAATAGAGCTACCATTTTCAACTTCACGGACAGAAGTCTTTGCGCTCACCACCCTCTAAAGGGGCGAGAACCTATCAGATCTGGTTTTATGATACACACGATGCGTCATGCTGACGTGACACTTCTAATATGCCACGTGTTGTCCAGAGAAGGGCCAACGACAAAGAGCAGCGTTTGGACGGTGAAAAACCGATGATGCTCTTGAGAAAAATCCGATGTTCGCCAGACAAAGACAGCTGACAGGCGGCATTGCTACATTATTTCTTTTAATATTGTCTTCGTTTCTATTGATTTTCAGTTTTATCATCGAACCCGTCAGTGACAGCGAAAGCAGAAGCTCGGCTACCTATATTATGATAAATGGAGTTTTTATATAATATGGTAACAATTTGTGAAATAAATGGGAGACAATAGCACTAGCAAAGCAAGTCTACGTACTTTCGGTCTTCGTTATTTTAGTATTCAAATCTTTTTTTTTTTCTCTTACCCAGAATGCTCAAGCTTTTAATTTTTATAATTTGGTACTTGTTCTTTTAATATAATTTTAATCTTGTATCTTCATTAATAGAAAAGGTAATACCCTTATATATATTTTTACAATTTATTATCTGTACTTTATTTTTTATTGCATTTTAGCATTTGTGCTATATAGTTTTGATATGGTTAATTTGTCAAATTTAAGTTTTTCTTTTCTCAATTGTTTAAATTTATCATCTAAATACATTAGTGTCAAGTAGCAGAATGTCGGCTTCTTGATAATGATTTTTTCATTGTAATATAAAGAACAAATATCCATATGATGTGATTAAAAAAAAGTTGTGAAATAAGTAGAAGATAAAAGGCGCCACACATTTAAACTATTTAACCTATCATTTAACCTTTAAAATGATTATAAAAAGTTAATACAATAGTATTGGTAGCAAGTTTTCGTATAGACCTTATATAGTTGAAGATTGACTCACTTTTGTATCCACAACAAGTGATATTACTCGAGCAAGTCAAAGGGCAAAAGAGGTTCTGCCAATTGCCATGGCTCGTATTCTTGCAACTTGTATTACAAAACTTTTCCTATCACTACTTGGGTAGGTTAAATGGCAGAAGAGGATCTATTATGGATTATGTGGCTTTAGCTTTTCCCTTCAAATTCTTTCCCATCATTACCTAAGTATGACAAGTGATAGAAAAAGATGTGCTATTAATCTTATCTTTTCTTCCATCATTTTCTATTATTATAACTTATAAGCAGAGGTAAGCAACGTGCGAGAAGTGATGGGCCAAGAGTAGCCCACAAATAGTAAGCTCGAAAAGAAGAGCATGACCTAAGAAGATAGTAGTGAAAAAAAGACATCCTTTTATGATGTCCTTATAATGGGATTCTCATCATTAACGCTATACATGCATGCTAAATTTAACAAGGAAGGAAAGCATGAATGCCATGATCTCTCTAGGGAAGCTGCTACCTAGGAAAAGCAAAAAGAATTTTTAGATTGAAGGGGGAGAAAAAAAAAGGAAGAAGAAGAGGGGTCTTATGCATCCATAAGCCCATCATACTCTCTAATGCAGTTGCATTAACTCTTTCCTCTTTAACTCGCTAAAGCCTCTCATTAACTTGAGCCTAAAAAATGGCTACTATAGGAATTCTCTCGGTACTCTTAATGTCCCTTAACTTGTATGCGTTCCTTTTGTAGGCTTTGAGTATCTGAGGGAGTCTATCATCGAGGCCCACTAATTATACCTAAGAATCACATAGCAACAAATAGATATGTAGTGGTTCAATCATTGTTGTACAAAAATCTAAACCCTTTTGTTTTTGTTAAAAAAAAAAAGAGACCAAAGAATTTCTTACATAAAAAAATGTTGGTACTTTCAACTTTTAGAATCTAATGTCTAAACTTTTAATTTTGGTAATTCAATGCCTATTTCTTTAATTTAGTATGAAAGTTAATAATGGAATTTTTTCTCACATTTTAGTGCCTATATATGTATATATATTCTAATTTTAATTGCATTCAATTGTTCCGTACTTTCGTTTTGATACAATTCAATGTCCATTAGATAATTAATTTGTCAAAATTAATTTTTTATTAAGGGTAGTTGATATTATTGCCATTTAATATTATTATATTTATTAATTTGGTACATTTGTTTTCTTTTCATCAATTATATTACTGCATGTCTTGACTTATTATGAAATTCATAACAACAACTTTATTTGAGTTGTTTAGCACGAGAACCAAAGATAAGCAATTCTTATCTGAATTACTTAACAATTTACCCAAGTTACTTAGCTTTGTGGATTACTCAACCAAGTAACTTAAAAAGTAAGTTGCTTAAGTTTTTTTATTTTTTATTTTTTACACTTTTGATGTTAATTGTATATAATTTTATGTAATATGAGACTTATAAAAATTTTTAAAAAATCATGTTAAGTAACTCACAGATAAAGTAATAAGTCACTTAGTTGAATGAGTTGCTTAAGATGCTAATGTGGCATCTTAAGTAACTTGCTAAATAACTCATTGTTAAAGATGATGTAATAAGAATTTTAAAAACTTGAAAGGATTTGCTAATAAATATGATTTTAAAATTAATTTATCTATATCATAATTATATTGCATATGTTTAGTCAGTTTATGAGTAAAACTGTCAATTTTTCATCAGTATCTATTTCTTAACAAACATTTATTTGAAAACAACAAAAATATGATTTAAAATGACCAAACTATGATGAAACAAAAAGACTCATAAATAGATCAAAATTGAATTGAAAGTGATAGATAATATCAAATGGACTAGATTTTGCCAAGGATAGTTCAGACCTTAAGCGCGGGATAGAAATGGAGTAGATTGGATTAGTGGGTCAAGTGCAGATTTGGTCAAATTTTTGGTTTGGGTTGTGGTTCTTGATTTTGATGGTGTTGGAGGTACAATAATGGAGGAGGTTATATGGATCGAGAGAGAGAGAGAGAGAGAGAGAGAGTGTGTGTGTGTGTGTGTGCGTGTGTGTTTGGATGGGTGAGTTGAGCAATGGTTTAGTGGTGATTTTGTGGAATTTGGTGTGGTGGATTGTGGTTGTCATGTGGTTGGGGGTTCACTTGGAGGAGCACTAGAAGTGGTGATGGTCGATGGCTTCGATGGTAGGTATGAGTTCATGGATGGGGTTCTATGTGGCTGGTGGATTAAGGTAGTGCTTGAATGGTGGCGATTAAAGTTTATAGGCTTAGTAGAGGTTAATGAAGGTAAGAATGGTAGGTGGGCAGGCTCGGTAGTTTGGGTTAGTGTGTTGTGCTAGGTAGCAACCGGTGGTGTTGTGGTAGTAGTTTTTGGATTTAAAGAGAGCATCTGAGGGCAAGTACCGATAGAAGTAAAGCTGCAAACAAGCCAAGCTACCCAAACTTAGTTCGCTTTAATCTCTACTCAACTCGAGTTCGATTAATTAACGAGCCTAACTTGAGCCTAAAGTGAACTCGTTTATCTAAATAAGTCGAGTTTGAACTTTAATTTAGATACGTAAGCCAACTCATGAATAAGCTTATTTAAACTTCTAAATAAGTTCGCAAGTAAGCTCATTAATAGGGATGTAAGCGGGGGTTTTTATAGGGTACCCAACCCGCCCAACCGATAAATAACCTATAGGGTAATACCCTATAGGGTTTGGGATGGATTTTGGGATCAATAATAAAACCTTATAGGATTTTGGGATGGGTTTTGAGACAAGCATAAAACCCATTGGGAAACCCAAACCCGTTTAAATATATATATAATATATATTATGTTTAGCCTCAATCTCTGAAATTAACCAATTGTGATCCATTAATTGTAAAGCTATTTTTTCCTTTTTTATTACATCATTTAGAAAAAGTAAAAAAACCCTAGAACAGTAGATTAATACTCTATGGTCTCCACTTTCAGTCTTGGTCTTGGCTCGCTCTCGTCAAATTCAAGCCTCTCACTCGTTGTCGCACTGTTTCATTCAATGATTTTCTTCTCATGAAAATGATTGAGATTTTATAAAGAAGATTGCATGAGTAATGATAAGAGTTTTTTTCTTGGTCTATAAAGTAGGAACGGATCGAAAATAGAAAAAGATGAAAAAAAACATTTATAATGACGTTTTTAAATATTTTATTATGTAATGATTCTGATTTTATATCGGGTTTCGGGTTTGGGTTCGGGTTCGGGTTTGAGTACCTTATAGGGTTTGTCTAGCGGGCTTTGGGTTTATGGATAAAAACTGTATAGGGTTTGGGACGGGTTTTGGAAATCCTATTAGGTATCGGGTTCGGGTTTAGGTTTTAGTATACCCGTCCTAAACCTATCATGGTTACATTCCTACTCATTAACAGACTCATTAATAAGCTTGTTAGCATATTTGTTAATTTTTTATGCGTGATATATTATATACAACTACATAATAAAACAACAAAAGCAATTTCTATTTTAAAAATGAAATGAAAAATGGGTTATCTAAATAAGTTAAGCTCGAGCTTATATTTCAAACATGGGAGGCTCAATAAAAAGCTCAACTCAGCTGAAGCTCGTTTCATAAGCAAGCCAAACTCGAGCTTAAAATATGGCTCGCTTAACTAAACAAGCTGAGCCCAAGCATAAATTTCATACTCAATAAAAAGCTCAGCTCGAGTTCAAGCTCGATAAATTTTAAATGTGTCAAGCTGAAGCCTTTAGAATCTTAGCTCAACTCTTTTGTAGCCCTGAGTAGAAGAGAAAATGAGAGAACGAGAGAGAGAGAGGATCCGAGTAAAGAGATAGAGATTCTACTGTATAGAAGAAAAAGGGAAGACATGACCTATTTTTTATCTAAATGAATCAAAAGAGAGAGAGAGAGAGAGAGAGAGAGAGAGAGAGAGAGAGAGAGGAGAGAGGAATATTCTATCATTATTGTTGAAATTTATTTTCAGTTTCAAAATTGAAAGGTCAAGATGGTTTCTTAAAAGTTTTGAATTTTGATTCTTTTGAAGAAGTTGGAAAAGTCAAAATCTAGAAGAATATATCCTCTTAGATTTATCTTCGAATTTCCTAAGATGAAAAATGAACTCGTTTTTGAGCTCTATAAGGTTGATATTGGTGGACACCCAAAGAGTTAGATGACGCACATGGCTTCTATGCACACTTCTAGCCAGTCGCGCTAACCAAGTCCCAAAAAAATAAAAACACTCAGCTCTCCTCGAGTATCAAACTTTAGACATATCCTTCAATGTTTATTAAAGTGGTGTATCAAATACATTTAAAACCAAGTAGTCCAGGCCCAAAATATAACTTCAAAAAATGGGTCAAATTGAATTTGGGCCAAAGGTCCAACTTGACTTATAAGAATAACTCATTGTGTTTTATAATGTTTATCAAACCTACATAAACTAATTAATATAATACAAAATTTTATTTTTTTTTATATTTTCCCTTTTCAATTTTTCTTATTTTTAATTCTAATTTTTTTTTTTTTACAATTTCTTCCTAAACCTACTTACTTTAGAGAGGTTATCCATTCTAATATTTCAAGTTTTTTTTTATTTTTATATTTTACTTCTTTTTTATTTTTTTTATTAATTAATTTTTTATTTTGATAATTTTTAACTTTTATTATTTTTCTACTTTTATATTTTTTAGAAGGGTAAAAATGGGGTATCGACGTAGATTAATTAGGTGTGGTTCGATCTTCCATCAGCGTGCCACGATTAATATCCAACAAGGAGTCGTCCATATTCTATGTTCACTTTATTGTTGATAGATTGTTTATTAAAGATGAAGTCGCGAGCATTGGTCCAGTGGCTCTTTCCTTAGATCTTTTATTGTTGAGCAGCGGTTCTTATCATACGTTTAGTGGTTATTGCTCATGCATAAGCAGCTATCTCTTTAAAGTATTGCGCTTTTTGAGTGGTTTTGTCCTTTAATTGTGTTTTGGAATTTGTTGAAGAGAATCTCAATTCTCGAGCCACACCACATGATTTATATTGAATTACTCTTTAAAAACATGTTTAATGGTAAGAATCCTATCAGAGGAGTTAGTAAATTGATCTTGTTGGCTACATTTTTTTCACTTTGCCTGTCTCAGTTTGTTTTTTTTTTTTTTTTTCCTTTCCTAGAATTGTATGATTTGAATTTTCAGGCTTCTTTACTTTGGATAACTTAGATATTATTAACTTCCTAATGGCACTTCACGGCATAGTTTGCTTCACTCCTGATCTCCCAATGAAAAATTAGCAATATCTTTTTTGTTTCTACTAGAAGTTTGGTCTCCAGCAATTTGTAAAACTATCCTACAAAGCAACTTTCTCCAACACATCCGCCGTCGTCGCATTAACTAAAATATAAATAAATCACAATAGCAAGACATCACAAGTTATTTGGACAATGCACGGGCACACATAACAAGAAATAATTGAGCACATAAACTCACATAAAAGGAAATAATTAAGAAGCAGGTAAACTCATTTGTTTTTAATAATTACCCCAAAGTATATTTTTAGAAAAAATATCCATTGTCTTCCAAAATACTTACTTTTTATTTGAATTATCAATCTCCTTCTCCCCTTCTTTTTAAGTCGTCGAGTTTTCTAATTTTTACTTAGTAGGAAGGTAAATATCGTAAAAAATACCTGAAATTTAACAAATTATGCAATTAAGTACATAAACTTTGAAATTGATTAACTTGAATCCATGATTACTTTTTATATATGCTAAACAAATCATGGAGGTACTACTAGCATTAACGAAAATTTTCTAAAGTATTAAATTGATTTATTTCAAAATTTAGGTACTTGATTGTATATGTTACCAAAATTCAAGTACCATTTCTATATTAACCCTACTAAATATTCCGGATTTATTTCATGTTTAACATCATTTAAAAATATTACATAAATAAAACTTGGATAAAGATAATTACTTAATTACCATCACTTTATCAATTTTTATGTAATTAGTCAACATGTTGCATGATTAACATGTGATACACATTTAAACATATATCATATGTTGATTATGCAATATAGCTATTTCAAAAGTTTGTCGGAATACAATGCAATATCGCATAATGGAGATGCAATACCTATGTAAATTCTTGTATCACATCTTTTGTGATATAACGATGATAATTTTGTAATAAAAAAATTACAATTTATATTTTGGTAATTTCTTATTTTTTTTTGGGTTAAAAATTGTGGACATGCTTTCACCCCCGAGTATTTCGTTATATCTACTAATTTTTTCATCCATTCACGAGTGTTAACTTTAAATTAATTCACGGAAAATAACTTAATAAAATAATATCATATATATTTAATTACAAGATATAATAAAATATATTAGTTATTATTGATCACATAATATAATAAAGAATAAAGAAATGCTTAAACTACCATATGAACTCCAGCCATCTTGGTGGACCACTCCTAAACCAATAAGAAATAAACAAATTAAAGAAAACAGAAAATTTAATAGAATTGTTACGAAACATAATTTTGTAAAATTTCAAAAACATAAGAACTCAAAAGGAAAAAGAAAAAATTAAGAGCACTTTTCCCGCATTTTTAACATCTTTCCGTCCTGATCGCTTTTCAAATAAATAGTAATGCCTTTTTATTATAAATGTGTATATATATCATTTATTATAAAACAAAAACATTTTTAGTTTGGAATCCATATTTTTAAATATAATTTTTTTTATCCTATTATATTTTTGTCTTTCACTTACTTTTCCTCTACCCACTATCGATAACTTCCATATACATTTTAAATTTTAAATTTGAAACTATCGTCTAACCACCACATACTTTTATATTACCATATTCTTCTTTTTCTCTAATGAACTCCTTTTATCAATTCTTTTATTTTTTTTTCAATTATATATGTTTTGCAGCACCCGTTACACGGGTGCACAATCCTCTAGTGTACATATAGAGGAAAAGATGCTTGCTACTGTGCACCTCCATTTCTCCCTGCTTGGAAAAGGCTTAAAAATCAACTAAGTTACAAAAGGAAAAATAAATATGAATATGAATGAATAAATAAATGAATGAAACTGAAAGACGGCCTTTCATTTGCATACCGAACAAAAGCAGACCAAACAAGAGGTGGGTGGGCTTGGAAATGCATAATTAATAAGGAATTACAAATAATATGATCCTTCAGCAAGCGTCGCATGCCTATTAAAGGTGTAAATAAAAATAAATGCATAGCAATTAGTTCGTCATGTACGGCTCCCCCTTGCATAAAGCATCACTGTATTATGATTCACTTGTTTATTTTGAGGAAAAAATATTTGTTAAAGTAATATAATTTAAAATATTTAATTATTTTTATAAATATTATTTTTTTATTTACAGTTTTAAGATAATTCACATATTTTAAATATAAAAAATTACATATATTATAAGAAATAAATCTACTTAAGAGAAAATATTTTAAAAATTAATAATAAATATTTTTTATAGTAATGATTGGTAAACGGATTCGTAAATCGATGGAAAAATGACTTATACATTTATATTCCGTAACGTCACATTACTGTATATAATTAATAAGGGTGAAATGGAATCACAATTCCATCTTCTCAAAAGTAGAATCGAATTATTTTTCAAAACTGTAATTGTTAATTCTAAAGAATCGATTCCGGCTTCAAAAAATGTTAAATGCTTCCAAACACTGAGAAAGGGAATAGAAGTCGGAATTGTCATTCCATTCCAATCCATTCTTGCGCACCAAACGTGCCATAAGTCTTTTAAAAAAATAAGCTATGAAAAGTCTATGTTTTTGAAAACAAAGAAAAATGTTTTTCATTAATTGTCCTATTTTTTCTTAAACAAACACAAAAAAATGAAAAGAATTTTTCTAAAAAACATTAGAGTTGATATTTGCTGCTTTGACAAACAAGTTTCTTGACCACCCGAGTACAGTATACTCCCACCCCATCCATCGAAAAGAGACACACTAAAATCAAGCTTTAATGATACCTCGAACCTATCAGTTGCAAAGCCTCAAGATGATGGATTCCATATCTGACACCTTGTTGATGCTGCACAAAAGTAAGCAACAAGTTAATATATTAAAATAATAGCAGCTAGAAGAAGACGATCCGCAACCCTTAAGCCACAAGTGGTAAAAGGATGCCAGCATCATATGAGCAAAGCTCTCAAAAATTAGTTTAGATGAATCAAAGGTTCAACAGTCAAACTTCAGATTAAAAAGAGAGGGAAGTACACAATAGCTATGAAATAAATAAATAAAAACCAATGATTCTGGCTAATGAAATTTTAATATGAAGAGTTGGCGACGGATGAAGACTAGATTTGGCAGCCAAGGAAGAAATGAAAGTAAGAAAGCATCAAACAAAGATAAGCCTTGCATTTTCTTTCGATTTAGGTTAGTTGAATCCTTTCTAGTTTCTACCAAGTGTCTTCCCTTTTAATGTTCACTTATGAGAAAAACTATTATGTTGTTGTCACTTAGTTTAGAAATATTATAAAATTAGTTAAAGAGTAATGGACTTAGTAAAAGTAGTTAGAGAGATTATTAATAGTTACAATCGGTTACAATTAGTTAAAAGATTGACAATTATAAGAAACAATATAAATAGCATCTCGTAAGAAGTTTTTCTTTTGAAGTTCTCTCTGGAAGTCTGTCTTTGACTTGGACTATGACGATTTCAAGATTTTCATTGTTTCTAGATTGAGCTGAGCAAGATCCTATTAAAAATTAAGATGGCCATAATTAAAGGCAAACATAGATGGCTCTATGTAAAGGTACAAACCCAGTTTCTGTGAAGGACCAAAGCAATTTCACCATATCAAGGAAACTGGAAATACTATATCGATGCTATCAGCACCTTTTATGGACTCCAAAGCTATCTTCCATCATTAAAATAATGCAACATTTTCAAATAAAGAAATTGATAATATGCTCCTTCCAACAAACATATGTATAAACAATAATTTTACATCACATTATGTAATTCATATATGGTACATTCACTTTTTATTTAGACTGATGTGATTGTTAAGTCTAAATGGAGAATGAAAAGAGTACTTTCACCTGTACATGACATCTCCGCTAAGCATCTTCTTCTCGCAAATCCAATCAGGAACTAACTTCTCAAGCAGTTCAACCTTTTCTTCTACCTCTTCTACAAATTAAAGTAATGACTACTGATCCTAATTCAAGGGAGAAAAAAGGAAAAGAAAAGAAAAAGAAAGGTACATACTATCAGTGATTTCAAAGCTGTTCATTATAATTTTATGCAGAAGCTCATCTTTTGTAATTGAAGAGTAGCCTACGGTCCAAAATATAGAACAGATATTGGAAACAATATCATACAAGCAAGAAGATTCCTGCTTGCACATTGCTGGTTTCGTGGTACTCAATTTTTCATCCTTAACAAGGGAAATGATTTCCTGCATCAGTGATAATGGAATACTTAAATCAGTAGCAACACAAAGCATGTATGATTTAACTCTTAAAACATGCACCAATTACCTGTCATGTTCATAGTAAACTACCATGAGTGTAGCTACAGATGGAAATTTTATCCCTCGCGTTCAATACCAGCAACATTAAAAGTACTTCAGGTTTATGCAAAACATCTATGACAGCAATTGTGTTGTACATTTTTTTTTTTTTTTTTTTTTTCACAGGGCTGAAAAAAGTCCACAAATGCTTGAAAGTTTCTTAGCAGAATTTGATTTCTAAACATAACTATCAACAGAAGGCTAAATTGAGGATGGGAAAAGCATGATGCTAAGGTCAAATATATAACAGAGTTAAATTAGCAGCTTCATTACCGTGTACCATCCACTGAGTTCCTATCAGATTTGTATTATTACCAACTGATGAGTTACTGTCAAGTGAACATCTTTAAGCCTGTAGCACATGAAATGGGAATTTAGTAGAAAAAATCACAGCAAACAGACTGTTATTACCAATCTCTTGTTCTAACGTTTTCCAACCATATCATATGCTTCAAATGAGAGAAAAGAGTTATAACCTTATTGAGTGCCACAGGGGGATGAAAAGTTATCTCCTCTAAACTTTCCAGGGTCTGCGTGTTCTGAACATGGACATTCAAGCTACTGGCTTTGCATGGGGAGCTTAGTTGAATTTCATCATCTTCCAAACCAGAAAATTTTAGTGACCTTTTAGCAGGCTTAAAGCTTGATAGAGTGCACGCCTTGTTTGTAGTGCACTTAGAATTTTTTTCACTATTGGCTGATTCTGGTCGATGAGGTATCATTTGTGCAGGGGTTTGAATCATCAAATTGCCATTGAAAGAGGTAGACTTGACTGCAGGAGTTTGAGTAATGGTAGATGACTTAAAGCAACTATGAAGAGCTTCTTCCTCTTGCTCACAGCTGATATCTGGGCCCCTCACGCCATGAGAATCGGTATCTTTCTCTTGCTCATAGCATACATTTAGGCCCTTCACACCATCTGATTCAGATAACATCCTGTCAACATCTTTACCTGGACTGCTTTTAGTTTCGCCACTGTTTAGATCACAATGTGCAGAAGGAGAAGATACAGACTTCCCTAAAAGAGAAAAATGCCTTCTTAGAGATACTGGTCTGGAGGAAGTCAGTTGATGCGGTACAGCAGATTCCCCATTAGTATCCTCTTGACTAAGTGCACAGGTACTCCTATTGAAGGGCTCTGGTAAAGTGGCCTCCGGAACGTCACATGCCTGGTACAAGGAAGGGGTTGCAATGAATTATATTGCATGTTAAATTCTTTATACTTGCTAAGATCATAACTAGAGTTGTAAACGAGTCAATTCGATACAGTACCAAGCTCGAACTCGACTTAAATAAAAAACTCAAACTCGAACTCGAACGAGCTTTGATTTTTAAATTCAAACTCGTCTTAATTTAATACTCGATAAGCTTGAACTCAACTCAATTAAGCTCAATTATTCTTTTAAATATTGATTTAACTATAAAGAGTATTTAATACTCGATAAGTTAGAACTGGACTCGACTCGATTAAGCTCGCGAGCTCGCCGAACAGAGTGTTTTAAAGCTCGAACTCGAGCTCAACTCGATTATAAGCAAATCAAATTCAAGTTTTTGCCTAGTCGAACTTGAGTAGCTCACGAGCTGTCTCAACTCATTTATAGTTTTTGCCTAGTCGAACTTGAGTAGCTCACGAGCTGTCTCAACTCATTTATAGTCCTAGCCAAAACAAGCCAACGGATACGAAAATGTATTGATCCAAATATAAAGTTAAATTGCATATGACCCAACCTCTACGCAAAACCCTTTTAAATTTTATATTAAGAATATTATAGCTAATTGCTTGGATACCAAAGGAACATGAGAACAAAATACAGGGATCACCCAGTCCAAAAATTGTATACTACTGGAGGTGCCATGACAATAACTGTTTGTAAGTAAAGAACCTTTTTCTAAAGTAATATTGATGTAAAAAAACAAGTTCATTATCTTCATTTATAACGTTCAGATTTTGTGGTACTTACAGTTATTCAGAAAATAAAAAATAAATCAGTTGCAGATCTTCCACCATCAAAACTCAGTATGCTGTATGCATCCTCTCTCTATTTTTTTTTTTTTCTTCCCCCCCCCCCCTCCCCTCTCTTGACCCTAATACGTAATTATTGTCTCATAATTGAACAGCATGGCAACATAGAAATTTTTGTCTCTCTTAGCCAATAAGTGCAATCTCTTTGCTATTATTGAGGATTGCTGTCATAGTTTCGACCTGTATAAAGACCTAATAACTCTGGTAGTAAAAATCAAAGAAATACCTCTGGATGCAGCTTAAGAAAATCAACAAGCCGAGATACAAAGAGCTCTTGCAGGGCCATGTCGGTGGATTGTCCAGGGTCTTTTTCTATGGCATCAACTTGCAGCATGACTTTCATTTCTGGCTTCATAAAAGAAGTCTTTTGATCCTGCACAAAAATCTTATCTATCTGTATGGCTTCAGGCATTATGTATTTTAATTGTGCGAGATGGCTATACAAAAATTTCCTGCAAAACAAAAGAAGATAGAAAATTTTGAGCAATTGATCTAATAACGGAATATATAGAATTGTGAAATTCAAAGAAAAATACACATGATTATTACCAACCAGCTATGACATAAAACTTAAGATGTAGAACTTTTCAAGCATGATTTTCATTCAAGTACCTAAACTGGTTTATGCATGAAGAAGCTAAATAATTGCTCAGGACATTCAAAATAGAAATGCTAAATAATTCCTCATGGAATTCATGTCGCCAATCCCCTCATGAGTCAAGACCATGAGAACATAATTGGGCATATATATTTCACGTCCTTGCTATGACATTAAATAATTTCATACTTATGAGTGCGATGAAACAACCAAGTATATGCTATACGCTGGCAACATACACAATAAGAAGGGCTATCAGAAATTGAACATATTATTCCTTCCACCTGCTTCCACGTGGAATATCACAAAACACAGAAAGATTACAGGATCAGGTCAATTATATTCACATCTTAATGACATTCTAAACACCAAGACCTTTAGATATGTATATACTTTACCATGACTTGATTTTTAAGAATTTAAGAAGACCTACATTATGAACCATCCGACGATTCTCAATTTATAGGGACAATCATATCATGACTGAAAAACTGTTGATTACATGTAGCCTAAAAATCTCAAACCTGTTTTTGCCTCTCCTTGGCTATCGTGAAGACTTTTACCCAAAGGATTAGTTATTGTGTGTAAAACTACATTATTCCAGTATAGGGTAATTTGGACCTAGTTGACCCTATCTATATGGCCACAATGCGCCCTATTCCCAGCTAGAATACAAAAACACAAGAAGAATGAATCTCCCATAGATAGATTAACATCAAAATAGCACTGACATTACTGACTTTAGCAGCCACAAATTCAAATTAAAAAAATCAACTCAGTCCTATGTATACCTTTTCGTCATAACTTCCACCTGAGCGCTAACATTGTCGAAAGTAGTCAGCTTCTTACGCAGACCAAGCAACCGCAAGGAGCAATTCATACGGTTAAAGAGCTCAACAACTGTCTCGTACCTGAAAAACACAATAAAATCGAAACAAATTTCGGTCCGCCATCCATGCAGGTGCTTCCCCGGAAAGGGGGTGGGGAGATACTGGATATCTTAGATTTATTCAAAGAGATTCTTACTTTTCCGGCAATTTAACTTCTTTGCGTAAAAACTCATCGTTCTTCTGAGGAGTTGGCACTGCTATGTTGGACTCTACGGGATTCTTCTTCAGCTCTGTAACTTTGTCGCACTTCTTGTGATCCATCGCCAGTTACTTAATGCTTGATGAGTTAAAGAAGTGAGAATCTAATAATCAAAAACCCTAGAACCTAGAGCGAGAAAGGAGAGAGAATTCAAAGTAAAGCAAGATCAGTAGCTTCACTGCTTAGAGTAGCGAGCGGATTTTTTAAAATTAAAGAGTCGATGTCAGAGTAATACAACGAGAAAATTTGATCTGATTGGAACTCTGGAACCCTAATTGTTTTGAATGGGTGCTTGGGACAGTGAGTGAAGTGGAAGCCGAAGGGGGGAAACGAGAGAGATTGAATTAGCAACTTTACCAAATTACCCTTGTATTATGAAATGCAAACGGTCACTTTCTGTTCTTCTGTCGCCCAATTGGCAATTGTATTTGTATTACTATTGTAGGGCTATAGGCGCCAAAAATTTAAATTATAAAAAATAAGCATCTTGGAATGTTTCTAGAGGGCACTTGATTATCTTTACTAATTGGGATTTGGGAAAACATCGAATTTTGTAATTGCCATTTGTGTATGTTGAGATTATTTCATATTTCACCATCACCTTAAGAAACTTATATAAATACAATTTTGATAAAAATAATTATATAACTACAGGTTTTTTTTATGTACCACATATTGAATATGTGATACGTGTATAGCTATTTAATATATATCTCATGATCAATATGTGACAGTACATTCATTTGACATTAATAGTTATTCATTCATTCTTCGTTCTATATAAAGTTGTTATTATAGTGTTCAATTAAAGGGAACGACGATTCATGATGAATTGTTATTAAGTAAAGTGATTAATAACAATTCATATCTCTACACTCGTGAGTTTATTTTTCAACTTTATCATAAACATCCCAACTTGAAAATATCACATATATAATTATTTTCTCTTTGTAATAAAGATAATGGATATTATAAATAATTATCTTTTACTCCAATAATTATTTATTACACCCAAGTGGACATTATAATAATCATTACAACCTATTATATTACAGTTGAATTAGAATGAGAAATTAGACCTATATCTATTCTCCAACATAAGATACAAGTATTTTTTATAAGTTTGACTTAGTATGTCTCTTATCCAACATGCAATCATTATAGAAATTTTTATATCTCTTTTCTAACATACTATATAGAGGTGGAAATTTGCTAATTTTTTTCCTACAATTTGTATTTTCTTTTATTTTTACAATAACAATAACCACATCTTTCACCCTAATTTCACTGTCCAAATCGATTTGTTAAGATTATCTACACCATCTTAGCTAACTCTGGTCCTATCTTTAACATATATGAATTTTTTAACCAATTACAATATACCATATGTTGAGTATACCATTGTAGAGGGCTAATTTAATTATATGAAAATATCTAAAATTGCCTCTTAGACCCGGAGATAGAACCAAAGGGAAATCTAATCACAAATTCATTAATGAATTGTCAAAATGCTCATTATAAAGGTGAATGGTTGCTAAAAGAAAGTTAGCCACATGTGAAATTTTTTTTGTTGCTTTCTTCACTTTTAGGAAGACACCATTAAATATCTATCTCAAATGCAGAAGCTACAAAATCTTTTCGTGTCTTTAGGTGCATTGTGTTGATCCCATAAATGCAGCCTCACATCAAATTTAAGACTAATTTTCACATCATCCAATTATCAAAGTTTGTTACAATCATTAGGATTTATCCCTCCTACCATCTTAAGTTTAACACCATAAGACAATCTAAAGATATATCTTTTTATCATGAAGATTTGCAAGACCGACCCATTCTTCTTCATAAATAGATATCTTTATGATTTGTATGATTCCACCACCATTGTCGAATTCTATGGTATAAGCAATTTTGAACCTTTTGTGGCAACCTTTCACCAAACACTGAAATAAGAAGGATATAAGTCAAAGAAAACAAAATAGAAAATCCAAACTAATGACTAAACCAAAAGAAATACTTTTTCACTTAAAATTTTTTACAAAAAGAAACTTGATTGCTCCCATCATCCAAAGCAAATTGATGATAACATATTTAGGCCAATCTTAAAAATACCATCTTAAAAGTAACACTATTTTAATGTTGTAGGGAAAAAATGTCCCACCATGAAAAGAGCAACCATCTAAAAAAACATTGCTATTATAGCAGATAAGGACCAATAGTAATAATCTTGATAATTTGAAGATAAGCAAGGTTGGTGCATATCTTACTAACTTAGCTTGAATGCATCTAGGTTTATTTTGTGTAATACATGCAGGACATGAGAAATACAAAATGCTTGTATACATGTGTTTAAACCTATGTTTAAGTAAGATCTAAAACTCAATTCAATATCAATTGGAAGTAGCATAAGAGCAATATTCCCAAGACTCATTCATTTATACCATCAATTAATATCAATAAATCCGACTCCTAGGTCCTACCTCCATCTTTATCCAAGTTTCAGCTTTGAGTTCACCCATTCTAAATGATTTCAAATTGCCTTCTATTTCAATTTGCAAAAGCGAGGGAGGTAAAGAAAAATCTAAAAAAAAATGAGAGAGAACAAGGAATGTGGTTTAGATTTACAAAAACATCCTCCACATGTTTTTGCACTTGCAAGTGGTTCATGGTAGATAAAGGCTCGAATTCATTTAACAGTGGTGTCAATTCATCTGTGTTTCTTGTTTTTGCATAGATCGAAAATCAAAGCAATGTAATTTGCAAGAACGACTCCTAGTGTGTAATTTGATTATGAAACTCAATCAATCTTCTCATGGGTTAGCTTCTCGGTTTCACTAAATTGATTTGCATAGATGATGGAGACTATGGATATCTTATGTAAAGTTTGCCAACGCAATGAACATATCTCACATTGCTAACTTTTTGGCAACAATTTACCTTTAAAACGAGCAATTTGACAACCCATTTATTGAAATGGTGATAATATAGGAAGTATAGTCTTGCTAAGTTATGTTGGTTACATTTAAGGTGGACAATTGATGGGTTGAGTTGAAGTTATTAGTGGGCCCATGTTAATTTTTTTGCTATAAGTAAACTAATACTAATTATGATTATATTATTAATAATAAGCAAAATGCATAAAATGAAAGTGATAGCGATAAAATAAATAAAAACTTGGTAAGACTCACATCAGTTGACACGTGGCATGTTCTTGTCAGCGAGAGTGTTATGTCATCCAATGGGGCTAATGGAGTTAGCTCAGATACCATTTGTTTACACAAAAACTTAATTAAGATATGGAATTCATCAAAATAAAGTTGAGATACTTAATTGCACATTTGATCCAATCGTGACATTAACCTATAATGGAAGTGGATTAATTAGTAGATAAAGAGAAAAAAATGTTTAGAGCACTAAGGGCTAATAACTAAGAATCAAATTGTTTATAGACATACCATAATAATCAAAACATGACATGATCAATCTAATTTCATTCTCATGAAAATCATATATTTAAATAAAAAAAGTAATTAAATTTGTATAATAAAATAATTAAAAGAAATATATGTTTGGGTGTTTTTTCAGTATGTAAAACGATTCAATTTAAGGTCCAAAACTGAACTACAAATCGTTATCTCTTCACTAAATCGAACCACAAATTGACCATTTCGATAGAAAAAAAAATGAATTTTTAGTTCATTTGGGTTTACAATTCAATCAATTTTTTTACATAACGTTACTTGTTAAGACACGAGACAATAAAAGAGAAATAAACTAAAGTTGAGCAATTTGAGTGCCACTCTTGTGGTAGTACTCCTAAAATCTTCCCCATATCAAAGTTTTTTCAATACCTTTGGGTTTAACGAAAAGGCATAACTAGCACTAGCAATTGCACTTGTGTAGATATTTAAAAGTTTATAGAATGCTGCAAAATGTAGCCTGTAAAAAGAATGGTGAATGCATACGAGAACAAAACTCTATTCATGGACATAGACACACATGCAGGGAACATGAATCAAAACTCCCCTCTATACATGGAAAGCCTACTTAACAACTATCCATGAAAAGGACATTTATAAACAACAATTATGTATGTCTACATTTAAAGCTATCAAGGTTAACATCAAACACTTAATATAACAATCTACATTAGTAAAGACCTTAATGACTCATCCACTAACATGATAGAATATGACAATGTGAATCTTCAGATTAGGTCTATCTAAGGGTACAACACTTTCATGTGGTCAATATGCTAGTGTGCTATCATCTACTCATTGGTCAAACATACTTAATTGAATTCATCGAAGAAAGGAAGATAACTCTTACAGCCCGTTGAATTCTTATACTATTTATATGTTATTAATAGGAAAAAAAAAATACACTTGTACCAATTCAAGTACCCTAACTCGCCATTTCCTTTACCTTCCCCACAAATGTAAAAGCCCCAAGTTAATTGGATCTAAAATCTAGTGCAACCAAGAGAGTTGTTGCAACCAATCTTTATAAGTAAAGGTCTTCCACAATAGATTATAATCCCCCTTGTCACATTATTAAAGGAGTATAAAGATGTTTTTGCCTGGGCACATAAGGAGATGTTGAGCTTTTTGTTGCATAGATTAAACATTACGCTAAATTCCAAACTTATAAAGTAAGGCCCATAAATATTCTTTCCAAAAATAGAAGTGGAAATCAATGTGGAAATTGAGCAGTTACTCCAAACAGATTTGCAGTTTAACCTATAAATATTAAATAAACAACTCTACCCATTACGCAAAAATTTAAACAAAGGTATCAGCAGAATTTGAGTATTCTTAGTGAGAGAAAAATGTGAGAGTAAATTAAGATCACAAGAGATTACTGGAGATTATAAGATTCAAGATAAAAGGAGGTTTTTACTCATGGATTTTTTCTTCTTCTTATATTTGTGTTTCTATGTTAGATATATGGAAGAGTAAAGGTTTTTACCTGGATTTTGAATAACCCTAACCATAATATGTAACCAGGTTTTGTTTTAATTCAATGATAGTTAGGTTTCTTGAATTTGTTTATGTGTTCTTCACTAGTTGTTGAATTAATATTGCCAGCGTATTGATTTATATTCGATTTCATATAAGTATATTGAGAAATCACTTAATTGAATAGATATGTATAATAAAGAGATCTGCATGCATTGTCAGAATTATGATGATATAAATCTTATGTATTATATTAAGTCCTAGGGGTGGTTGAGATTTAATAGTTGATTCTTTGAATGTTAATGTGATTCTGGATTACTATTAGTTAGGAAGAGATTACAAGTGATAAATTAGGGTTAGAGATTAATGATCTCAAGAGCGATATTAATCTAATTGATGAAGTCCATAATCCAACAGCTAAATTTATTAAATGAATCTTGATTTGATGAAATTTATATGTAAGGGTTGATGGTGATTCAATGTTGTGGTAGTCTTGTGCTTTGGTATATTGTAAAAGACTATCTTAATTTGGTGGTAAAATTGATTGTTAATTATTAAATAGAATTAGACAAATAATCAATTGATTTGATTAATCCAAAATTACAAGATAAACTATAGGATTTAGTAATTATTAATACTTGCAAGGTCCTCCTGGGAACGAAACCTGCACCTAGTGCTATATTATAGAAATCGATAGGTATACTAGCATTTTTATCTATCACAAGATAAGATTAAGGATAAGAACATGATAATCAAATGCACTACAAGAAAATGAGCTATTTTTCATTCATGGAGGGCTTCAATGGCTATAATCAAATTAAGATCGTCGCCAAAGATGCTAAGTGCACAACCATCTAAACACTTGATGGAAATTTCCACTAACCAGTTATGCCATTTAAATTGTAGAATGTAGGCACCCCTAAGTTAGTTGTAACATTTTATGATTTGATGCATCACTTCATGAAAAGACTAAAAGGACGACATTGTCATAAAGTCAACGCAAGCACCTGATCACTTGATCCATCGAAGAAAGTATTTGAATAGTGTCAAGTCTATAGGCTTTGAATGAACCCTTTGAAGTGTGTATTTAGCGTAGCATATGGGATCTTTCTTAGTGTTGTGGTCCACCAAAAAGGGATCGATGTGCATCTAACAAAGGCACAAGCTATTCATTCCATGTCATTGAGAACTTTAAGCAGAATTTTTATTAGATGATTTAGCTAATTTGAGGGATTCATTGATAAGCCATGAATGGTCATTGGTGTTTTAAAACATTATTATTACCCGTCATCTCCTATAGTTGTATATTTGATTTTAAATTCATATTAATCAATTGTAACCTAATTTATGCATGTTTCTCTAGTAATCTTGTCATTGTGAGATGAGAACCAAACGACAAAATCTATCAATAGGATGTTTATGAAGTTCTCTAAGATAGAGATAAAGATTTGCTCAAGTATTAGGATACATTTCAATGGTTTTGGTGCTTTGTAAAAGACTACAAATTGTATGTGAGTTTCAACACAAGTTGTGTAGAAAGCCTTGTTGAAAACAGAAGTAGAGAAGTGGAGAAACGAAGAATCTGTACATAACTCGATTGGAGTAAATGATCGTATTCAGGATCGTGTTGAAGGCTAAAATTGCGTGTTTAATCATGAGATTATAGGGTAAATAAGCACGAACACGACATAATTGGAAGTTTTGTAGAAACCAGGTTCTCTTATTAGTTTTGTTTTGTTATTTCATTTTGTTAGTATATTCTACAAGGGGTACTTTAATAAGTTTATTAAATTTTTAGGCCCCTATAAATAGTCCTGTTTTTGTCATTAGCTCGTAGTTTTTTAGGTTTATTGTTTTTGAAATGAATAATATCTTTTAGAGTTTTGCTCTAAAAAACTCAACTCTTACTAATCATTTTTAATAGGATAGCCTCGAATTTAGCAATTTATGCTTTTGTTTTATGAAAACAAATTTTCATAAATCAGTAGCAAAATTAGAACTAACCTACCAATTAGTACTAATTTATTTTATTTTTTTTTTATTTTAGTAGGGTGACAACACTATTTACAAAAAGGTTGCTTTAATTCTTAGTTGAGGATTTATATTAGATGGGTTAGGATTTAGTATAAATTAGATTAAAGAAAATTGAACTAGAAATCAAAATCCAAGCTCGACAACATGAAATGTGAAAAAAAAGAAAATCCCTCCTAGCCTATTAAAAAACTGTATTACAACTAAAATGAATTTGATTAAAAAAGTAGAAGGCATTGGCATACTGGAAAACTATAAAATCCTTATAGTAGGTAACTTGGTATAATGCATTACCAATAGAGACTTGCGTAGATCAAACTAAAAAATAAAAGAAAAAAATGATATTGTTTGTATTTCAAGTCAAAGGATGAATAAGGTAAAAGAATCTTGAAAAAAATTATTAATGTTTCATTTATCAATTGAATGGAATCATGCCCCAATTTTTCTTCTAAAAATGTATTATAATATTTTCAATACACCTAATTTTCTAACTAATCTTAATACCAACTTGTCAAATTGATTTAAAATAATGACAATTGCCCTCACTTAGGGGAAAAAGGAAAAGAAAAGAAGAACGTTACGCTCACGTTTAAGGAAAACAAGAAAAGAGAAACAAAAAAACCAATCATAAGTAATTTTATTTAATAAAAGTGAAAAATCAAGAAGCAGGCTAAGTTCATAAAAAATGCTACCTAGAAATTGAATTTCCCAAATAAAGTCTTGCTGGATTGAGTTGATATTGCATGATCAATATGACATCCATATTAAATTTAAATTGTAAAGTCACGAAGGTTATATTTTCTTGACTTTCTTAAAAATACTACCGGTTATAATTTGAGATTGGTTGGTTCTCGATGACTTTCTTGAAAATTCATTACGTATCATGTTCATTTTTTGTTTCCAATTTTTATCAGATTTTGCACTTCCATGTTAAAGTTTTTTTGAACACTTTTTAATTTCAATACCATACATGATAGCCTCCGATACATTCCTATAATTTTCCACATCCATTTCTTGATTAAAACTCCTTTTTAACTATTTCATCTATCATCGCATTTTTAATAAATATTTTCCTATGGATGTGGTATTTATGCTTAATAACATCCTTATTTTATCTTGTTTACAATAAATACCAAACATGAGACCCACTAATTTTCTATTAATTTCGATTGCATTGGAAAAAAAAATTAAAAAATGATTAACTTTATTTATTTCTTGTTAAGAGTCAAATTTCAAATATATATATATATATATATTTTATGTTTCTAACGAGTACTCAAGAGGAATAAAAATAAAATCACAACACTCCGAGTGTATATATCGTGTGAAAACATGTCACATGCTTAACCAATAGAGCTACCATTTTCAAATTCACGGACAGAAGTCTTAGTCGCTCACCGCCCTCTAAAAGGGCGAGGACCTATCAGATCTGGTTTTAAGATACATACGATGCGTCATGCTGACGTGACACTCTCAATTGCCACGTGTTGTTCAGAGAAAGGCCAACCACCAGGAGCACTCTTTGGACGGTGAAAAACCGATGATGTTCTTAAGCAAAATCCCATGTTCGCCAGACAAAGACAGCCGACAGGTGGCATTGCTACATTATTTCTTTTAATATTGTCTTCGTTTCTAATTGATTTTCAGTTTTATCATCCGAGCCCGTCAGTGACAACGAAAGCAGAAGCCCGGCTTCCTATATTATGATAAATGGAGATTTTATATAATATGAAAACAATTTGTGAAATAAATGGCAGACAATAGCACTAGCAGAGCAAGTTTCCGTACTTTCGGTCTTCGTTATTTTAGTATTCAAATCTTTTTTTTTCCTCTCTTACCCAGAATGCTCAAGCTTTTAATTTTTATAATTTGGTACTTGTTCTTTTGATATAATTTTAATCTTGTATCTTCATTAATAGAAAAGGTAATGACCCTTATATATATATATATATATATATATATATATTTACAATTATAATCTGGACTTTATTTTTTTTGCATTTTAGCATTTGTGCTATATAGTTTTGATATAGTTAATTTGTCAAATTTAAGTTTTTCTTTTCTCAATTGTTTAAATTTATCATCTAAATACATTAGTGTCAAGTAGCATAATATCGGCTTCTTGATAATAATTTTTTCATTGTAATATAAAGATCAAATATCTATATGATGTGATTAAAAAAAAGTTGTGAAATAAGTAGAAGATAAAAGGTGCCACACGTTTAAACTATTTAACCTATCATTTAACCTTTAAAATGATTATAAAAAGTTAATACAATAGTATTGGTAGCAAGTTTTCGTATAGACCTTATATAGTTGAAGATTGACTCACTTTTGTATCCACAACAAGTGATATTACTCGAGCAAGTCAAAGGGCAAAAGAGGTTCTGCCAATTGCCATGGCTCGTATTCTTGCAACTTGTATTACAAAACTTTTCCTATCACTACTTGGGTAGGTTAAATGGCAGAAGAGGATCTATTATGGATTATGTGGCTTTAGCTTTTCCCTTCAAATTCTTTCCCATCATTACCTAAGTATGACAAGTGATAGAAAAAGATGTGCTATTAATCTTATCTTTTCTTCATCATTTTCTATTATTATAACTTATAAGCAGAGGTAAGCAACGTGCGAGAAGTGATGGGCCAAGAGTAGCCCACAAATAGTAAGCTCGAAAAGAAGAGCATGACCTAAGAAGATAGTAGTGAAAAAAAGACATCCTTTTATGATGTCCTTATAATGGGATTCTCATCATTAACGCTATACATGCATGCTAAATTTAACAAGGAAGGAAAGCATGAATGCCATGATCTCTCTAGGGAAGCTGCTACCTAGGAAAAGCAAAAAGAATTTTTAGATTGAAGGGGAGAAAAAAAAAGGAAGAGAAGAGGGGTCTTATGCATCCATAAGCCCATCATACTCTCTAATGCAGTTGCATTAACTCTTTCCTCTTTAACTCGCTAAAGCCTCTCATTAACTTGAGCCTAAAAAATGGCTACTATAGGAATTCTCTCGGTACTCTTAATGTCCCTTAACTTGTATGCGTTCCTTTTGTAGGCTTTGAGTATTTGAGGGAGTCTATCATCGAGGCCCACTAATTATACCTAAGAATCACATAGCAACAAATAGATATGTAGTGGTTCAATCATTGTTGTACAAAAATCTAAACCCTTTTGTTTTTGTTAAAAAAAAAAAGAGACCAAAGAATTTCTTACATAAAAAAATGTTGGTACTTTCAACTTTTAGAATCTAATGTCTAAACTTTTAATTTTGGTAATTCAATGCTTATTTCTTTAATTTAGTATGAAAGTTAATAATGGAAATTTTTTTTTTCACATTTTACTGCCTATGTGTATATATATATATATATATATATATATATTCTAATTTTAATTGCATTCAATTGTTTCGTACTTTCGTTTTGATACAATTCAATGTCCATTAGATAATTAATTTGTCAAAATTAATTTTTTATTAAGGCAGTTGATATTATTACCATTTAATATTATTATATTTATTAATTTGGTACATTTGTTTTCTTTTCATCAATTATATTACTTCATGTCTTGACTTGTTATGAAATTCATAACAGCAACTTTATTGGAGTTGCTTAGTACGGAAACCAAATATAAGCAATTCTTATCTGAATTACTTAACAATTTACCCAAGTTATTTAGCTTTGGTGGATTACTCAGCCAAGTAACTTAAAAAGTAAGTTGCTTAAGTTTTTTTATTTTTTATTTTTTACACTTTTGATGTTAATTGTATATAATTTATGTAATGAGACACTATAAAAATTTAAAAAAAATCATATTAAGTAACTCACAGATAAAGTAATAAGTCACTTAGTTGAATGAGTTGCTTAAGATGCTAATGTGGCATCTTAAGTAACTTGCTAAATAACTCATTGTTAAAGATGATGTAATAAGAATTTTAAAAACTTGAAAGGATTTGCTAATAAATATGATTTTAAAATTAATTTATCTATATCATAATTATATTGCATATGTTTAGTCAGTTTATGAGTAAAACTGTCAATTTTTCATCAGTATCTATTTCTTAACAAACATTTATTTGAAAACAAAAAAATATGATTCCAAAATGACCAAACTATGATGAAACAAAAAGACTCATAAATAGATCAAAATTGAATTGAAAGTGATAGATAATATCAAATGGACTAGATTTTGCCAAGGATAGTTCAGACCTTAAGCGCGGAGATAGAATGGAGTAGATTGGATTAGTGGGTCAAGTGCAGATTTGGTCAAATTTTTGGTTTGGGTTGTGGTTCTTGATTTTGATGGTGTTGGAGGTACAATAATGGAGGAGGTTATATGGATCGAGAGAGAGAGAGAGAGAGAGAGTGTGTGTGTGTGTGTGTGTGCGTGTGTGTTTGGATGGGTGAGTTGAGCAATGGTTTAGTGGTGATTTTGTGGAATTTGGTGTGGTGGATTGTGGTTGTCATGTGGTTGGGGGTTCACTTGGAGGAGCACTAGAAGTGGTGATGGTCGATGGCTTCGATGGTAGGTATGAGTTCATGGATGGGGTTCTATGTGGCTGGTGGATTAAGGTAGTGCTTGAATGGTGGCGATTAAAGTTTATAGGCTTAGTAGAGGTTAATGAAGGTAAGAATGGTAGGTGGGCAGGCTCGGTAGTTTGGGTTAGTGTGTTATGCTAGGTAGCAACCGGTGGTGTTGTGGTAGTAGTTTTTGGATTTAAAGAGAGCATCTGAGGGCAAGTACCGATAGAAGTAAAGCTGCAAACAAGCCAAGCTACCCAAACTTAGTTCGCTTTAATCTCTACTCAACTCGAGTTCGATTAATTAACGAGCCTAACTTGAGCCTAAAGTGAAACTCGTTTATCTAAATAAGTCGAGTTTGAACTTTAATTTAGATACGTAAGCCAACTCATGAATAAGCTTATTTAAACTTCTAAATAAGTTCGCAAGTAAGCTCATTAATAGGGATGTAAGCGGGGGGGTTTTTATAGGGTACCCAACCCGCCCAACTCGATAAATAACCTATAGGGTAATACCCTATAGGGTTTGGGATGGATTTTGGGATCAATAATAAAACCTTATAGGATTTTGGGATGGGTTTTGAGACAAGCATAAAACCCATTGGGAAACCCAAACCCGTTTAAATATATATATATATATATATTATGTTTAGCCTCAATCTCTGAAATTAACCAATTGTGATCCATTAATTGTAAAGCTATTTTTTTCTTTTTTATTACATCATTTAGAAAAAGTAAAAAACCCTAGAACAGTAGATTAATACTCTATGGTCTCCACTTTCAGTCTTGGTCTTGGCTCGCTCTCGTCAAATTCAAGCCTCTCACTCTCGTTGTCGCACTGTTTCATTCAATGATTTTCTTCTCATGAAAATGATTGAGATTTTATAAAGAAGATTACATGAGTAATGATAAGAGTTTTTTTTCTTGGTCTATAAAGTAGGAACGGATCGAAATAGAAAAAGATGAAAAAAAAACATTTATAATGACGTTTTTAAATATTTTATTATGTAATGATTCTGATTTTATATCGGGTTTCGGGTTCGGGTTCGGGTTCGGGTTCAAGTACCTTATAGGGTTTGTCTAGCGGGCTTTGGGTTTATGGATAAAAACTGTATAGGGTTTGGGACGGGTTTTGGAAATCCTATTAGGTATCGGGTTCGGGTTTAGGTTTTAGTATACCCGTCCTAAACCTATCATGGTTACATTCCTACTCATTAACAGACTCATTAATAAGCTTGTTAGCATATTTGTTAATTTTTTTATGCGTGATATATTATAACAACTACATAATAAAACAACAAAAGCAATTTCTATTTTAAAAATGAAATGAAAAATGGGTTATCTAAATAAGTTAAGCTCGAGCTTATATTTCAAACATGGGAGGCTCAATAAAAAGCTCAACTCAGTTGAAGCTCGTTTCATAAGCAAGCCAAACTCGAGCTTAAAATATGGCTCGCTTAACTAAACAAGCTGAGCCCAAGCATAAATTTCATACTCAATAAAAAGCTCAGCTCGAGTTCAAGCTCGATAAATTTTAAATGTGTCAAGCTGAAGCCTTTAGAATCTTAGCTCAACTCTTTTGTAGCCCTGAGTAGAAGAGAAAATGAGAGAACGAGAGAGAGAGAGGATCCGAGTAAAGAGATAGAGATTCTACTGTATAGAAGAAAAACGGAAGACATGACCTATTTTTTATCTAAATGAATCAAAGAGAGAGAGAGAGAGAGAGAGAGGAATATTCTATCATTATTGTTGAAATTAATTTTCAGTTTCAAAATTGAAAGGTCAAGATGGTTTCTTAAAAGTTTTGAATTTTGATTCTTTTTGAAGAAGTTGGAAAGTCAAACTCTAGAAGAATATATCCTCTAGATTTATCTTCGAATTTCCTAAGATGAAAAATGAACTCGTTTTGAGCTCTATAAGGTTGATATTGGTGGACACCCAAAGAGTTAGATGACGCACATGGCTTCTATGCACACTTCTAGCCAGTCGCGCTAACACCATGTCCCAAAAAAATAAAAATACTCAGCTCTCCTCGAGTGTCACGATTAATATCCAACAAGGAGTCGTCCATATCCTATGTTCAGTTTATTGTTGATAGCTTGTTTATTAAAGATGAAGTCGCGAGCATTGGTCCAGCGGCTCTTTCCTTAGATCTTTTATTGTTGAGTACCGGTTCTTATCATACGTTTAGTGGTTATTGCTCATGCATAAGCAGCTATCTCTTTACAGTATTGCGCTTTTCGAGTGGTTTTGTCCTTTAATTGTGTTTTGGAATTTGTTGAAGAGAATCTCAATTCTCGAGCCACACCACATGGTTTATATTGAATTACACTTCTAAAAACATGTTTAATGGTAAGAATCCTATCAGAGGAGTTAGTAAATTGATCTTGTTGGCTACATTTTTTTCACTTTGCCTGTCTTAGTTTGTTTTTTTTTTTTTTTTTTTCCTTCATAGAATTGTATGAGTTGAATTTTCAGACTTCTTTACTTTGGATAACTTAGATATTATTAACTTCCTAATGGCACTTCACGGCATAGTTTGCTTCACTCCTGATCTCCCAATGAGAAATTTGCAATATCTTTTTGTTTATACTAGAAGTTTAGTCTCCAGCAATTTGTAAAACTATCCTACAAATCAACTTTCTCCAACACATCCGCAGTCCTCGCATTAACTAAAAAATAAATAAATCATAATAGCAAGACATCACAAGTTATTTGGACAATGCACGGGCACACATAACAAGAAATAATTGAGCACATAAACTCACATAAAAAGAAATAATCAAGAAGCAGGTAAACTCATTTGTTTTTAATAATTACCCCAAAGTATATTTTTAGAAAAAATATTCATTGTCTTCCAAAATACTTACTCTTTATTTGAATTATCAATCTCCTTCTCCCCTTCTTTTAAGTCATCGAGTTTTCTAATTTTTACTTAGTAGGAAGGTAAATATTATAAAAAATACCTAAAATTTAACAAATTATGCAATTAAGTACATAAACTTTGAAATTGATTAACTTGATACCATAATTACTTTTTACGTATGCTAAACAAATCATGGAGGTACTACTAGCATTAACGAAAAGTTTTCTAAAGTATTAAATTGATTTATTTCAAAATTTAGGTACTTGATTGTATATGTTACCAAAATTCAAGTACCATTTGCAATATTAACCCTACTAAATATTCCGGAGATTATTTCATGTTTAACCATCATTTAAAAATATTACATAAATACAACTTGGATAAAGATAATTATTTAATTACCATCACTATATCAATTTTTATGTAATTAGTCAACATGTTGCATGATCAACATGTAATACACATTTAAACATATATCATATGTTGATCATGCAATATAGCTATTTCAAAAGTTTGTCGGAATACAATGCAATATCGCATAATGGAGATGCAATACCTATGTAAATTATTGTATCACGTCTTTTGTGATATAGCGATGATAATTTTGTAATAAAAAAAATTATAATTTATATTTGGGTAATTTCTTTTTTTTTTTTTTTTGGGTTAAAAATTGTGGACATGTTTTCACCCCCAAGTATTTCGTTATATCTACTAATTTTTTCATCCATTCACGAGTGTTAACTTTAAATTAATTCACGGCAAATAACTTAATAAAATAATATCATATATATTTAATTACAAGATATAATGAAATATATTAGTTATCATTGATCACATAATATAATAAAGAATAAAGAAATGCTTAAACTACCATATGAACTCCAGCCATCTTGGTGGACCACTCCTAAACCAATAAGAAATAAACAAATTAAAGAAAACAGAAAATTTAATAGAATTGTTAGGAAACATAATTTTGTAAAATTTCAAAAACATAAGAACTCAAAAGGAAAAGGAAAAAATTAAGAGCACTTTTCCGGCATTTTTAACATCTTTCCGTCCTGATCGGTTTTCAAATAAATAGTAATGCCTTTTTATTGTAAATGTGTATATATATCATTTATTATAAAATCAAAACATTTTCAGTTTGGAGTCCACATTTTTAAATATAATTTTTTTATCCTATTATATTTTTGTCTTTCACTTACTTTTCCTCTACCCCATATACATTTTAAATTTGAAACTGTCATCTAACCACCACATACTTTCATATTACCATATTCTTCTTTTTCTCTAATGAACTCCTTTCCTCAAGTCTTTATTTTTTTTTTTTTTCAATTATATATGTTTTGCAGCACCCGTTACACGGATGCACAATCCTCTAGTGTACATATAGAGGAAAAGATGCTTGCTACTGTGCACCTCTATTTTCCCTGCTTGGAAAAGGCTTAAAAATCAACTAAGTTACAAAAGGAAAAATAAATATGTGAATGAATAAATAAATGAATGAAACTGAAAGACGGCCTTTCATTTGCATACCGAACAAAAGCAGACCAAACAAGAGGTGGGTGGGCTTGGAAATGCATAATTAATAAGGAATTACAAATAATATGATCCTTCAGCAAGCGTCGCATGCCTATTAAAGGTGTAAATAAAAATAAATGCATAGCAATTAGATCGTCATGTACGGCTCCCCCTTGCATAAAGCATCACTGTATTATGATTCACTTGTTTATTTTGAGGAAAAATATTTGTTAAAGTAATATAATTTAAAATATTTAATTATTTTTATAAATATATTTTTTTATTTACAGTTTTAAGATAATTCACATATTTTAAATATAAAAAATTACATATATTATAAGAAATAAATCTACTTAAGAGAAAATATTTTAAAAATTAATAATAAATATTTTTATAGTAATGATTGGTAAACGGATTCGTAAATCGATGGAAAAATGACTTATACATTTATATTCCGTAACGTCACATTACTGTATATAATTAATAAGGGTGAAATGGAATCACAATTCCATCTTCTCAAAAGTAGAATCGAATTATTTTTCAAAACTGTAATTGTTAATTCTAAAGAATCACGATTCCGGCTTCAAAAAATGTTAAATGCTTCCAAACACTGAGAAAGGGAATAGAAGTACGAATTATCATCCATTCCAATCCATTCTTGCACACCAAACGTGTCATAAGTCTTTTAAAAAAATAAGCTATGAAAAGTCTATGTTTTTTAAAACAAAGAAAAATGTTTTCATTAATTGTCCTATTTTTTCTTAAACAAACACAAAAAAATGAAAAGAATTTTTCTAAAAAACATTAGAGTTGATATTTGCTGCTTTGACAAACAAGTTTCTTGACCACCCGAGTACAGTATACTCCCACCCCATCCATCGAAAAGAGACACACTAAAATCAAGCTTTAATGATACCTCAACCTATCGCAAAGCCTCAAGATGATGGATTCCATATCTGACACCTTGTTGATGCTGCACAAAAGTAAGCAACAAGTTAATATATTAAAATAATAGCAGCTAGAAGAAGACGATCCGCACCCTTAAGCCACAAGTGGTAAAAGGATGCCAGCATCATATGAGCAAAGCTCTCAAAAATTAGTTTAGATGAACAAAGGTTCAATAGTCAAACTTCAGATTAAAAAGAGAGGGAAGTACACAATAGCTATGAAATAAATAAATAAAAACCAATGATTTGGCTAATGAAATTTCAATATGAAGAGTTGGCGACGGATGAAGACTAGATTTGGCAGCCAAGGAAGAAATGAAAGTAAGAAAGCATCAAACAAAGATAAGCCTTGCATTTTCTTTTGATTTAGGTTAGTTGAATCCTTTCTAGTTTCTACCAAGTGTCTTCCCTTTTAATGTTCACTTATGAGAAAAACTATTATGATTGTTGTCACTTAGTTTAGAAATATTATAAAATTAGTTAAAGAGTTATGGACTTAGTAAAAGTAGTTAGAGAGATTATTAATAGTTACAATCGGTTACAATTAGTTAAAAGATTGACAATTATAAGAAACAATATAAATAGCATCTCGTAAGAAGTTTTTCTTTTGAAGTTCTCTCTGGAAGTCTGTCTTTGACTTGGACTAGACGATTTCAAGATTTTCATTGTTTCTAGATTGAGCTGAGCAAGCCTATTAAAAATTAAGATGGCCATAATTAAAGGCAAACATAGATGACTCTATGTAAAGGTACAAACCCAGTTTCTGTGAAGGACCAAAGCAATTTCACCATATCAAGGAAACTGGAAATACTGTATCCGAATGCTATCAGCAACTTTTATGGACTCCAAAGCTATCTTCCATCATTAAAATAATGCAACATTTTCAAATAAAGAAATTGATAATATGCTCCTTCCAACAAACATATGTATAAACAATAATTTTACATCACATTATGTAATTCATATATGGTACATTCACTTTTTATTTAGACTGATGTGATTGTTAAGTCTAAATGGAGAATGAAAAGAGTACTTTCACCTGTACATGACATCTCCGCTAAGCATCTTCTTCCTGCAAATCCAATCAGGAACTAACTTCTCAAGCTGTTCAACCTTTTCTTCTACCTCTTCTGCAAATTAAAGTAATGACTACTGATCCTAATTCAAGGGAGAAACAAAGGAAAAGAAAAGAAAAAGAAATGGTACATACTCCTGTCAGTGATTTCAAAGCTGTTCATTATAATTTTATGCACAAGCTCATCTTTTGTAATTGAAGAGTAGCCTACGGTCCAAAATATAGAACAGATATTGGAAACAATATCATACAAGCAAGAAGATTCCTGCTTGCACATTGCTGGTTTCGTGGTACTCAATTTTTCATCCTTAACAAGGGAAATGATTTCCTGCATCAGTGATAATGGAATACTTAAATCAGTAGCAACACAAAGCAGTATGATTTAACTCTTAAAACATGCACCAATTACCTGTCATGTTCATAGTAAACTACCATGAGTACAGATGGAAATTTTATCCCTCGCGTTTAATACCAGCAACATTAAAAGTACTTCAGGGTTTATATCCAAAACATCTATGACAGCAATTGTGTTGTACATTTTTTTTTTTTTTTTTTTTGTTCACAGGGCTGAAAAAAGTCCACAAATGCTTGAAAGTTTCTTAGCCAGAATTTGATTTCTAAACATAACTATCAACAGAAGGCCAAATTGAGGATGGGAAAAGCATGATGCTAAGGTCAAATATATAACAGAGTTAAATTAGCAGCTTCATTACCGTGTGTACCATCCACTGAGTTCCTATCAGATTTCGTATTATTACCAACTGATGAGTTACTGTCAAGTGAACATCTTTAAGCCTGTAGCACATGCTAACGGGAATTTAGGTAGGAAAAAGTCACAGCAAACAGACTGTTATTACCAATCTCTTGTTCTAACGTTTTCCAACCATATCATATGCTTCAAATGAGAGAAAAGAGTTATAACCTTATTGAGTGCCACAGGGGGATGAAAAGTTATCTCCTCTAAACTTTCCAGGGTCTGCGTGTTCTGAACATGGACATTCAAGCTACTGGCTTTGCATGGGGAGCTTAGTTGAATTTCATCATCTTCCAAACCAGAAAATTTTAGTGACCTTTTAGCAGGCTTAAAGCTTGATAGAGTGCACGCCTTGTTTGTAGTGCACTTAGAATTTTTTTCACTATTGGCTGATTCTGGTCGTTGAGGTATCATTTGTGCAGGGGTTTGAATCATCAAATTGCCATTGAAAGAGGTAGACTTGACTGCAGGAGTTTGAGTAATGGTAGATGACTTAAAGCAACTATGAAGAGCTTCTTCCTCTTGCTCACAGCTGATATCTGGGCCCCTCACGCCATGAGAATCGGTATCTTTCTCTTGCTCATAGCATATATTTAGACCCTTCACACCATCTGATTCAGATAACATCATGTCAACATCTTTACCTGGACTGCTTTTAGTTTCGCCACTGTTTAGATCATAATGTGCATAAGGAGAAGATACAGACTTCCTTAAAAGAGAAAATGCCTTCTTAGAGATACTGGTCTGGAGGAAGTCAGTTGATGCGGTACAGCAGATTCCCCATTAGTATCCTCTTGACTAAGTGCACAGGTACTCCTATTGAAGGGCTCTGGTAAAGTGGCCTCCGGAACGTCACATGCTTGGTACAAGGAAGGGGTGCAATGAATTATATTGCATGTTGAATTGTTTATACTTGCTAAGATCATAACTAGAGTTGTAAACGAGTCAATTCGATACAGTACCAAGCTCGAACTCACTTGAATAAAAAACTCAACTCGAACCGAACGAGCTTTGATTTTTAAATTCAAACTCGTCAATTTAATACTCATAAGCTTGAACTCAACTCAATTAAGCTCAATTATTCTTTTAAATATTGATTTAACTATAAAGAGTATTTAATACTCGATAAGTTAGAACTGACTCGACTCGATTAAGCTCGCGAGCTCGCCGAACAGAGTGTTTTAAAGCTCGAACTCGAGCTCAACTCGATTATAAGCAAATCAAATTCAAGTTTTTGCCTAGTCGAACTTGAGTAGCTCACGAGCTGTCTCAACTCATTTATAGTTTTTGCCTAGTCGAACTTGAGTAGCTCACGAGCTGTCTCAACTCATTTATAGTCCTAGCCAAAACAAGCCAACGGATACGAAAATGTATTGATCCAAATATAAAGTTAAATTGCATATGACCCAACCTCTACGCAAAACCCTTTTAAATTTTATATTAAGAATATTATAGCTAATTGCTTGGATACCAAAGGAACATGAGAACAAAATACAGGGATCACCCAGTCCAAAAATTGTATACTACTGGAGGTGCCATGACAATAACTGTTTGTAAGTAAAGAACCTTTTTCTAAAGTAATATTGATGTAAAAAAACAAGTTCATTATCTTCATTTATAACGTTCAGATTTTGTGGTACTTACAGTTATTCAGAAAATAAAAAATAAATCAGTTGCAGATCTTCCACCATCAAAACTCAGTATGCTGTATGCATCCTCTCTCTATTTTTTTTTTTTTCTTACCCCCCCCCCCCCTCCCCTCTCTTGACCCTAATACGTAATTATTGTCTCATAATTGAACAGCATGGCAACATAGAAATTTTTGTCTCTCTTAGCCAATAAGTGCAATCTCTTTGCTATTATTGAGGATTGCTGTCATAGTTTCGACCTGTATAAAGACCTAATAACTCTGGTAGTAAAAATCAAAGAAATACCTCTGGATGCAGCTTAAGAAAATCAACAAGCCGAGATACAAAGAGCTCTTGCAGGGCCATGTCGGTGGATTGTCCAGGGTCTTTTTCTATGGCATCAACTTGCAGCATGACTTTCATTTCTGGCTTCATAAAAGAAGTCTTTTGATCCTGCACAAAAATCTTATCTATCTGTATGGCTTCAGGCATTATGTATTTTAATTGTGCGAGATGGCTATACAAAAATTTCCTGCAAAACAAAAGAAGATAGAAAATTTTGAGCAATTGATCTAATAACGGAATATAGAATTGTGAAATTCAAAGAAAAATACACATGATTATTACCAACCAGCTATGACATAAAACTTAAGATGTAGAACTTTTCAAGCATGATTTTCATTCAAGTACCTAAACTGGTTTATGCATGAAGAAGCTAAATAATTGCTCAGGACATTCAAAATAGAAATGCTAAATAATTCCTCATGGAATTCATGTCGCCAATCCCCTCATGAGTCAAGACCATGAGAACATAATTGGGCATATATATTTCACGTCCTTGCTATGACATTAAATAATTTCATACTTATGAGTGCGATGAAACAACCAAGTATATGCTATACGCTGGCAACATACACAATAAGAAGGGCTATCAGAAATTGAACATATTATTCCTTCCACCTGCTTCCACGTGGAATATCACAAAACACAGAAAGATTACAGGATCAGGTCAATTATATTCACATCTTAATGACATTCTAAACACCAAGACCTTTAGATATGTATATACTTTACCATGACTTGATTTTTAAGAATTTAAGAAGACCTACATTATGAACCATCCGACGATTCTCAATTTATAGGGACAATCATATCATGACTGAAAAACTGTTGATTACATGTAGCCTAAAAATCTCAAACCTGTTTTTGCCTCTCCTTGGCTATCGTGAAGACTTTTACCCAAAGGATTAGTTATTGTGTGTAAAACTACATTATTCCAGTATAGGGTAATTTGGACCTAGTTGACCCTATCTATATGGCCACAATGCGCCCTATTCCCAGCTAGAATACAAAAACACAAGAAGAATGAATCTCCCATAGATAGATTAACATCAAAATAGCACTGACATTACTGACTTTAGCAGCCACAAATTCAAATTAAAAAAATCAACTCAGTCCTATGTATACCTTTTCGTCATAACTTCCACCTGAGCGCTAACATTGTCGAAAGTAGTCAGCTTCTTACGCAGACCAAGCAACCGCAAGGAGCAATTCATACGGTTAAAGAGCTCAACAACTGTCTCGTACCTGAAAAACACAATAAAATCGAAACAAATTTCGGTCCGCCATCCATGCAGGTGCTTCCCCGGAAAGGGGGTGGGGAGATACTGGATATCTTAGATTTATTCAAAGAGATTCTTACTTTTCCGGCAATTTAACTTCTTTGCGTAAAAACTCATCGTTCTTCTGAGGAGTTGGCACTGCTATGTTGGACTCTACGGGATTCTTCTTCAGCTCTGTAACTTTGTCGCACTTCTTGTGATCCATCGCCAGTTACTTAATGCTTGATGAGTTAAAGAAGTGAGAATCTAATAATCAAAAACCCTAGAACCTAGAGCGAGAAAGGAGAGAGAATTCAAAGTAAAGCAAGATCAGTAGCTTCACTGCTTAGAGTAGCGAGCGGATTTTTTAAAATTAAAGAGTCGATGTCAGAGTAATACAACGAGAAAATTTGATCTGATTGGAACTCTGGAACCCTAATTGTTTTGAATGGGTGCTTGGGACAGTGAGTGAAGTGGAAGCCGAAGGGGGGAAACGAGAGAGATTGAATTAGCAACTTTACCAAATTACCCTTGTATTATGAAATGCAAACGGTCACTTTCTGTTCTTCTGTCGCCCAATTGGCAATTGTATTTGTATTACTATTGTAGGGCTATAGGCGCCAAAAATTTAAATTATAAAAAATAAGCATCTTGGAATGTTTCTAGAGGGTACTTGATCATCTTTACTAATTGGGATTTGGGAAAACATCGAATTTTGTAATTGCCATTTGTGTATGTTGAGATTATTTCATATTTCACCATCACCTTAAGAAACTTATATAAATACAATTTTGATAAAAATAATTATATAACTACAGGTTTTTTTATGTACCACATATTGAATATGTGATACGTGTATAGCTATTCAATATATATCTCATGATCAACATGTGACAGTACATTCATTTGACATTAATAGTTATTCATTCATTCTTCGTTCTATATAAAGTTGTTATTATAGTGTTCAATTAAAGGGAACGACGATTCATGATGAATTGTTATTGAGTAAAGTGATTAATAACAATTCATATCTCTACACTCGTGAGTTTATTTTTCAACTTTATCATAAACATCTCGACTTGAAAATATCACATATATAATTATTTTCTCTTTGTAATAAAGATAATGGATATTATAAATATTTTATCTTTTACTCCAATAATTATTTATTACATCCAAGTGGACATTATAATAATCATTACAACCTATTATTTTACAGTTGAATTAGAATTCAATTCCCCCTTATTCCATGCGAGGAAGTGAATGAACAATTAGACCTATATCTATTCTCCAACATAAGATACAAGTATTTTTTATAAGTTTGACTTAGTATGTCTCTTATCCAACATGCAATCATTATAGAAATTTTTATATCTCTTTTCTAACATGCTATATAGAGGTGGAAATTTGCTAATTTTTTTTCCTACAATTTGTATTTTCTTTTATTTTTTACAATAACAATAACCATATCTTTCACCCTAATTTCACTGTCCAAATCAATTTGTTAAGATTATCTACACCATCTTAGCTAACTCTGGTCCTATCTTTAACATATATGAATTTTTTAACCAATTACAATATACCATATGTTGAGTATACCATTGTAGAGGGCTAATTTAATTATATGAAAATATCTAAAATTGCCTCTTAGACCCGGAGATAGAACCAAAGGGAAATCTAATCACAAATTCATTAATGAATTGTCAAAATGCTCATTATAAAGGTGAATGGTTGCTAAAAGAAAGTTAGCCACATGTGAAATTTTTTTTGTTGCTTTCTTCACTTTTAGGAAGACACCATTAAATATCTGTCTCAAATGCAGAAGCTACAAAATCTTTTCGTGTCTTTAGGTGCATTATGTTGATCCCATAAATGCAGCCTCACATCAAATTCAAGACTAATTTTTACATCATCCAATTATCAAAGTTTGTTACAATCATTAGGATTTATCCCTCCTACCATCTTAAGTTTAACACCATAAGACAATCTAAAGATATCTTTTTATCATGAAGATTTGCAAGAGTGACCCATTCTTCTTCATAAATAGCTATCTTCATGATTTGTATGATTCCACCACCATTGTCGAATTCTATGGTATGAGCAATTTTGAACCTTTTGTGGCAACCTTTCACCAAACACTGAAATAAGAAGGATATAAGTCAAAGAAAACAAAATAGAAAATCCAAACTGATGACTAAACCAAAAGAAATACTTTTTCACTTAAAATTTTTTACAAAAAGAAACTTGATTGCTCCCATCATCCAAAGCAAATTGATGATAACATATTTAGGCCAATCTTAAAAATACCATCTTGAAAGTAACACTATTTTAATGTTGTAGGGAAAAAATGTCCCACCATGAAAAGAGCAACCATCTAAAAAAACATTACTATTATAGCAGATAAGGACCAATAGTAATAATCTTGATAATTTGAAGATAAGCAAGGTTGGTGCATATCTTACTAACTTAGCTTGAATGCATCTAGGTTTATTTTGTGTAATACCTGTAGGACATGAGAAATACAAAATGCTTGTATACATGTGTTTAAACCTATGTTTAAGTAAGATCTAAAACTCCATTCAATATCAATTGGAAGTAACATAAGAGCAATATTCCCAAGACTCATTCATTTATACCATCAATTAATATCAATAAATCCGACTCCTAGGTCCTACCTCCATCTTTATCCAAGTTTCAGCTTTGAGTTCGCCCATTCTAAATGATTTCAAATTGCCTTCTATTTCAATTTGCAAAAGCGAGGGAGGTAAAGAAAAATCTAAAAAAAATGAGAGAGAACAAGGAATGTGGTTTAGATTTACAAAAACATCCTCCACATGTTTTTGCACTTGCAAGAGTGGTTCATGGTAGATAAAGGCTCAAATTCATTTAACAGTGGTGTCAATTCATCTGTGTTTCTTGTTTTTGCATGGATCGAAAATCAAAGCAATGTAATTTGCAAGAACGACTCCTAGTGTGTAATTTGATTATGAAACTCAATCAATCTTCTCATGGGTTAGCTTCTCAGTTTCACTAAATTGATTTGCATAGATGATGGAGACTATGGATATCTTATGTAAAGTTTGCCAACGCAATGAACATATCTCACATTGCTAACTTTTTAGCAACAATTTACCTTTAAAACGAGCAATTTGACAACCCATTATTGAAATGGTGATAATATAGGAAGTATAGTCTTGCTAAGTTATGTTGGTTACATTTAAGGTGGACAATTGATGGGTTGAGTTGAAGTTATTAGTGGGCCCATGTTAATTTTTTTGCTATAAGTAAACTAATACTAATTATGATTATATTATTAATAATAAGCAAAATGCATAAAATGAAAGTGATAGCGATAAAATAAATAAAAACTTGGTAAGACGTCACATCAGTTGACACGTGGCATGTTCTTGTCAGCGAGAGTGTTATGTCATCCAATGGGGCTAATGGAGTTAGCTCAGATACCATTTGTTTACACAAAAACTTAATTAAGATATGGAATTCATCAAAATAAAGTTGAGATACTTAATTGCACATTTGATCCAATCGTGACATTAACCCATAATGGAAGTGGATTAATTAGTAGATAAAGAGAAAAAAAATGTTTAGAGCACTAGGGGCTAATAACTAAGAATCAAATTGTTTATAGACATACCATAATAATTAAAACATGACATGACCAATCTAATTTCATTCTCATGAAAATCATATATTTAAATAAAAAAAGTAATTAAATTTGTATAATAAAATAATTAAAAGAAATATATGTTTGGGTGTTTTTTTAGTATGTAAAACAATTCAATTTAAGGTCCAAAACTGAACTACAAATCGTTATCTCTTCACTAAATCGAACCACAAATTGACCATTTCGATAGAAAAAAAAAATGAATTTTTAGTTCATTTGGGTTTACAATTCAATCAATTTTTTCACATAACGTTACTTGTTAAGACACGAGACAATAAAAGAGAAATAAACTAAAGTTGAGCAATTTGAGTGCCACTCTTGTGGTAGTACTCCTAAAATCTTCCCCATATCAAAGTTTTTCAATACCTTTGGGTTTAACAAAAAGGCATAACTAGCACTAGCAATTGCACTTGTGTAGATATTTAAAAGTTTATAGAATGCTGCAAAATGTAGCCTGCAAAAAGAATGGTGAATGCACACGAGAACAAAACTCTATTCATGGACAAAGACACACATGCAGGAACATGAATCAAAACTCCACTCTATACATGGAAAGCCTACTTAACAACTATCCATGAAAAGGACATTTATAAACAACAATTATGCCTATGTCTACATTTAAAGCTATCAAGGTTAACATCAAACACTTAATATAACAATCTACATTAGTAAAAGACCTTAATGACTCATCCACTAACATGATAGAATATGACAATGTGAATCTTCAGATTAGGTCTATCTAAGGGTACAACACTTTTCATGTGGTCAATATGCTAGTGTGCTATCATCTACTCATTGGTCAAACATACTTAATTGAATTCATCGAAGAAAGGAAGATAACTCTTACAGCGCCGTTGAATTCTTATACTATTTATATGTTATTAATAGGAAAAAAAAATACACTTGTACCAATTCAAGTACCCTAACTCGCCATTTCCTTTACCTTCCCCACAAATGTAAGAATTAAGCCCCAAGTTAATTGGATCTAAAATCTAGTGCAACCAAGAGAGTTGTTGCAACCAATCTTTATAAGTAAAGGTCTTCCACAATAGATTATAATCCCCCTTGTCACATTATTAAAGGAGTATAAAGATGTTTTTGCCTGGGCACATAAGGAGATGTTGAGCTTTTTGTTGCATAGATTAAACATTACGCTAAATTCCAAACTTATAAAGTAAGGCCCATAAATATTCTTTCCAAAAATAGAACTGGAAATCAATGTGGAAATTGAGCAGTTACTCCAAACAGATTTGCAGTTTAACCTATAAATATTAAATAAACAACTCTACTCCATTACGCAAAAATTTAAACAAAGGTATCAGCAGAATTTGAGTATTCTTAGTGGGAGAAAAATGTGAAGAGTAAATTAAGATCACAAGAGATTACCGGAGATTATAAGATTCAAGATAAAAGGGAGGTTTTTACTCATGGATTATTTGTCTTCTTCTTATATTTGTGTTTCTATTGTTAGATATATGGAAGAGTAAAGGTTTTTACCTGGATTTTGAATAACCCTAACCATAATATGTAACCAGGTTTTGTTTTAATTCAATGATAGTTAGGTTTCTTGAATTTGTTTATGTATTCTTCACTAGTTGTTGAATTAATATTGCCAGCGTATTGATTTATATTCGATTTCATATAAGTATATTGAGAAATCACTTAATTGAATAGATATGTATAATAAAGAGATCTGCATGCATTGTCAGAATTATGATGATATAAATCTTATGTATTATATTAAGTCCTAGGGGTGGTTGAGATTTAATAGTTGATTCTTTGAATGTTAATGTGATTCTGGATTACTATTAGTTAGGAAGAGATTACAAGTGATAAATCTAGGGTTAGAGATTAATGATCTCAAGAGCGATATTAATCTAATTGATGAAGTCCATAATCCAACAGCTAAATTTATTAAATGAATCTTGATTTGATGAAATTTATATGTAAGGGTTGATGGTGATTCAATGTTGTGGTAGTCTTGTGCTTTGGTATATTGTAAAAGACTATCTTAATTTGGTGGTAAAATTGATTGTTAATTATTAAATAGAATTAGACAAATAATCAATTGATTTGATTAATCCAAAATTACAAGATAAACTATAGGATTTTAGTAATTATTAATACTTGCAAGGTCCTCCTGGGAACGAAACCTGCACCTAGTGCTATATTATAGAAATCGATAGGTATACTAGCATTTTTATCTATCACAAGATAAGATTAAGGATAAGAACATGATAATCAAATGCACTACAAGAAAATGAGCTATTTTTCATTCATGGAGGGCTTCAATGGCTATAATCAAATTAAGATCGTCGCCAAAGATGCTAAGTGCACAACCATCTAAACACTTGATGGAAATTTCCACTAACCAGTTATGCCATTTAAATTGTAGAATGTAGGCACCCCTAAGTTATAGTTGTAACATTTTATGATTTGATGCATCACTTCATGAAAAGACTAAAAGGACGACATTGTCATAAAGTCAACGCAAGCACCCGATCACTTGATCCATCGAAGAAAGTATTTGAATAGTGTCAAGTCTATAGGCTTTGAATGAACTCTTTGAAGTGTGTATTTAGCGTAGCATATGGGATCTTTCTTAGTGTTATGGTCCACCAAAAAGGGATCGATGTGCATCTAGCAAAGGCACAAGCTATTTATTCCATGTCATTGAGAACTTTAAGCAGAATTTTTATTAGATGATTTAGCTAATTTGAGGGATTCATTGATAAGCCATGAATGGTCATTGGTGTTTTAAAACATTATTATTACCCGTCATCTCCTATAGTTGTATATTTGATTTTAAATTCATATTAATCAATTGTAACCTAATTTATGCATGTTTCTCTAGTAATCTTGTCATTGTGAGATGAGAACCAAACGACAAAATCTATCAATAGGATGTTTATGAAGTTCTCTAAGATAGAGATAAAGATTTGCTCAAGTATTAGGAATACATTTCAATGGTTTTGGTGCTTTGTAAAAGACTACAAATTGTATGTGAGTTTCAACACAAGTTGTGTAGAAAGCCTTGTTGAAAACAGAAGTAGAGAAGTGGAGAAACGAAGAATCTGTACATAACTCGATTGGAGTAAATGATCGTATTCGGGATCGTGTTGAAGGCTAAAATTGCGTGTTTAATCATGAGATTATAGGGTAAATAAGCACGAACACGACATAATTGGAAGTTTTGTAGAAACCAGGTTCTCTTATTAGTTTTGTTTTGTTATTTCATTTTGTTAGTATATTCTACAAGGGGTACTTTAGTAAGTTTATTAAATTTTTAGGCCCCTATAAATAGTCCTGTTTTTGTCATTAGCTCGTAGTTTTTTAGATTTATTGTTTTTGAAATGAATAATATCTTTTAGAGTTTTGCTCTAAAAAACTCAACTCTTGCTAATCATTCTTAATAGGATAGCCTTGAATTTAGCAATTTATGCTTTTGTTTTATGAAAACAAATTTTCATAAATCAGTAGCAAAATTAGAACTAACATACCAATTAGTACTAATTTATTTTATTTTTTTTATTTTAGTAGGGTGACAACACTATTTACAAAAAAGTTCCTTTAATTCTTAGTTGAGGATTTATATTAGATGGGTTAGGATTTAGTATAAATTAGATTAAAGAAAATTGAACTAGAAATCAAAATCCAAGCTCGACAACATGAAATGCTGGAAAAAAAGAAAATCCCTCCTAGCCTATTAAAAAACTGTATTACAACTAAAATGAATTTGATTAAAAAAGTAGAAGGCATTGGCATACTGGAAAATTATAAAATCCATTATAGTAGGTAACTTGGTATAATGCATTACCAATAGAGACTTGCGTAGATCAAACTAAAAAATAAAAGCGAAAAAAATGATATTGTTTGTATTTCAAGTCAAAGGATGAATAAGGTAAAAGATATCTTGAAAAAAAATTATTAATGTTTCATTTATCAATTGAATGGAATCATGCCCCAATTTTTCTTCTAAAAATGCTACTTATAATATTTTCAATACTACCTAATTTTCTAACTAATCTTAATACCAACTTGTCAAATTGATTTATAAAATAATGACGATTGCCCTCACTATTGGGGAAAAAAAAGGAAAAAGAAAAGAAGAACGTTACGCTCACGGTTTAAGGAAAACAAGAAAAGAGAAACAAAAAAACCAATCATAAGTAATTTTATTTAATAAAAGTGAAAAATCAAGAAGCAGGCTAAGTTCATAAAAAATGCTACCTAGAAATTGAATTTCCCAAATAAAGTCTTGCTGGATTGAGTTGATATTGCATGATCAATATGACATCCATATTAAATTTAAATTGTAAAGTCACGAAGGTTATATTTTTCTTGACTTTCTTAAAAATACTACCGGTTATAATTTGAGATTGGTTGGTTCTCGATGACTTTCTTGAAAATTCATTACGTATCATGTTCATTTTTTGTTTCCAATTTTTATCAGATTTTGCACTTCCATGTTAAAGTTTTTTTGAACACTTTTTAATTTCAATACCATACATGATAGCCTCCAATACATTCCTATAATTTTCCACATCCATTTCTTGATTAAAACTCCTTTTTAACTATTTCATCTATCATCGCATTTTTAATAAATATTTTCCTATGGATGTGGTATTTATGCTTAATAACATCCTTATTTTATCTTGTTTACAATAAATACCAAACATGAGACCCACTAATTTTCTATTAATTTCGATTGCATTGAAAAAAAAATTAAAAAATTGATTAACTTTATTTTTTCTTGTTAAGAGTCAAATTTCAAATATATATATATATATATATTTTATGTTTTAACAAGTACTCAAGAGGAATAAAATAAAATAAAAACAACACACCGAGTGTATATATCGTGTGAAAACATGTCACATGCTTAACCAATAGAGCTACCATTTTCAAATTCACGGACAGAAGTCTTAGTCGCTCACCGCCCTCTAAAGGGGCGAGGACCTATCAGATCTGGTTTTAAGATACATACGATGCGTCATGCTGACGTGACACTCTCAATGGCCACGTGTTGTTCAGAGAAAGGCCAACCACCAGGACCAGGAGCAGTCTTTGGACGGTGAAAAACCGATGATGTTCTTAAGCAAAATCCCATGTTCGCCAGACAAAGACAGCCGACAGGTGGCATTGCCACATTATTTCTTTTAATATTGTCTTCGTTTCTAATTGATTTTCAGTTTTATCATCCGACCCGTCAGTGACAACGAAAGCAGAAGCCCGGCTTCCTATATTATGATAAATGGAGATTTTATATAATATGAAACAATTTGTGAAATAAATGGAGACAATAGCACTAGCAGAGCAAGTCTACGTACTTTCGGTCTTCGTTATTTTAGTATTCAAATCTTTTTTTTTCTTCTTACCTAGAATGCTCAAGCTTTTAATTTTTATAATTTGGTACTTGTTCTTTTAATATAATTTTAATCTTGTATCTTCGTTAATAGAAAAGGTAGTGACCCTTATATATATTTTTACAATTTATTATCTGTACTTTATTTTTTATTGCATTTTAGCATTTGTGCTATATAGTTTTGATATAGTTAATTTGTCAAATTTAAGTTTTTCTTTTCTCAATTGTTTAAATTTATCATCTAAATACATTAGTGTCAAGTAGCAGAATGTCGGCTTCTTGATAATAATTTTTTCATTGTAATATAAAGATCAAATATCCATATGATGTGATTAAAAAAAAGTTGTGAAATAAGTAGAAGATAAAAGGTCCTGCACATTTAAACTATTTAACCTATCATTTAACTTTTAAAATGATTATAAAAAGTTAATACAATAGTATTGGTAGCAAGTTTTCGGCTAGACCTTATAGTTAAAGATTGACTCACTTTTGTATCCACAACAAGTGATATTACTCGAGCAAGTCAAAAAAGGGCAAAAGAGGTTCTACCAATTGCTAGAGGTGGGTAAGTGGGTTAAAGGGCCAACCCGATCCGGCTCGCTTTGGCACGTGGGTTAAAGGGCCAAAATTTGTTGGCCCGTTTAACCCACGGGCCAAAATTGGACCCTAACCCAACCCACTTTAGCCGTGGGTTAAACGGGCCAGCCCACTTTTGACCCTTTTAACCCACTTACATATTTTGTGAGTTAAATGAGCCAAGTTGACCCATTTAACTTATTTATACTAATTGAATAAGTTATATATAAATAAAAAATAGAGTTTTATAAGGTTATAATATTATTGATTAATTTCATTATTGTTTTAATTACTTTTTATATAAAAATAAGTTTTCTAAAATAACTTATTAGATAATATATTTCATTTAAAACAATAATAATATATTTTATAAAATTTTATAGTGCATGTGCATCAATTTTTCATTCTTTGTTATAATTAACACATAAATTTAATTTCAAGTATAAAAAATCTCAAGAATAACCTTCATTATACATATTTACCCTATAATTATTTATTTTATTTTTATAAAAGTGGGTTGGTGGGTCAACCCACTTAACCCGCGGGCTAGCCCACTTTGGCCCGTGGGTTAAGTGGGTTGGGTAAAATTAACCCACTTTTAAACGGGCTAAAAAAAGCTGGCCCTAACCCACTTTTAAAGTGGGTTAAACGGGCTGGCCCGCGGGCCATAGCCCATTTGTCCAGCTCTACCAATTGCCATGGCTCGAATCCTTGCAACTTGAATTACAAACCTTTTCCTATCACTACTTGGGTAGGTTAAATGGCAGAAGAGGATCTATTATGGATTATGTGGCTTTAGCTTTTTCCTTCAAATTCTTTCCCATCATTGCCTAAGCATGACTGGTGATAGAAAAAGATGTGCTATTAATCTTATCTTTTCTTCCATCATTTTCTATTATTACAACTTATAAGAAGAGGTAAGCAACATGTGAGAAGTGATGGGCCAAGAGTAGCCCTCAAATAGTAAGCCCGAGAGAAGAGCATGACCTAAGAAGATAGTAGTAAAAAAAGACATCTTTTATGATATCCTTATAATGGGATTCTCATCATTAACGCTATACATGCATGCTAAATTTAACAGGAAGGAAGCATGAATGCCATGATCTGTCTAGGGAAGTGCTACCTAGGAAAAGCAAAAAGAACTTTTAGATTGAAGAGGGAAAAAGAAAAAAAAAGGAAGAAGAAGAGGGGTCTTATGCATCCATAAGCCCGTCATACTCTCTAATGCAGTTGCATTGATTCTTTCCTTTTTAACTCGCTAAAACCTCTCATTAACTTGAGCCTAAAAAATGGCTACTATAGGAATTCTCTCGGTACTCTTAATGTCCCTTAACTTGTGTGCGTTCCTTTTGTAGGCTTTGAGTATCTAAGGGAGTCTATCATCGAGGCCCACTAATTACACCTAAGAATCACATAGCAACAAATAGATATGTAGTGGTTCAATCATTGTTGTACAAAAATCTAAACCCTTTTGTTTTTATTAAAAAAAAAAGAGACCAAAGAATTTCTTACATAAAAAAATATTGTTCTTCTCAACTTTTAGCAATCTAATGTCTAAACTTTTAATTTTGGTAATTCAATGCTTATTTCTTTAATTTAGTATGAAAGTTAATAATGGAATTTTTTTTTCACATTTTAGTGCCCATGTATATATATATATTATATATAGATATTCTAATTTTAATTGCATTCAATTGTTCCGTACTTTCGTTTTGATACAATTCAATGTCCATTAGATAATTAATTTGTCAAAATTAATTTTTTATTAAGGGTAGTTGATATTATTGCCATTTAATATTATTATATTTATTAATCTGGTACATTTGTTTTCTTTTCATCAATTATATTACTTCATTTCTTGACTTGTTATGAAATTCATAACAGCAACTTTACTGGAGTTGCTTAGTACGAGAACCAAATATAAGCAATTCTTATCTGAATTACTTAACAATTTACCCAAGTTATTTAGCTTTGGTGGATTACTCAGCCAAGTAACTTAAAAAGTAAGTTGCTTAAGTTTTTTTATTTTTTATTTTTTACACTTTTGATGTTAATTGTATATAATTTATGTAATGAGAGACCTATAAAAATTAAAAAAAAACATATTAAGTAACTCACAGATAAAGTAATAAGTCACTTAGTTGAATGAGTTGCTTAAGATGCTAATATTGCATATTAAGTAACTTGCTAAATAACTCATTGTTAAAGATGATCTAATAAGAATTTTAAAAACTTGAAAGGATTTGCTAATAAATATGATTTTAAAATTAATTTTCTTTTTTTTTTCTTAACATGGAAACGCGTTTGGTGAAGCTGTTATTTTCATGTTACCATAAAAGTGATTCTTATAATTTGGATATTAATAGATTTTAACTGATAGTTGATGTCATTTTCGTTCAATATTGTTTTAGTGACTATATTTTATGCCATTCTTATATGAAAATTTGTTTTATGTTTGGGATTAGGTTTTATCATCAATTTTTTTTACATGTCTATTATGTTAATTTCATTGTTATCAAAAACTAATTTTTAGGATCGGGATATCAATAGATTTAATTAGTAATCAATACAATTGTTATTTGATATTATATTGTTGATTAATTTGATAGATTGATTTTCTGTTTCATCGATTGTGTCACTTTCATAAGCAGCTAGTGTTGAATCATAACTAGAATAGTAGAAATTCGAAAGGGTATTTGAAATTCGTAAATGAATATAGCTAATGTGCCTTTTTAACATATGATATGCTTGGTGTTAAAAATTTTGGATTAGGTTTTATAAAGGATTATAAACTAATTATGTTAAAATGCATGGATTTGACTCCTTCGATTGGCGGTAGTCTAAAAGTCAAGTTCTTATTTGAGATAATTAAAAGAAAATTGATATGGTGGCCTTTGAGACTACTGGAATCGACTTATCTGATTGCAACTTTTCTCAGTATGGTTTATGCGCTAAAAGGAACCCACATTGATGGTAAAGTTCTATACATACCCCTAATCCCTATTCATTTTGAGGATTTTGGTAAAAACATTGTTAAGCTGATGGATTTCAATCCCTATTCATCATTGTTAGTGGGCTTTGATACTTGATTACTCTTTTATCCATCATAAGTGCATTTGAAATAATTGTGATTACTTACTTCTCCACATCCACTTCTCTAAGTTATTTTCATCTTTTACATGTCACTACAAGTCACTCCTTTAATATCATATGTAGCACGATACTTACAAAATAGGCATATGACAACTCCATTTACATTTCACACACATGTTTTGGCAGTTCCACTATATGGTCTTGTGCAACGGTATTCAAGTAACATGTTATTGATTTTTTAGACCTTGGTACCAAGTAAAACCAACCCGAACCTACTGGGTTACGAGTCTAGCAAGGCTTAGCTCAAAACTAACCTAGTTTAAGGCTAATTAGGCCAGTTCCAAGCCTATTGCTAGTCTAAAAATGACTTTATATGATAATAGAAAAATTGTAAAAAAAATAAATAATTAAAAAATACATAAATAAAATTAAATAAAACAACTTTTAAATTGATATACAATTGGGCCTAAAAAGAATATTCTTTAGCCCATTTGTTAAAAGAATTGTTTAGCATGTGCATTTATTTATACTCAAGCACATGTACTTTTTGTGAAATAGTAATATAAGACTACAAAATACTCAACACGCAAACATCTCTCACTAATGTAGTAAGAAGTCCTATATTGTTAAGAAACATAAAATCACTTTGGTTAAGAATCTATAAAAATCCAATCAAACAACTTTTTAATCATATTTGATACCTATGTTGTCAATAATCACAACACATTTTATATTATGACTAGTAATACATTTTCACTATTCACATGGAAAAATAGTTTAAGAATGGTAAGTCGATCATGATTCAAAAAAGGTACTCTTAAATGGGTTTACAATGATTGCATTTTTGTAAGGATAACTTAAAGAGTTAATATATAATATATATATATATATATTGAAAAAAGTAAGAACTTGGCTTAAGTCAAGTAATCAAAGGAAAAAAAAATTACTCTAGCAAGCCTAATGTAAGAATAAGATTTAATATATAACAAAGTTTAATTGATAAAATTATATTATATTAAAAGACTACGTCTAAAACCTTTCTAAAATGCCAATATATAATATAGAAATAATTTTTTAAAGAATCCATCCTTGCAGAAATTCATTTATATATATGACCTAGTTAGTTTAAGTAATAATGTTTACATACTATGAATATATAAAGAAGATTTAAAAAACAATGCCTAGAATTGTATAATAAATTTGGGCATTATTAGATTACCTTTGGAACCAGTCTTGCTTGAGAAAGGATCCGGTGAGTATTACACATCACGCGTAAGATACATATTGTATATAACTACCAATAGTATTTTAACACGTGATCGTATGGATAGTAATTATTTTAAAAACTACTAACTACCTTGTCCATTTATTAATGTATGTTGATAGTTATACATCATGTGTACATATGTGTGGTGTGCATTATCCATTAAGTTTTTCGTCTCGCTTAGTTAATGGTAAATTATAGTCTAAGGATAAATGACGAGAATTGCATTAATAATATAGACCAAGAAAAATATAATAGAATAATAGGTAATCATTATTTTTTTTTTTCTAAATAGTAATTTTCAAAAGCTAAATATAGTTAGTTTAAATAGACACTAAAAATATAAGATAAATAATATAAAAATATATAGAGCAATTAATGAAGATGTAAATAAATGTAATAGTAAAACTTAAGCTTTAGATTTTGTGTATAAAAATATATTTAAGGGGTATAAAATCCAATGTATTTGTTTAATATATGTGGATATGGACATAATAACACCAAAAGACTTCATATAGTAATAATTCTATGCAATTGAACCGTCTATATCAATTTCATTTCACAATTTGTGTTATCAACTATATTCAACCATCGAATCAGGTAGTATTTATCTTTCATTTTATCTTAATAAAAAATATCTAGTTGTTAACACATTCGTTTAGAAAAGAAATTAAGGTTGATAGGGTCAAATACCGAGCACCGACAATGTTTTGCTGGTTGGTTCGCTGATCTAAGGCTTGGTCCGAGTGGGTACCATTCGGAGCATGATTAGTTCAATGACAGTGTCGCTTCGTCCGGAAGGTGGGAGCAGGGGATCTAGCATCTAAACGACTTTAACATCCGGACAATGTTCCGTCCGGTAGGTAGTGGCGTCCGGACGAGGATTGCATGAGCTGTCCTCCAGATGGTAGCCAGTATAGCGTAGTGTTCGGATGGTGTTCCCCTTCTCCTTTGAAAATCTACTTAACTCATTGCCCGACTTGGCTTCGATGCCAATATTCTCATAATTCATACATAACTCATCAATAGTACGAATCATTCACTAAATAGCAATTAAACATCCATATAATACATCAGATACATAGAAAAAGTAGTAAATTATTGAAAATCCCATGTAGTCTCATTGCAACTTAATCTAAATAACTTGACGATTGGATCAAACAGTTGAAATTGTCACGTAAAATACATAAGAAAATATTCCTCTAATTTTAAGAGCTACAAATAAGTAAGTATAAATTGGAATTTTTACTTAACAATTGGATGTTGGAGTTCATTTGAGACTAATAACTAGTCAAACTCTATCAAGTTTACTCTTGGTTTGTAGATTGCAATACCAGGATCTCAATGTAACTTGCGGTTTTTCAAAATGAATGAGTATTGTGTGGGCTATGAATTTTGAAGTCTCGAAAGGTTGCAAAGTTTTTGAAAAGATTTTATGGAGCGAAGAAATTTATGCGATTGTTTAGGCCGCGTGGGCAATGGATAAATTACTCTACTTAGGTCCAATTCGTACTTGATGTAGTGATCAAATACAAGAGCATATCCTATAATATTTTTAGGCGAAAACATACGTACTTGCTAAATTAAATGTTTTGCTCATTGTTGTATACTTAGAATTTCTTATTGAAGATTTCTAATTTCTAATTTTATTACACGCCACAGTTTATTACTATTTTAGGATTTAAGGGTTAGATAATTGAGGTTTTTAATATTTGAAGGGCTAATTAGGTGTTAGATATCTATTAATTACTTAACATAATATCCTGATTATCGTATGATTGCATTGAGAATGATTTTAGCTAATCATTCACAAACAAATGACGACTCCAAAGTAGTCACTAGATGTTCTGAGAATGAGTTTAGCTTAAAAGGATGTTATGCAACAGGGCATCATTGTACCACAGATATTAATATAAGGAGAGTCTTATTTCCTTGAAGATGTTTTATGGCTTAGTTTGCATGAGTTTTGAACTAATTATGCTAACTATAACCATGGGCACAAGGTCGATGTTTTGCAAAGGTGGGGAATGTTATCAATTACATAGATATTATTAGACCAAAAAATGAATATATGAGGGCTTGCTTATTTTCAAGACTTTTTACAATAGAGTCTGTTAAGTTCTCTTAATTAAGTTTTGGTGATAAAAAAAAAGTTAAAGTTTTGTCTAACGTTTTTACCAAGTTTGCAACATAAATGTGTATAAAGACTTAAGTAAATCTGGGTAAGGAACTTAACATGTGACTATTAGAAGGTTTGTCAGAAGCATTGTTAATCAAAACAATTACAAAATAGATTTATCAAAAGTTATTTTTTTCGAAACACGAGTTGGATATTTTGATGAAGACCCAGCTCCACTTGTTAGATGTATTTAGGTAATGTTTCTAATGAATTCCACTTTAGTTGAAATTAAATCCATGGGGATTTTTTAAGATGGAAAATTATATATTTATTTCAAAGTTTTCAGAAATTAAATTTATCAAATATCTGAGAATATCATGCAAGATAGCATCATGGATATTATCTACAAATGTGTAGATCATGATTAAAATTGTGAATAATATGGTGAGCTTAAATCAAGGAGGAAGATAAGGATGAACCTTTATTCAATCAATTGTCACATGTGAAGATATCAAGTTCAAATCTTTTCAAAATCCAAATAGTAGAATCAACGATACTTCCAAGGAACAATTTTAGCAAATAAATATCATTATTTATCTATAATATGCGGGATGGATATTAGCTGAGATAAGTTCAAATATTCAAATTTAAATCCCTACAAATAAGGAGATTTTTTCTATGGTTCAAGATATGAAATTATCAATGGCTAAAGTTGTTTTTCAAAAGAGATTTACTCCAGCTTGTTACATCAATTAATGATCCACTATTTTGAAGCATATAAAAAGTGATAGCTTTTCAAAATTCGAAAGTTTTACCTATACAAAAAAAAAAAATAAATTATCAACCTAACTTTTACGTATTGTTATTTTGTCAAAAGCTTCGTTAGAAACATCCTGCACTTAAACTTTTTCATTCTAAATTTTTTCAGTGCTTGAGCTTAAATCTGGGAGTTTCAATTGTAACTCACTTTAAAGAATTCTCTGCTCTATTTGAAAGTTAGAATGAGTGGCAGTAAAAAGATTACATCTTTATCTTATAGTTCTGTGTTTAGCCGAGTGAGTGAGGCTAATGAGACAAAAAAGATTGGTTGGTGGCTGTAATATCTCTTTTTTTATTATTGGATTAGTGGAACAAACTGATGTAGAATACCACATCCCCAGTAGTAAATCTGGAAGAAAGAATAAACTTATAAGGAGGAGCTTCTATAAATCCTGGACTGTATTTTCTTTTCTACAATTTAGTTTTGTTTATTATTTAATTTGTTTAAATAGTCTTTATCACACCATTATACTAAGTAAGATAGAGGGGAAGTTCACAACAAAGATTCATTTCATTAAGTTCAAAAAATTTTAAATTACAATCAATTCACCTTTGCCTTCTGATTGCTTAGTCGAGACCAATTGAGTCATAGTGGAATTTGGATGAAACATTAAAAATTCCAAGTAAATATCAATAGCTACATCAAAGTATTGCATATGTGCAATTTTCATTCAAGTTTTAATAACCAAACAATTTCAACTACTTGATCTAACAAAATCAAGAGAAGTATAAAAAGAAAAAAAGGGTAACAGAGTTGACCACTACTTAATAGGATTGGTATCTCTTATGATCCGTCCAGTGATCAACAGTTAATAAGTCGATGCTAGTTCTAAGCCTCCATCCCACAAACTGTGGATCAGCAAAGTCATGCCATATTAAAAGAAAAGAAAAAGGAAAGTGAAAAAAAAAAACAAAGTAAAGAATCTTCAAACTATTTTTTCATATGAATAGTGAGAATTTTTTACCAATTCACAATATTTATATATTGTTGTTATTAAAAACACAGGTAATAAGTGCATTAAAAAGTAAGCCTATTTGATTTATATAGACTTTCAATGGAACGGGAATCTTGTTTCTCAACAACGTAGGATTTCTTTTGTCTTTGTAGACTTACTTGTGTCTTGAGTTTTTTGTTGTCTTGTATTGCTAAGTTTACAACTAAAAGTAAATAATATCTGTATAGATAAATACACATCTTGAACTATTTCTTTAATAAATGGGCTAAAGACTTTTGTTCTTAAGTACAATTACATTTTTTAAGTTAAAACTTTGTTATAGTTAATTTTAAATTTATTTTTTAATCTCATATTTATTTTATTTTTTAATTTTTAATTTCATATTAAAAAACATATTTTAAATTTTATTTAAATTTTGTTTATAAAAATAATATTAAGCAGTTCAACAAGCCGTGAACCAAATTGTGAACCGATAGACAATTTGGAATTGACCTAGCCTACCAACTCGTGAACCAATACATCCTAAATAATTTTCTGTGGACCAAGGCCAATAACATTCCTCATATGTGCATGAGTCTGCTTGAGAAATATTAGATGTAAACTAGTCTAACGATCTCTATTCTAAGCCTAAACCAAATTTCTTTAAGTTATCCCAACAATTAAACCAAATGCACTAGGTTTTATTATCTAAGTCATGAATCAAATTCAAACAAACAAATAATAACATATATATATTTTTAAGCCCAATACAAGTTAGTACTTCTATTCCTACTATTTCTTGCTAGTATCCAGTAATTTCTTTTCTATTAAATTTGTTGAACAGTGTTCATCTCAAGAGAAGAAAGTGAACCAAAGGGTTTGTGCTTGGACAAGATATGTTCTATAAGTTGCGTGATAAAATGGGAACACACATATGAATGATGTTTTTTTCCAACCTTCAGTCCAACCCTTGGAGATGTGTCCATCAACACTTTTCTACGTCATTTTTTTCATAGGACCACCGTGTGATGATTCCATGTTACCACTATACACGTCTGAACACTGTAGACAAAAAACATGCCACACTCATCATTAGTCGTCCAAAATCTACGAAAGCTGAGTTGTTGTCGATGGTCTCACGGTGTTATTAGCATCTACTGAAATTGGAAATTGCACCTTAAAAAATTGATTACGTCTAGGTCTAGGACCACATATGTGACATGCATACAAACGTATAAGAGAGTGCATTTTAATTTTCGGTGTCAAGGCCTAAATGAGACGCGTGGCATAGACCAAGACAAGGACTAAGGATTTATATTAAATGAACATATCCTGTTCCTTGCACGATTTTGTGAGTTGTTTATCACTTGTTTTTGCGGTATTTGAATCTCCATCTCAAGCTAATGCTTATTAAATGGTACGTCAACATCAAAAGGGATCCAAGCCACTGGATATTTTGTTTGATGGATTTACAAATGGCAGTCGTGTATTTGCACAAAAATCTGAATGAAAACCCAATATGATTTCTGATGTCCCCATGCTTAATAAGTTGGAACCTGTACTTTTCGAGGACGACGAACTCATATTAGCTCTTTTTCGTTCATTGCATATCACCTTGGATCGAGTTTAAAAAGTTGAGAGATTCATCATTGAATAATGCCATTTGAATGAGTTTAGTATGTAAACCTTTATAATTCAATCAGCCAAATTGACTAATCACTAGGCCCAGTGTTTGAAATTATAACTAAGAGTGTTCATGATTTAGTTAATCAATTCGTGATCTTATTTTTTAAATCTAATCATAATGATCAGTTCTCGATCTTAAACCGATCCATTATAAACGATTACTGTCTTAATAATTAACTTTTTTTTTTTTTTTAGTTTTCAGTTTTTAACTATTTGACAAAATGATTATGCAAAATTGACAGTTAACTGCATTTTTTAATATACTCGTAAAAAAATTAGAGCATTTTTTTAATTATATTAAAAACTATAAATTAAGATGCAAGACATGTAAAAGAGTAATCAACATATATTAGTGTCATCAAGATAATCATAACAATAGCCTTTTGATTTCGTGTTCTTATCAACCTTGAATAATTAAGCTTAATACAAAATCTCAATCAATCATATAAGTATATTATAAATTATGTATATTTATAAATATGGATTGGTTTACCGAAACCAAAACGGAAAACCAAAAAAATTAAAAATGTCAATCATAAATTGAAACCGATAGACTTATTAACCTTTTTTTTAGATTGATTTTTCGGTTTTGGTTCTGTTATCCTAAACATTTTTTTTTTTTCACACCCCTAATTATGGTTAAGATTTATAAAGGGTTAGTTTCGCTAACCGTACATGAACTTTTTGGTTATAATAAAATTATACCTAAAAGAAATTTTATCCCACAAAAATACCCGAACCATTTAAAGTTTGCACTCATTATACCTATAGCTAAAATCCGATTGTTTCTCCAAAGAGAAGCTGAGACGTCTTCTATAGTTCTATCTCCTAAAGCATAGATTGTCTCTCCTATTTGGCATGTTTATTTTCTCTCCTTTTTATTGATTTTCCTCTTTATCTCTCTCTATGCAACTACCACTATTATTGCATCTTCTTCTTTGTCCCCTCTCTCTCTACTACTGCTATCGATTCTTCCTCTCTCTCTTTACTACTGTTACCGATTCTTTCTCTTCCTCCTCCTCCTCCTCCTCCTCTCTCTCTACGGGGTTTGTCTAGAATAAACAAATTACAAGATTTAAAGCTTTCAAATCGAAGTTTTCACAAAACCCAACTCTGATTTTTTCTAAAATAAACAAATTACAAGCTTGAAAGCTTTAAACTAAAACAAATTACAAGTTTTAAAGTTCTAAAAATCAAATTTTTTGCAGAAGCTAGTTTTAGGTTTGTTTAAAGTAAATAAATTACAAGATTGGAAACTTCAAAAATCAAAATTTTCACAAAACCTAAACAAATTATAAGCATTGAGGGCCTACTTGGATTGTCGGATTTTTATCTGTATCGAATCAGTATTGGTTCAGTATCGGTCTGGTCTGATCAATTCATAAGTAAAATTATCGGTTTTTCATAGGTATCATATTTGTATTGGTTCAGTATATGTTTAGTATCTGTCTGATTTGAAAACGACACCAAAATAACTATCTAAACAAGTCCATAATTTTCAAAAAACCTAGTTGTAGCTTCGTTTAAAATAACAGAAGTGCAAGTTTAAAAGCTTTAAAAAATCAAAATTTACACAAAGCTTAAAAGTTTATTAGTTTTGAATTTATTAAAGAACGCGGGGCGGGGCGGGGCAGGGCGGGGCTGGGTGGGGAGGGGGAGGAGGAGGACATTGACGTTAGCTTCTCATTGGAAAAATGGCTAGTGGGTAGAGATTTGTACAAAAACACCATACTTTTTAAAAATTAATTTAATAATATAGTATTTTCAAAACTTATTCTATATTTACTCGACTAAAAATGTATTCAGTAAATGCATTCAAATATTTACACACAAAACGCATTCACGGAAACTGTTCACGTGGGTTTTATTTTATTTTTAGAAAAATTGAAGTCATTTTATTTTATTTTATTTAAAATTAGGTTCGAAATGTGCCCACCTTTTTTTTATTAAATTGCTGAATGCACCCAGATGTTTTTGCCCAAACAAGGCCCTTTTTTATTCGTAACAAATACAACACATAACCAGCACCGATAACACTCAATGAACATACAACAACAACCACTACTCAATACACAACCAACTCAATTAACATCCACTACCTAATACACAATGAGGTTAATCCATATGTACCTAGTATACAATACTAAAAATAATTACCAGTAAGTTCAATAAAATCATGAGCAAATCTACTACAACAACATAAGCATTTAGAAATGAAATGTTAATAATCACATGCATAGATTATAATCATTAAGTAATTCACTACAAATGGGGTAAATCAAAATTAGTCACCTATATAACATCCAAAATAGTAAATATTGTAACTAGGCTAATCTTTGTTTGCCCTTCTCCCTCTTATAAGAGTCTTTCCAAATCTAGATAGGATGGACCCTTCCCCTTTCCTTTGTCTTGGCAATCGCCTTTTTGCTCATGCTCTTTATTAGAACCTTCGGTAAAGTCCTTAGGGGTAGCTGGACTGTATTGTGTCAGATATCGTTATTGTGTAAGCTGTGCTACCCCCTCTCCCATATCTGCTTCATTTGCTATATAGAGTAGCCACTCTTTGTGAGATGCTAGAGTGGGAACAGGGAAGAACCAATCATGCATGTACGAGGGAGTAATAAACGACTTGGGATCGCCCATCAAACTACCTATAATCTCACATGGGTATGAGCTACCTAAAGGCAAATTGGCCATACTTTAATCAAACAATGTTAGGGTAGGCAATGGCTTGTGGGTTAGTACAGAGGAGGTGCTTTGACACCCTCCTTGTTGGTGCTGTAGATACTATGATTCAACATTCATATCAGGTTGATCCTCTTCAAAATATGGTCGAGCTTCTCCTTCTTGTTGATTCAGTCTTTGTGGGTATAACCCAATCTCATTCTTCTTTAGGATAAGCAATGAATTCATTAGCAAGAGCATGTGTACGGCCTAGATTCCAACTTTGCCTAATCATCCCCATAATAACGAGCTGAACAATGGGAAAAAAAACACACCATAAGATGCATTCTATGGGAAACACATGTAAAGTGGATGGAATGTGGAGTGCTTACTAGGTTTCCAATCAATGCACCTGTATGGGAGACGTAATTGCGTGTGATTCACCAATACCAACTCATATATTATAGATCCACCCTAAGCCCCTCCTCTATAAGGACAAGATTTGCTTGACGTTCTTACCATAAAGCAACATATGCCATGTGAAGACTTCGCCAGTTGGAGTCATATCTACCCTACATGTTAATGTCGTAGAGATCTCTATCCGTGTTAGCATCCATCGGGATGCGTTGCAACCCTCAAAACTAGCGAGCCACTTTATTTGGGAAGTGACATTAAATGATGTGAAGTAGATGAGTGGGACTTATGCTATCCATATATGTTTATTGGCAGTACAAAATGGTAAGAGTCTTTCTAATAAGTCCTCAGGGTATGGTTCCCAGTCTACTTGCATCCATTGGCAAGGTTAGAAACAAATTAACGATGTGCTTAATAAAACATGAAGAATGTGTCACACATACTCGTCTAGATGACAGTAGGCGTGCAAACGAGCCGGGCCGAGTAGGCCTTTTGCAAGCTCGGGCTCGGCTCGTTTATTTTTTAACGGACTCGAGCTGAGCCAAGCTTTTAACGAGCCTGGAATATATAGGCTCGAGCCCGAGCCCGTGCTAAACGAGCCGAGCTCGAGCTTGGGCTCGTTTCGTTAAACGAGCTTGAGCTCGGCTCATTTAGTTTATATAATTATTTTTTAATTATATTTATAATATTAAATTAATATAAATAATTATATATAATATTACATTAATACATATTAATAATATAATATCAATATTATATATATATATTAAACGAGCCCGTTCATGAGCTTGGCTCGCGAGCTCTTAATGAGCCTGTTTACGAGCCCATAACGAGCCTATTCGCGAGCCGGCTCGCGAGCTTGAGGACAAGCTCAGGCTCAGGCTCGGCTCGTTTAACTAAACGAGCTTGAGATGGAGCTCGAGCTCGGCTCGTTTAGCTAAACGAACCAAGCCTAGTCAGGCCTGAACCGAGCCGAGTCGGGCCTGAAACGAGCCGAGCTCGAATAGCTCGGCTCGTTTGCAGCCCTAGATGACAGTTGATCTAAAGCTGGGCGATATGCAATAACAACGTTTGTTGGATGATGCGTGGTATCTCTGCTCATTTGCCACCCGCATGCTAGTGGGTGAAGGCATGTGTGGGATCCATTTAATCTAATAACGACAAAAAGGCTCTCTAGCTTCTTCTTACATGCATACAATCTCCATTTACACCCCTTATCTCGTTTGATACAATATGCTGACCATAGAGTCTTGGTCGATTCATCCAATAGGAAGTTGCAGTTGTGCTTCACATGAAAGGTTTTCACATGGTTATAAGATCCGCTTGGAGTTGAACATCATACCCTCATTAAGATCATCAGTGTTTGTTATGTCACTTCTCATTATACTTAAACTTTGTTCAAAAGTGATATGTCCATCGTTACCACCAATAATTAAAAATGAGGCTTTATCCCTAATACCGTCTTGAGAGGCATCATTGTTTGAGGGGTTCCCCTTAAACTAAAGGGTTACGTTGTGTTGTTAATCTAGTCACCAAATTGTCATGATGCTTCCCACCCCATTCAGTAGTGTCATCATCTTCACTATCACTTTATTCATCCTCTATTAGATCCCAATACTCATCCACATAATGATGAACATCCTAATTTTTATTTGCAGCCTTGGGATTCAGAATTAGAGTAACTTCTTATTTAATTCTCTTTTCAAGTTTTGATATTCCTTTTTGTATGGGAGTAGGCTCATACTCTTCAAAGTTTATTGGAGAATGATGCATCACACCTTGATGGTATGGACTAGTATAGTGGGATGTTCCCATCAACTAAAGTGGACTTTAGTTGAACACATCGGCCCCAATAATAGGGTGGTTGATGTGTTCTACTGGTCATCTAGGTGTAGAACATGAACTTGCTCCAAATGAGATAGCATGAACTCAGTGTGAACACTAGACAATCCTTATATCTGAACATATTGCTCTTGTAATAATCTTGAACCAATTCCTTAGCTTGATCAATCAAATCATCAACACCCTCATAATCTACAATAGGAAGCAACATGAAAGATGGCCCATTCAACATGTAATGGGGGTTTCTATGGACTATTTGGATACCTCCCAAACTTGGATCTACCTTGACAATTCCACATATCTTGCTTAAGAAATGGGAAAAATTGACCGTGCATTTTTTATCAGGGCTCGATCATAATATGGCCTGTATTTTCTATTCACAATGTTCCCACGTGCATAGACAATGAAGCGCACAAAATCCACTATGTTCAACCTTATCCACACTTTGCTAGCGGGATTAGATAGATTATGAAATATACAATGTTAATTGCACATCTAGATGATGCAATCCATTCCACTTCTTCAGCTTACTCTTGTTTCCTAAGAAAGCTAAGCAGTTCTTTTTCAAGCATTCATTGAATACTTTTCGTGTATGGATTCGCTAACTTTTCTAAGGTTGCAAAATCATCACAATATACTCACAGAATACAACATTACAACAGTGCATCAACACTAAAAAGCATACACTACGATTACCATGCGAATCTAGTCTAATTTCATGATTAGGGAAGGAGCAAAAAATTGAAAAAAAGAACCTACAATTAGAAGAGATTGAGTTCAATTTTTACTTAAAGATGATGTTATGAACTCTTCGAAATGAACCAGGGTGAAGATTTGGACCAAAATGGGCGAGATTAGTTGAAGATAATTTTGGGATGAAAGAGAGCATAGGAATGAGTAGGGCATGTGGGCACATTTAGTAAATGCACTTGTAATTAAAAAAAAAAGATAAAAAAGGGATAATGTGCCTAAACCTAATTTAAAAATAAATAAATAAAATGACTTCAATGCACTAAATGTGCCCTATCCTTTTTTTAAAAATAAAACTCACATGAACACATTCGGTGAATGTTTTTTGTGTGCAAATATTCGAATACATTCTCCGAATTTGTTTTTGGTCGAGAAACATGGAATAAGTTTTGAAAATGCCATATTTTTGGATTAATTTTATAAAAGTATAACATTTCTATACAAACCCAACAGTGGGTGCAAATTTTAAAAAGCTTGGATTTTTTTAAGACACGTTTCTTAAGTGCAATTATGTTATAAGCAAAAAGTTGAGTACTGTCGATGAAATTAATCCAATTTATAAAAATCAATATGATTATGTGTAATTATAAACAAATATGCAAAGATTCAAATGTTTTTATGAGAATTTATCAAACCTTTATGTAAATATATGAAGTTAGAATGAATTCATCAACTTAAGCATATCTATGATATTTTTAGAGTGATGTCAAGAAGTAAATTCACTTCAACGTTAAGTTCATTTAAACTATTAACATTTCAAGTGGTTAAAAAAAGGAATCAATATTTTATAAAATGAATTAAATGAGATATCAACGTTTTGCAAAGTTTATTTAAGGTATCAATGTTTTGATTAATTTTCAACTAACTTTCTCATATTTTCATTAATATTCAATTATTAATACTTTATTTGACCTACTTTGTAAAACGTTAATACTTTTTTTAACCATTTAAAAACGTTAATACCATAAATTAATTTATTTCCAAACATTAATTCCTCTTTCAAACATCATGAAACGTTGGTACTTTAGATGAACTGACTCCTAAATATTAATACCTTTTGATGTAATTTGCTCTTAATGCCTCATTAGTTTTTATTTATTTATTTATTTATTTTTACCTACGTTTTTTTTCCCCCTAACTTTCTTCATATTAATTTATTTTCCATTCTAAGTGAAGAAAAGAACAAAAGAAAAAGACCCTTGCAGCTGAAGTTTAATTTAAAATTGAGTGTACATTTTCAAGTCATTTTCATTTCACAAATTTTGTCCATGAAATTATGTTTTTTAAAAATGCTATCGACATTATAGAGCTTATAATCATAGTAAATTGTAGATGAAAAGCTGACACGGACCACGTAACCCTTTTTTCATTACTTGTTTGATATGAACAATACAGTTGAAGAAAGAATGATATAAAACATAGGAGTAACTATATAAGCTGCTTTGAGGATTAAGTTCTAATTTTAAATATTAGGTGTAATATATTGCTTACATAATGAAGACAACCTCGTTTCCTTATAAATAAACTAATAATAGACTAATCTTTGGGATAACATTAAAAATTCTTAATGTTCACTGCACTGATCATGTTTTAAAGTATTTAATTTAACCAAACCAAAAAACTTTATTTATGGCTGAAACTGCCAGCACATTGGTTCATTTTTGTCTTGAATGTTAACCTCATAGGGCACATCAGCACCTTTTTCATGCCAACGACAGCTCCTAAATAATCAAACTTTGAGGTCCATTCCTTTGCTTCATGTCAGCCCCCATGACAGCGACTAGATATTTCTGTTTTGCACAATATAGTAAACTTCATTGACCTTCCGACATATGCCATTTGATCCTTATAGCCTATGATGTAATAATAGGGATGCAATCAACCAGGTTTTCATAAAAAATACCAACGCATTCAATCTAATAAATATCTGTTAAAGTTTGTAGTGGATTTTGGATTAGGTTTTAGGGTTGATATAAAACTTGCTAGAAATCCAAGCTCTTTTAAAGTAAAAAATTGTTAAATTTATTTTTAATTGATTAAAATTTAAAATTAAACTAACTTTAAGTTTATATATTTTAGGTACTAATTCAATTTAATAAATGGTGTATGCATTTTTAATTTCGTAAAACTTTCATTTTTGATAATATCTAATTTTAATTAATCATGGCGACTTATTGTAATATTAAACTAAAAGTAATAGAGAATAAATTTAGAAAGACTTATTATATACATAGATTTTAATGAAAATACATTTTTTCATATAAATAAGAAGAAAATTATGGGTATATATGTTATGAGAAGAATTGTTTTTTTTTTTTTCCTTTCTAGATAATTTTAAGTATAAAATAATTATAGTTGAAATATTATTGGGTCTATCAGGTTCCAATAATTTATAGGGTATATCAAGAAGATTTCATGTTCATGGAAGAAAACCTATAAGGTTTGAGATGGGTTTCGAGAACTTTACAAGATATCAAGTTTGGGTTTTGTAAACCCATCTCAGTAGTTTCAGGAACCTTACAAATTATCGGGTTTGGGTTTTATAAAACTCGTCTCGATTGCATCCTTAAGCATCAAGCATCTTTCTTAGATTTTAAGAGAAATTCAGTGAAGTCAATCACTCAGGACTAGTTCTTATTCTGTTTTTCCATATATGTCTTAATTATATGCAAACATAAAACCAAGGGAAAGAAAAGCTTGACCAAAAGCAAAAATAAATAAGTATCATATAAAAGTTAAATCATGAGATATTACTTAAAGTCTAAAAAATTTTATAGTGTCATCATGTTTTTTTAATAGATTTGATCATGTTGGTTATTTAACGACTTAAATTCATAATCAATCATAATTGCATCATCAAAATACTTAATGTTGATAGAATATTTTTGGTTAAGGCTTGCTAGGTTAGAGCCAAAGCCTCATAGGCCCTTAAACCTAGTACCATCACTTGTGGAGCCTACTCCATGAAGGCCTTAGAGGGAAACGATGCCCTAATCTTAAAAAGAGGCTTTCGCACAACCTCAATTCTCTCAAACAAGAACATCCTTATGGCCTCAATCTTGACCTCACACATGGAGGTTGATAGCAACGAGGCCGCATTGGTCGCAACCCTCAACTTTGGTAGGGGGCCCTTGATGACCTGACAATTGAATCTCCCTAGCAATTTGCATCCATTCGGTCGCTCTCTGTATCTAGCATGTTCGTGTAGCAGTCCTAGTATAACCATACTCCACACCTTGCGTCGTTGTGCCTCACAGATCAAGCTAGCTAACAGCTTAGGGGGAATTCGCCATGAGTAAAGAATGTTTTACGATCCCCCTGGAGTTTGTTATGGTCATACCTTATAAGGAATCATCATAATTCACTAAGATAAGTAAGCTTTACCATACTTGAGACCGCTAGTGCTTTACGTTTTTAACCACCTCTAAGTAGCTAACTTAAGCATAGAAGTGGTCACACTAACCAACCCACCGCGTACTAATAATCATGTCATGCCTCAAAGGGTACCATAAACATGGCAGTCTGTTGTACTCGATATTAAAGCTTAAGAAGGACTATCTTAGCCATGCGAAAACTTCGATATTGTGCATAGGGCATATTGTCACAATGAAGGGAACACCAGTAGAGTTATGCATTTTAAGGTGACAACAATGTAATAGCATGCTAGAATTACTAAACATTGATTATATAACTCAAAAGATTGTAGTCTTACATCTTAAAAGGGCATAACCCCATGTCAAAGTCTTAAATGTTACAACTCATCAAATCTCTCAAAAGCTAACCATCATCTTTCCAAAGAATTAATATTACTTTATCCTCATCATCAAAGTCTTTATGGGTCACTGACTTACCTTACAAAACAATCCCCTTGGATATAGTCATAAATGCTCATGAGACAACAAAAATCTATAAGGGTATAAGGTTAACTTGTTTAGTGAGAAAATTCCCACAATAATGCACCCATAAACCACTACAAACAAGTTTATAATAAAACATATGAAATGCAACATCCATATGATTAAAAATACATATGATTATCTAGAAACCATATGTAGAATGGATTTACGCCCTCCATATTAAGGGTTAGGAAATTCTTTCAAAAAGGTTCGTACTACCATAAAAAGTTTAGAAAACATTTAGGTTCCAATCAACCACCACTACTAGTCCATGGGCTTCTTGCCCAAAGCGATCGATCTGGCGTGACTCCTCCATGAGGCTATATTCCCCAAACGACTTAGTTCCTCATGTTGGAGCAAGGCACCTTACCCATCCGGTACCACGCATAGGAGTAGTACAAAAAATGAATGAGACTCTACAATGTGCCATGCATGATCATTTTATTAATTAACTTCCAATCAAGTTAATTTATATTTAAGGGTGACCATCAATATAATCACATAGATAGCAACATGAAATGGGACAAAGTGCATTAATCAACCATTCAAAGTTCCGATATACTTATCGTTCATTAATCAAGCATGACGACATACAAACATAATCCCATGATGAACTCACAAGCAAATCCATTTTATTGTTTTCCTATATTCTAGTACTCTACTTGACAAGCACATAAAGATATGTAACGTATAGGGAAAAACTCACTCCACCATTTGCAAAGCTCCTCATCGACGTAATCCTTAGGAAAGGGTGTTTCGTTCTCCTCATCACTTGAATAAAGGAAATACGTGAAATGAGTATTTCATACTAGTCTTACTTAAAATTCTACTTTAGTAAACTAATTATCGGTAGAATTTGTACTTACTAAGTTTCAACCTTAAAGTTGTCATAATTAACTCATTTTAACTTCGAATTTTGCATATAAGTAGTTGGTTTCTACCCACTTCAAATGTTCTATCCATTTTCTAAGGTTATTTCCAACATTTAAGATCATCTAGGTCTTGGAATACAACTGATAAGATTACATTCAGTCATTTATTCAACTTTATTTTGATATTTTCTAAAAGTTTTACCTTATACGAACTCTCTAGGTTATGTATTTATCATTCCTATACTCAAACATGATTTAAACATACTAATGCTTCATAATACATGCATGACCCTAGTGATGTTGCTCAAAGTGGTACTTTTACAAAAATAACTTTTGTAATGAGGTTAAGGAGTTTAGATCCATTAATAGAAAAATTGAAACCTTTGTAGTAAAAATTATTTTTCATGATTTCTAAAGTGAGTGATTAAAATTAAGGATGAGGTTCTATACTTATTTTATTTCCTTTAAAAAGTTTGTACACTAATGTAATTTATAAACAAGTTTCATTTGATCATTTATTTTTTTAAAACATTAAATCTTGATGATTTCAATAAAAGAATTGTTGATGTTGTATTTTCCAATTTGTCCACTTAGAGCTTTAGCATTTCTACAAAATAGGGAATAGGGTTTGTTATTTGATTTTATCGTTTATTAACATAAAAATCATGTTGATTTGGGAAAGAAAAATCAAAGTTTCACATCCTCTTTTTATACATAAAAGTTACGACATTCTTGAAGAAAATTAAAGGGATATTTTTGTTTCCAAATTTTTCTTTTGACAAAGGATTTCCAATGTATTGAAAATGAGTTTTAGAAAATATTTTGCATAACAAATAAGGGTCAACATGTAGATGTTTATAACTTTATGAATCTCCCATATCATGCTATGCCCTCTAAATTAGTAAGTGAGTATAGTGACAATATCAAGATCATCACTTGTTCTTACTATAGATTTAAAGACTTTTGGCTATTATAGTATTTCGGTTTCAAAAATTAATTTTGATATTAGGACAACATCACTCTGAGCATTTTATGTGCACGGATATAAATATTTAAGTTTGAAAATATTGAAACTTTAAAATGAACATAAAGTAAAAGATCGTCAAGAACAATAATAAGAACATAAAGATAGCAAAATAAAAGATAGGAATCTTTGCTTGTATTCAAGGCTCCTTGGGACTTGGAATAGACAAGTCACCAAGACCACATGAAAATTAAAATGGGAGTCTTAGATTAAGACAATGCTCCCTAGGACTTTAAAATGGACAAGTCCCCTTTAGACTTGAATGTGGACAAGTCAAAGACTAAAAAATGACTAGTCTTATTATGACTCGAAATGAACAAGTCTTGCTTATAAAGAGAAGAGCACGAAAGTTTCAAATTGCAAGAAATAAATGTTAGGTTAATGAGTGATATGCTCTTAAGATTATATATACACGTACATGTAGTTATATATTTACAAAGGTTAGATTAGTATGCATAAATTAAAGTATAAACATAACATAAATAACTTGAGGCATGCATGAAATCATGCATTTCCATCCTTATCTTTTAAGCATCATGGGGAGAATTTTCTTTAGGATTTTGCATAAAAACTCATACAAGACTTACATGATCATAACATAATGTGTGGGCTTATAGTGTTTACCTAGAATGAAGTAAGAAAATGTGTGTGTGTCTAAGAGAGAGAGAAAGAGAGTGACGAGAGATAGAGAGGAAGAGGGGAGGTGGTTGTGGGCTTTATAGGGAGAGGAGATGAGAGAGTTTTGAGAGTGTATAATGAAGTGGTAAAGTGAAAATGACAGAGGGAGGGAGAGTATTTATAGAGAATGATGAGTGAGTGAAGTGTGATAATAAAATTAATGAAATAAAGTGAGAGAGAGTGAAAGAGAGGGAGGGCTGACGTGGAAGAGGGGAGAGAGAGAGAGAGAAAGAATAAAGTAAAGAAGTTATACAAAGTATGATGGATTAGATGGTTCTAAGAGTAGGTTATGTAAGTATAAGAATAAGAATTTAAAGTGTGAGAAAAAGTGATTAATATGAATAGTAATTGAAATGACAAATATTTACCGGTAGAAGATCAAATACACATATAAGTTGTTTTAACTAACGTTTCTATAAACTGATAAAATTGTGACTGATATTATAAAAATAATTTATTAATATTTTATTATAAATTTTTTGTTCGGTTAAGTTGTCTCGATTTACATGTCAACAATCAAATATGAAAACTATCATTGAAAAGGCTTGGAACAATTAGGGTTTTGGGAAAACCTATAATTTTTAGGTAAGGCATTAAAGCTCATTTGAATTTTAGGGTTTTCATAACTTATCTAGCTTGTTTGATATTCTAGGGTTTTGGATTCATATCTGATTGAGTACATGGTTTTTAGGGTTTAGTGTTGACTTGGTTTGATTTCAGGATTTCAATTCTGATACTAATTCTAAGGTTTACCTTTAAGATTACCTTAAAATATAGGGGCTTACAAATCGAGTCTCCTATGTTTGTAGGTTGACGGTGCTCCCGTGCCACCCCTCCTTTATCCAAGGAGAAGAAATCTCTATAGGTGAATTCGACACTTGCAACATATGGCATCGTCTACGGGAAACCTTCGCAAAGAGTGCCTAGAAATCTTAACCTTAAATTAGGGAGTGACCCTGAAGGCAATCAAGTATGGAGTACTTGCAGAGAGCCCAATCTTCAACCCAAATGCCAACTTGCTACCCTTGAGCAGGTAAGGGAAAAAGCCTAGAAGTGCATTTGACATTATAAGCCCTTAGAATTTTTGCTATGTTTTATGTTTAAACCCTAAAGCCGAAAGTCAACCGAAAACCCTAAAGTAATGATGGTCTGTTTCTCTAATTGAGTGACCGAGTTTTAAATTTATAATCCTATATTTCCTTTTCCGAAACACGGTCAAAGCAAGGCAAGTGCACCTGTCGTTATGTAGTCTAGGATTAGGTATAGGATCGTCTCCTACAGGGAGCGAAATAAATACTAGTACTAACCTTCTTCTCATTATCCAGCCTAAAATAAATCATATTTTAATGATAATATTGAATTATTAATTACTATTAATTAACTAAAGATGCAAATACACTTATTAACGCACAACAATGTAATGCAAACATAAAAAAGGCCTGCAAACCATGACTAAGAAGTAGTTTCACACCATTAATATATTTTTATTAGTTTTAACTGCATAATTCAATAGGCTTCCTTAAAGTCTTTCTCAAGATCAGTAATGCCTAATCTTGATTTTATCTACCGGAATCTCTTCCTAGGTTAATAGCAAATTAATGACCGCATTAAGTTTAAGAATTCCAAAGAAAATTTCAGAAGATTTCACCATCTTATCTCTAAGAATATGAGCAATCCCTTTCAACGGTCTAGATCTATTCACTTAGATGATTTCTCCATCTATCTAAGTGAAATCTAGTAAAACACCCATGTCGTGCACTACATAAACTATTGTTTTATATATAATACCATTGAAATTAAGAAGTCCAATAAAAATATGATGAATTCAACACATTTCTACATAGAGAATCATGAAATTTGCATAATACAATACAACAGACATTAATAAAACATGATAAAATTGAGATGAGAGATAGAAAGACAAAACTCGTTTCTTCCATTTCTAAAATTGTTTGAGAATTGTCTACAACAACACATTGAAGATCCTTCGCTGGTCTCTCTCGAGTTCCATGGATGAATTATCATAAATACAACACTCACACATCACTTATACTTACAATACAATCTCACACACACAAACACACATACATTTCCCTTGCAGAGATAAGAAGATATCTATATTGTTCCTACATTAATTGATTATAATGAATGAATTGATGGATAAATCTCTAGATGATAATTATGATCCTCTTGCAGATGGGTATGTTTCTTTTTATATCTCCTAGACTCTTGGGCGAAACAGTACAACACTTGGAGGAAATTGTGTCTTTCGTCTGAACCAATACAACACTTAAATGAAAAGATACAAAAAACGTTGGATAGCAAACAATATATCATAGAAGACCAAAAGGGAGTTATTTAGGCTGTGAGCGAATTTCTTTGAATAGCCAAACCACTCACGGGCGACCAAAGCACTGGGATCCTTACTGTTCCTTACTTTTCTTCAAATCACAGGTGACCATACAGGCTGGATTCTTTCTGTGTTCGATTTTCTTCTTCCTCACTTCATATCACGAGTGACCAAAGCCCTGTGATTGCTTCTGATGTTCATATTCCTCTTTCATGGGCGACCAAAGCCCTGTGATCCTTGCTGTGGTGTTGTTTTTCTCCTATTTCACTCGTAATTTGTATCCATTTTGTTCCAAAATGTGTTGTTATGATTAAAAGTCTCCTGAAGTGAAAATATTAATGATTAAGTGTCAATTCTTAAATAAAAACATAATTCAAGTCCTAAATTTTACCTAAATAGCCATTAATAATTATAGATAACTCATGTCTATCAAATATCCCCACACTTAAGCCTTACTTGTCCTCAAGTAAGAAGTTGATAAAAATATTTGAAAACATATGGCAATTGTGGTGTTACTCCTTTAGTGCTAGAATTCAAGGATTTCATTCAATCCGCTCTGAAAATAGTTCATCTCCTAGGCAAAAATTACAAAGTTAATCATAATAAGTCAGTGGTTTATCCTCACCATTTGAATTAGATTTCTAAATAAAGAAGTAAACATATAACCAAAATTCAAAACAAAGAATATTCAGGTACTTCCTCTTTTATTTGTTTATCTTAATTCAATTATTACCACAATCTTAAGTTAAATCTCTTAGTGAAAGCATAGACATCAACTTACCCCTTGACTTTTTCTCCTTTATTGTTCTCTTTTCCTTCTTCTTTAAGCTCAGTTTCTAAATAATTTCACAACCCATGTAACGAATTTTTAGTCGATATTCCCAAGCTCATCACTCAAGTTAACAGACGTTGTTCCCTAAAAAGGGTGTCCTGCGGACTTACTCATTCGAGTCACAAATTTCATTGAACTTTTTATTTTTGAGCAATTTAAATATTAAAGTGTAATCCTTGGTTGGTCAATCCCAGGCTAGACGACCTTGGGTCACCAGGTTTTAATGGGACCCCTTCGAACATCAAAAACTACAACATCCCTCTCTCTCTCTCTCTCTCTCTCTTTTTTTTTTTTTTTGAAGAAAATCAATAAAATTGGAGAGATCATCAAGTGATAAGTATCATTTGAACTTTACACTAATGATTCATTTCAATTATTCTCTATATGCTAATTAATGGCAATATTAAATATTGAGAATAACCTTGAACATCTTAAACTTATAGTCATATGCTACTAAAATGCAGAATTCCAAATTAAATGGTGAGTAAAACTGCCCCATCACGATTTCACATTGTTACCACTGCCTTAGAAACATTACCCACTTCAAAGCATCTTAAATTGGACAACCTTCATTATTCTAGCACTTTTGAAAAATCCTTTTAACCAGTAAAATAAACTAACACCAAACCAAAACAACTTACCTCAAATGATAAGTAAATTTGATAAACAATTGTTATCAACATTCAATTCAGCAAGCTCTATCTAGCATGCTTGCATGATGCCTTCCCCATACTTATTGGAGACATTGTCCCCAATGTCTCAACAAACAACACAATCATATGAAAAAGGAAAACAAAACAAAATAGCAAAAGAACTTGAGTCCCCTATGTTGTGCAGTCAGACTTGTTGTTGGGCTTGCATGGGCGTATAATGCCTTTTGGGAAAAGTTACAACTCTTCCATATGCCTTCTGAGAAGAGTCACAACTCTTCAATATAGCCCTTCAAGAAAAGTCACATTGTTTCATATACAAGAAACATGTCCCTTTGCATGTATATATATATATATATATTAAGAAGAGTTATGCTTTTCAAAAATAATAATGCCTTTTGGGAAGAGTTACAACTCTTCTATATACCCTTCAAGAAAAGCCACATTGTTTCATATACAATAAAACATGTCCCTTTGCATATAGATATTTATCCATCAATTCATTCATTGTAATCAATTAGTATAGGAACAATGCAGACGTCTTCTCCTCCCTGCAAGGGGAGTGTGTGTGTGAGTGTATTATAAGTGTAAGTGATGTGTGAGTGTTGTATTTATGTTGATTCATCCATGGAACCTAAGAGAGACCAGCAAAGGATCTTCAATGTGTTATTGTAGACAATTCTCAAACAATTTCAAAAATGAAAGAAATGGGTTTTGTCTTTCTATCTCTCATCTCAATCTTATCATGTTTTGTTAATGTCTTTTGTATCGTATTCTGTAAATTTCATGATTCTTTGTGTAGAAATGTGTTAAATTCATATTAATTTTATTAGACTTCCTAATTTCAATGGTAGTATATATAAAGCATTAGTTTATGTAGTGCACGATATGGATTTTTGCTAAATTTCAATGGTAGTATATATATGAAGTATAATGAAACATCACATCCCTTCATGGGTGCCAACCAAAAATGTGTGATGACTCTTCCCCACACTTAAACTCCTTGAACTCTCCTAACATTAATCCTTAAAACAATCATCCATTCCTCCTTATTGGTGTTCCTAGAATAACCACAACTCAACAAGATAGATTAATTCACATAAAATAATACAACAATTTAAACCAAACTATACAAATAAACGCACATAAAGACTTATAAATCACACAAAAGAACATCTAAATTTACAAACATATATAACATAGTATTGAATAAAACAGTGGTAACAATGGAATAACAACAAAAGTTGTGACTAGATTAACGAGCCTCTAGTGTTCCTAATGATGTCGTTCCCCAACAACAATGCCAAAAACTTGGTGGTCTATTTCTCTAATTAAGTGACCAAGTTTTAAATTTATAATCCTATGTTTCCTTTTCTTAAACACGGTCAAAGCCAGGCAGGTGCACCTGTCATTATGTAGTTTAGGATTAAGCATAGGGTCGTCTCCCACAGGGAACGAAATAAACACTGGTACTAACCTTCTTCTCATTATCTAGCCTAAAACAAATCATATTTTAATGATAGTATTGAATTATTAATTACTATTTATTAACAAAAGATGTAAATGCACTTATTAATACATAATAATGTAATGCAAACATAAAACAGGTCTACAAACCATGGCTAACATGTAGTTTACACCATTAATATATTTTTATTAGTCTTAACTACGGAATTCAATAGGCTTTCTTAAAGTCTTTCTCAAGATCAGTAAGGCCTAATCTTGATTTTATCTGTCGGAATCTCTTCCTAGGCTAATACCAAATCAATGACCACCATAAGTTTAAGAATTCCAAAGAAAATTTCAGAAGATTTCACCATCTTATCTCTAAGACTATGAGCAATCCCTTTCAACAATCTAGATCTATTCACTTAGATGATTTCTCCATCTATCCAAGTGGAATCTGGTAAAAAACCCATGTCGTGCACTATACAAACTAATGCTTTATATATACTACCATTGAAATTAAGAAATCCAATAAAAATATTATGAATTCAACACATTTCTACATAGAGAATCATGAAATTTGCATAATACAATACAACGGACATTAATAAAACACGATAAGATTGAGATGAGAGATAGAAAGACAAAACCCGTTTCTTCCATTTCTAAATTTTGTTTGAGAATTGTCTACAATAACACATTGAAAATCCTTCGCTGGTCTCTCTCAAGTTCCATGGATGAGTCATCATAAATACAACACTCACACATCACTTACACTTACAATACACTCACACACACACACACACTCCCTTTGCAGGGAGGAGAAGATGTCTACATTGTTCTTACATTAATTGATTATAATGAATGAATTGATGGATAAATCTCTAGATGATAATTATGATCCTCTTGTAGATGGATATGTTTCTTTTTATATCTCCTAGACTCTTGGGCGAAACAGTACAACACTTGGAGGAAAATTGTGTCTTTTGTCTGAACCGATACAGCACTTAAATGAAAAGATACCAAAAACGTTGGATAGCAGACAATATATCACGAACGACCAAATGGGAGTTATATAGGCTGTGAGCGAATTTCTTTGAATAGCCAAACTAATCACGAGCAACCAAAGCACTGGGATCTTTGCTGTTCCTTACTTTTCTTCAAATCATGGGCGACCATGGAGGCTGGATTCTTTCTGTGTTCGATTTTCTTCTTCCTCACTTCATATCACGGGCGACCAAAGCCCCATGATTGCTTCTGATGTTCATATTCATCTTTCACGGGCGACCAAAGCCCTGTGATCCTTGCTGTGGTGTTGTTTTGCTCCTATCTCGCCCGTGATTTGTATCCATTTTGCTCTAAAATGTGTTGTTATGATTAAAAGTCACCTGAATTGAAAATATTATTGATTTAAGTATGGATTCTTAAATAAAAACATAATTCAAGTCCTAACTTTTACCTAAATAGCCATTAATAATTATAGATAACTCATGTCTATCAAGTAACAACCCTATGATAAACCCTAGTGAATTTAGATCTGGTAATCACGTGCTCTCAACCCCTAAACAATAAAATTGAGATAATTGTGGATTATAGCCCATAATAATATAAAAAAGCTTAAAAATATCATATTTGTCAAAGTTTAGTTCGTTTCGGATTCAAATGGGATCAGATTTTGAAAACCGTGCCTTGGTGCACTAAATGATAAAAATAATCTGATAACACCGTTAGACTCGTAATAATATAAGGATTTCAAAAATATCAGTTTTATAATTTTTCAGTATCTAAAAATATCAGATATAGCTTATTTACCCGTATTTTCTTTACTGCCGGTATTAATTTGTCTTATTTACTATTCATGTCACTATTCATCTATTTATACTTTTTCTACTACATATTCTCACATTCTACCATACCTATTTTCTTACAATTTTCCTTTCTCATACAACTTTATTCACATTATATCTTATGCATTATTACTTTTCATTACAAAAATTACAAAATAATCAAATCTCACCCACTCTCCTCCCTCTTATCCACACAGGCCATGCGCGCACACACACACACACACACACACACACACATTTATTTATTTCTTTTTTATTTTATTAATTACAACGAATTTCTCTCTTCATTCATCTATAAATACGCCATCTTCCTCTATTTATTTCACACACTCTTTCACCATAACAAAACTCTTCCAAATTCACTACTGAAATTTCCCCTCTACGGTTTCTTCCCATCTTCCCATAATCCCATTAAATCCATACCACTATAACCTCTCTTTTTCTCTCATCCACATCTCTACCTTAGGTAAAATTCTTACCAATATTTTTTTACCATGTCATGTAACTTAACATGACCATGGTATGTGTTTCCTAAACCTATAAGTGTTATGGAAACAACACTATGTTCATGTTTTGTTTTTATTCTTGTTCATGTATATAATATTATTTTATTATTATGTTATTTTATTGTTGTTATATTGTTATTATTACTCTAATCTAACTTCTATATGTTATTATATATATTTATGTATGTATAAATATATATATATATATATATTTCTTAAAGCATATAAGCTCACTAACCTAACCTTTATTTATTTGTGCTTTGTAATTCATTCATTTATTTCATGCTATTATATTAAGACTAGCCGTGTCCTCATCAAGTCAAAATAGATTTTCTTATTTCTCTTATTTTTCTTTTTGGACTTACCTATGTCTAAGTCTGGAAGCCTTGATATAAGCTAAGACTTTCAATACTTGATATTTATTATATGCTTATCTCATTCCTATAGTTTTCATCTTTTATATTAATTATTTTTGTTATGTTACTTAGTTATAAACTCATATCCATGCATAATCGTGTTGTTGTTGTCTTAATAAAGATAAAAAGTCCTTTCTTAAGCAAAGAAAATAAACTCAACTTACTATAAGAATGTAATTTTATCACTTAGGAAAAGTTCCATTAAAATTTAGAATTTTATTTTAGCAAAATGCTTTTCAAAGAATTTTAGACGAGTTCATTATAGATTTTAGTGTTGTCAATATATAAGGACTTTTTCAAAATTTAATCTCTTTTCAAACTATAAGAATAAAATTATCTTTAAAACCTTAAGATTCTTTATTATACAAATTCTTTAAAACTTTATTTATGGGACCCACACTAGCATTTTAATAAGTACAAAGATCAAGACAAGCTTTTCAAAACAAATTAAAATCAACTCACTAAGTGAAATCTACTTAGGAAATGAAAATTTGGTAGATAACTTGAAATGACTAAAATTTTTTAATCTAAATTATATTTTAAGAGTTTAGGAAAAATAATTCACACTTAATAACTCAAAAATTTTAACTCTATTTCCAACAACTTAAAATAAAATTGTCAAGCTTCACTTTTTCAAACGACTAAGACAAGTTGTTTTATAAAAAAATCATTTTAGAATAATGTGTATACTATAAGTTGCATATGTATTAAAAAAGGATTTTTCAACTATATAAATATTTATATGATTACTATGGGATTTTTTGTTGATAAATAGTTTGGAAAAATTAAGTTTTAAGTGTTGGGAATTTTCATGACAGATCTGTACCTCATCCTTTTGGAACCCAAAAGACCTTTTATGATGAAAATAACCTTAGAACTAGATAAATCTTTTCGAGTAGGTAGAAAATGGTATATAATATGGGAAATTCCGAGTTAAAATGAGTAATTTATGGTCATTTTAAGTTGAAATTTCACTTCATACGAATTTTGACAAACTTAGTAAAATAGAATTTGCAAGTTTAAGTAGAACTTCCAAGAAAGACTCATTTTGGATATTTCTCTTGTTTAGGTGACGTGAAGCCCAAGTTTCCATACCTCAATGACTACTACGACTAGAAGTTTTCTGCTATAATAGCTGAGTAAGTTTATTTCTTAAGTTTTGTACTTATGTATTTGCTTATAGAATAGAGACATTAGAATTAGGAAAAGATAAAATGAGAACTATATGTGTTTTATATACATGGGTGAATTTATAGTAAGCATATCGAAGCGAGATTATCTTTAATAAATGTTCGATTTAGCATAGAAATGATATGTCTGCAAATTCGATGATCACTCCTAAAATATCTAATATTATGCCATAAGTACTTAATTAAATTGATTTATGCATATCACATAGTGAGTCACATCGCATTCATTACAATACATTTTGTGGGACAATGACATAATAGTGAGGTCCGTAGAGCCCGAAACTCTACTTTATGGTGAATGGTAGCTCGAATAAAATGGTGGGTAGACACCTGAATTAACTATATTTTAGCGGCTAGTAGTGGCTTACATAAAACTACAAAAAACTTATTTGCGAATTATGGTCTATATGGCCCTGAACACATAACATTGAATGGAGGGGTAAATCCATTTAACATATGATTCCTGAAAAATAATATGTATTATTTGCTTACGTATTTGTTGCATCTCACATGCTTGTTCAAATAACTTGTTTGATTATTGATTGCTCGAGTACTGTATTTATGGGAATAATTCTCACTAAACAAGTAAGCTTACCCCTTCTTAGATATTTGCTGCAGCACCCCTATCTTTGGTTGACGTCCATGGGATCCTTTTCTCAGGTACTACCCATTTCGATTCCGGAGTTTTTTGGATGAAGTAAAACACTAGACATAGATTTAGACTTCTTAGTAAATCTCTAGTCTAAACATTTTGATTAAGCTATGATGGACTATACATTTTGACAGGGGAATGCCCCTTTGATATTTGTAAGACTCTTTATATTTTATATTTAAGATGCTTATGTTATGATTTCCATTCTTAATTGCTATTATGATCCTCTTCTTAAACAACTTGTTCCAAAGTTTGGTCCTCTATGATCGTGAAGGTACGCCTTACACTCGGTATCGAAGCTTTTGGGATGACTAAGGTTGGCATACTAAAGCTTTAAGATCGAGTGTAGCAAACTGTCATATTTAAGATACCCGTTGGAGCGTGATAGAAGTGAAGACACCAAAAATGCTAGGAAAGAAACTGAGGTTAGGTTTGAGCCTGCCCTTGATGATCATAATAGTCACAAGGACAAGGGGCAGGCCAGGGACCAATGCAATGTGAACTAGATCTCTAACAACCATGCTAAAGATTGGAGATGAGAACAAAGAAAGCTTTACCCCTTGTATAACAAGTTCATGTCCCTAAAAAAATCTCACCAGGATATATTTCTTGAGGTAAAGGGCCAAGGGATCATCTTCCTACCACTACCCATGAAGTTAAACATGAGGCGGAAAAATTTGAGGGAATACTACAAATACTGCAGTGAGTGTGGACGCGACACATGCGATTGCTGGCAACTAAAAAATGTTGTTTAGTACGTTGTCTAATGGGGCTACCTTAAACGGTGAGTTGACCATGGTGGTCCATAGTTGGACAGGCCCACCTAGAAGAGTCGGACAGGCCTGCCTAGAAGAGGTGGACCGAAAAGATCGACAATAGGAGAAAGCCGACAGAAGGATAGTAGGATCAACAATAGGTTGGTAGAGACAAGGAAAGCCCTGGAGAGGTCAACACGACAATGGGCAGAATGACCCACTCGCACCTATCGGGTAATTCCTCGATCCCAGTTTTGGAAGGGATGTGAAGAGGTCATGAGCCTCGAGCAAAAGAGAAGGAAAATAGATAACTTCATATCATTCTTTGATATTGATCTTGGAGGCATCTGATCCCCACACCAGGATGTGTTGGTGATCCTGTTGACCATAGACACCGGAAACAACATCGATATCTTGTTTAACCATGCATAAGAAAGGATGAAACATAAGCCAAAAGCCAAGCTAAGGTCCTACGACCACAAGCTGTATGGTTTCGACAACAAACCGGTCAAGCCTTGAAGAATTATCACCTTACCTTTCGAGCTTAGGGATGGGAAGCACTTCACGACTCATAGGTCAACTTCCTCATGGTCAATTGTGGCTCTCCGTATAATGCAACCATCAGAAGGGCAACCTAATCAACTGTTGGGATGGTAATGTCACAAACCCCACCTGAAAACCAAGTTCCGACTCTTGCAAAGGTAAGAATGTGTAAAGGAGATCAAGAATAATCAAGCAAGTTATACGTCGTGGTTGTGAGGGAGATTGAGTATATGCAATAAACTCAGAACCCGAAGACAAAGTTAAAGGAAGGAATGACCCATCCAAACAAACAAAGGAGGTCATGTTGGACGATGACATCAAGAAAACAGCATAGGTCAGGACCTTAATGCCCCTTGACCTCAGGAAATAGCTGATCATGTTCTTATGGATAGACAAAGATGTTTTTGTATGGTTACCCTTAGACATGCTAGATATCAATTCGAACGTGATTACCTACCAGTTAGGGGAAAATAAGACATAGAAGCCAGTTCATCAGAAGATTGCGTACTTCACGATTAAGAGACAAGCCACAATTAAGGAAAAGGTCCAAAAACTCCTCCGAGCTAGATTCATAAGAGAAAAGAAATACCCTACGTAGCTGGTCAGCATAGTGCTGATCAAGAAAGCCAAAGGAAAATGGTGTATATGCATTGACTACATGACCTAAATAAGGCAGGCCTAAAAAGACCGTTTTTCCTATTGCGAATAAACTAGCTGGTGGACAGCACCTCAGGGCATGAGCTATTAAGCTTCAAATATGCCCTATCATGATGCAAATAAATCAAGATGAACCTTAACTACGAGGTACATACCTCGTTTGTCACCAACTTTAGGAGATATTGTTACAAAGTGATGCCATTTGGGCTAAAAAATGTTAAAGTTACATTGTAGATCTTGGTGATAGAGGTCTTCAAACCACAAATAGGAAGCAACATGGAGGTATATTGGTTGTTTGCTTTGTGAAAGCACGAAGCTAAAGCTTTAAAAATTTATATAAAGGCTAATGTGTTCAATTCAAATTCGATCACAAATCCATTTAAGGAAAGCACATCTTAAAGTAGCATAGAAAAAATAAAGTTATATTCTTTGTGGATAGTTAGCATCCACCATACTTACTCTTGATCTATTATCTAGCCAAGAAGAATTTAACAGAACATGGTAAGCAAATATTCATAAATTAAGTTGATATTTACAATCCTAAAACTACTTATATGCATGCTCTAATGGTAAATTCCAAAAGATAAGTTTAGATGCAAGAAGATAACCTAGATCTTACTTCACCCAGTCCTTATCATATGATTTCTTAAAATACAAGCTTAATGAGTTCTTTGTTTAGCATACCTGTATGTCAAATTCACTAAGGTATGTTAATGCCTCTTTCGAGTGTCATTAACTTCTAAATCTAGATCAAACAACTATAATCTCTTCATAAGCTATTAGCAATCCAAATTTGCATTAAGTTCAAGAATCCTTTGATTAAAAACCACTTTTGTTGAATCCCTAATAAGCTGATAGGAGATTTCACCACTCTATCTCTAAAAGTTATGAACAATCTCATTAATAGCTTATATCTGTTCAAAAGAATGATTTCTCAATCTATTATGTTGAAATCATACATGAATTTACATAACATACACACATAAGCCCACAAAATTTAAGTTCAAGCTATTAATTACAAATACTCGACAACATTCAATTAATGTACATTTGAAATCACACAAATTAGGTCTTAGATCCATAAAACCTAGATTTAAACAATTATTTCACCATGGTTTTTGGCAAATTTAAGCACAAATCCAAAAGAAATAATTAAGAATAAAGGCAGATGTCACTTATTGAAGCTTGAAATCTTGTAAATAAACTTGAATTTGCAAAAAAAAAAAAAAAAAAAAAGAATCCTAGTAACATAATTCCTCTTACTAAAATCCTCTCAATACTCTACTCTATCATGTTATCATATTTACATGTTATGATGGTATGGTACATTGATCCCATCTTTATACTCTTCTATACACGTCTATTTATTGGCATTGGGGATGAAAATAATGGAGATTTGATTGTCGACATGGCAGATTTATTATAACAAACTTTATTAGATTTTTCATTGATAAGAGCGTATCAGTCATATCAAATAATAAATAATAAAAACCCAATAGAAATCCCATGACAAACTCTAAGGCAGCACACTATAGAATAGAATTACTACGAGTATTGTCCTCTGAGATCTGGATATCAAGTACTAGTATTACCGTTTCTCCACTATTCAACCTAATAATTGAGATATTATTATCACTATTACTTATCTAACTAAAAACTCTAATAGTTAATTATGCGCCTTCTTAAGATAATACAACCACAAAACAATACCTCTTATCTTGATCTACCTTAAACTCTAATTTCTTATAATAGATGATTGATTAACGAATTGTTTATATCTTGAACAACAAGAATTCCTAGATTCATTGACTTCTCTTTCAAGATAATTGAATTCTAATTCTACATGATTAATGTAAATGTCTTTCATCATCAATTACATATATAATTGCATTATTGTTCGATATCTATAACAAACATTCAATCTTTATGCAGAAAGTTCTTACAGTCTATGTATAGATCCACATTCAAACTTCTCTATTCATGTAGATCTATTCCGTTAGATGAAAGCTCTTTCTACCTAAAAGAAATCAAACATGCAATCAATTCTAGCCACAAATCAATCACAAGAACATATAAGAAACCATGAATAGACTCAATGACATAAACTTTCACTAATCAAGCAAATTTAACACATAGATCTAGGGTTTCACAAGAATTAGGGTAAAGAAAGCTACTCGTCCATGGATTTAACAATCACAACATGAAATATAGAAAAGTAGGATATAAACATGATAGAAAAGAATTCCCCTTTACAAAGTTTTGTGATCTTCAATGAAGCCCTAGCACTTCTCCTCTTGAAGCTCTTGGAATTCTCTTTAGGGTTTCTAGGAACAAGGATATATCTTATCTATTCTAATATGATCTCCTAAGAAAATAACAACATAGGGTATTTTTATAAAGCAAAACAAGGAATTTGATGCATTAGGATAAATGCCAGCCAAAGGCCGGCAGCCTTGAATCAAAATTAGCTGGCCTTCAATTGTAAAAATGATTTATGAAGTAAGCAAGTTGGCAGCCTTAACTTACGCTGGCGGCCTTGAATCTCCTAGTATCAGCATACGATATAAAAAATGAATGCTAGTGTTGTTTTATTTCTAGGGATGTAACCGGGTTAGCTATTAGCGGGTTTCTAACTCATCCAACCCAATAGAAACCCTATAGGGTTGAAGGATCAGGTTTGGACATAGGTAAAAAACCTTGTAAGATATTAGGGTTAGGTTTGGATACTACTAAAACCCGATGGATACCCACTCGACCCATTAGTCTTAGTGAAAAAAAAATTGTAATATAAATACATTTACTAAATATAAACAAAATAATGGGTTAAATTTAAAAACATGTTGACAAAGAGAAGGTGAATTGCTATATTATTAGACTATTATTTTATTGGCTTAAGTCCGTTGAATCTATTAAAAAAAACCAATAAGTAAGGTAGGTTCAGGTTGATAATTAGGTAGATGGTCGGGCAAGTAATCGGGTTGATAGTCAGGCGGGTAACCGAGCAGGTGGTGGGTATTAGAGTAAACCATATAAGGCAGGTTTGGATATAGAAAGAAAACCCTATAAGGTTGTAAGGTTAAGTTTGGTATGGTCTATAATGTAGCGGGTTCAAGTTTGGGTTCATATGACCCGCTCGAAACCTGACCCGGTTGCATCCTTGTCTGTTTCTAGGCTGGCAATGTTGGTTTGTTGAAGCTATTGTTGATTTGTTATGTGATTAAGGCTGGCGGCTTACATTCCATATTTGCCGACCTACTGTGTTTTATTCTCTAATTTTGCTCGAAACTCCTCGAATTTGCTTGTATTTTCATTATAAATCCTTCAAGACCTTTATCATTCTACATAGTTTGTGTTGAATTGTTGTGTATGTTGTAAATCTTCTAAGTGTCCATTTCTTCATCAAAATCTCACTTAACTCATCAAAAAATCTTCATAATGCTCAAATTATTCCTTTATTCATGAAATTGACATTTTAACACAAATAAATATCATTTTCTTTAAAAATTCACATAAAATGCATATAATATCATATTAAAACAATGTAAATAATTAGGGTCTTTAGATATCTATCATCCATGCATGCATCATAAATTGCATTAGGGGTAGATTTATGGGTGAGATCGTGGGCATGAATGGAATCACGGTTTCGTTTGATTCTTTTCTTCGTTGTTCACGGCTTTGCTTAGCGAAGATCATGGGTGCTAACCACAAGCATGATTTTTGCCTCTATTGCCTGTTTTTGTTGTTTGTGCTCCAATCTTCAATCAAATCTTTTTGATTTTGTCTTTAAGGCTTAAAGGAGCTGAAAAAAACTATTTAAACAATAATAGCACAATTTTTTGAGAATTTTTTCAAGTAACTGAGCAAACTAAGCACAAATTTCCTTAATTTGAATAAAGTAAAATTACATATCATGTATGTCGATGACATGATCATCGAGAGCAGGAAAGTGAACGAATACCTCTAAGATCTGCAGGAAATGTTTGACAGATTCCACTTCTACAACATGAAGCTGAACCCCCATAAAAGCATTTTTAAGGCTGCCTCAAGCAAAATTCTAAGCTACATGGTCTCCTATCAAGGGATAGAAGCCAACCTTGAAAAGATCAAGGCAATAATAAACATGCAACTACCCACCTTAGTGAAGGAGGTTCGAAGGTTAATGGGACGAGTGGCCACCTTAAGTAGATTCTTACCACTCAATGGGAATAAATGCTTAGAGTTCTTTAAGATACTAAAGAAACCAGATGAATTCGAGTGAAATGAAAAGTGCCAACAAATTTTTGAGAACCTGAATAAGTTCCTAAAAAACCCTCTCTTATTATCTACACTGACGTTAAGGGAAGATCTCTTCTTGTATGTGGCTGTGAGTGAGTGCGACCTCTCTTTGATGCTCACCCGAGTAGATGGAAGGCAACACTAACCTGTTTACTACATGAGCTATGGCCTATAGGGGGTAGAAGAAAGATACTTGAAGCTCGAGAAATTTGCCTTGATTGTGGTCATCTCGGCCTAATAAGAGCATATTAGTCGTATCAAATAATAAATAATAAAACCCAATAAAAATCCTACGACAAGTTATAAGGCAATGCATTAATCAATTGCATAATAGAATTACTACGGGTGTCATCCTCTAGGATCCGGATATCAAGTACTGGTATTACTATTTATGTACTACTTAACCTAATAATTGAGATGATATTATGACTACTGCTTATCTAACTAACAACCCTAATATTTAATTACATGTCTTCTTAAGATAAACAATCACAAAATAATATCTCTTATCTTGATTTACCCTAAACCCTAATTTCTTATAATAAAAGATTGATTAACGGATCGTTTATATCTTGAACTATAAGATTCCTAAATTTATCAACTTTTCTCTCAAGATAATTGAATTCTAACCTTATATGATTAATGGAAATGTCTTTCATCATTAATTGCATATAGAATTTCATTATGGTTCAAGATTCCTAACAAAGATTCAATCTTTACGTAGAAAGATTCAATATTTATGTAGAAAGTTCATGTAGTCTATGTCTAGATCCACATTCAAACATCTCTATTCGTGTAGATCTATTATATTAGATGAAATCTCTTCCTATCTAAAAAAAAAAATCAAATGTGCAATCATTCTGGCTACAAATTAATCACAAGAATAGTAAATAATGCATTAATAAACTCAAGAACATAAACTTTCATTAATCAACATAGATTTAGCACATAGATCTAGGGTTTCACAAGACTTCGGGTAAAGAAATCTACCCTTCCATGGATTTTACAATCATAAGATGAAATCTAGAAGAATAGAATGTAAACATGATGTACAATAACTCTCTTAAATAAAGTTTTGTGATCTTTAATGAAGCCTTGACACTTCTCCTTTTAAAGCTCTTAATTTTCTCTCTGGGGTTTTTAGAAAATAATGTAGTAGATGAGATAAGGCCACTATTTATAGGAAATGTCCAAAGTTAGTTGTACACGAGCATCCTAAACGGCTTGTGTTTGAAAGCTTGCGTAGGATGTAAACTGGTGAAATTCGTTAAATCTGGAGCTGCACGACCATGAACACAGCTTGTATAGACAGGCTGTGTACTTTCAAAATCAGTTTTGGTCCATTGCCATCCTTTACATGAGCATTCTACATGGCCTGTGTAGCTTCCTTATATATTTTGAAATTACTTGCTAGTCAATTTTTGCCTCTTGCACTAGTGTTCTACATAACTTATGCAGAAACGATCATTTTCCGTTGGCCTATTTCTTCATTACAATCTTCTTCCTTAACTCATCTAAAAGTCTTCATTAAGTTCAATATCTTCCTTTATCCTTGAATTAACATTTTAACCAAATAAATATCTTTTTTTTTAATAATTCACATAAAATTTATATAATATCATATTAAAATAATGTTAATAATAAGGGTATTTTGACACTTATCACAGCTCAATGACCACCCCTATTTCCAAGCTCACTAGATAATAGTCCTTATGGACGTTTCTTTAAGAATCATCCTTTAGAAACCTGACGACTATGGGAGGATGATGAAGTATGCGATTGAGCTCAATGCACACGGGGTCTAGTTCCAACCCAGGTCCTAGTTGACTTCATAGTCGAGTACACTAGTCTCGAAGAGCACATTAAGCACGACCTCCCCTAATGGTTGCTCCATGTTGATGGATCCTCTACGAAAGAGAAAGATAGAGGGGGGAGAGGGATGGATGGAGTTCGATTGGTGTTAGAGGTCCCCATGGAGTCAAAGTTCATCATGCTTTATAGTTCAGATTTCTTGCTAGTAACAATAAAGTAGAATACGAAGCCCTCATGGTAGGATTAAAGCTAGTAAAAGAAATTGAAGCTAGCAAGTTGAATTTTTTTTTTTCAGATTTAATGTTGGTGGTACAATAAGTCAAAGATGCTAAACATAAAGGAATTGCCAAGTATCTTAATGTTGTGAGAACCCTTTCTACAGAATTTGGTTTATGGGACATTGTTAAGATTCCAAAAACTAAGAACTTTGATGCTGACAAACTCTCTAAGCTCACTTTGGTAGCAGTACTCAGCCTAGAAGGAATAGGAGAAATGATATTCGTGGAATACCTCTTAGATAAGACCACTCCAAGGCAAGCGTATAAGCTGTTTGAAACATGAACTGAACTGATCTCCCCAAGTTGGATGTACTCGATCATGGGCTACCTTAGGGTGGGGTTTTACCTCCAGATAGGAAGGAGGCAAGGAGCCTCATGTATAGGGTAGCAAATTATACACTGATCAATGGTATGTTACATAAGTAAGGCTTTAATTTGCCCCTCCTAAGATGCTTACATCCTGATGAAGGGCACTACGTCTTTGAAGAGTTGCATGTAAGAGAATGTAGCAACCATATCAAGGTGCAATCCTTATACATTAGGGTAGTATGGGTGGGATACTATTGGTCGACCATGAGGAAAGATGCTAAAGAGTATGTGAAGAGATGCAAGATTTGCCAAAAACATGCCCCAATCAATTATTCTCTAAGCACAAACCTCCATTGCCTTGCTGGCTCATGGCACTTTGCCCAGTAGGGCTTGGACATCTTCGAGCCACTATTTATATCAATCGACCAACAGAAGTTCATCATCATTGGGTGCAACTACTTCACCAAGTAGATGGAGGTAGGTATAGTGTTTAAGAAGATAGACAGGAGCGTACTCAATTTCATCCACAACAACATACTAGTGAGGTTTGGAGTACCCCATTACTTGGTCATGGATAATGGCTAACAATTTAACTGTAATGCCATCAAAGATTTCTGCATCAAGTACAAGATCATGCCACACTACACATCGGTGGCCCATCCACAGGCTAATAGGAAGTATCAAAGCTTGGGTAAACCACTTCAATGACAAATGGGTAGATGAGCTTTCGAACATTTTATGGGGCTATCGAACCACCAAACAAACATCAACAAAAGAAACCCCCTTCATGCTTGCCTTCGGCAAAGAAGCTGTACTCACCATTGAGCTCAAACTCCCTAACATCCAAGTCCATTCCTTCCATGAGATGGTGAATTAGGTTATGAACCAAGCTAGAAGCTATGGAAAAGACTAGAGATTTGATTGGAGAAAGAATAGCCGCCTACCAACGTAGGGTAGCCTATTACTATGATAACAATGTTAGGCATAAAGTTTTCTAACCTAAAGACTTGGTTTGCAGAAAACTCAAGGCAATGGCTATTGAGGAAGCACGAGGAAAGCTCACCCTTAATCAAAAGGACCCAGTATGGATCAAGGAAGCTTTAGGAATGGAGCCTACAAGCTCCAAACTTTAGACGAGGAACCCATCCATAGGACTTAGAATGCTGACAACCTTTGAAAAATTTTTAAATGAGTATAACACCCAACTCCGGAGGAAGTTACACCAATCCCCCTCTCCCCAGTAGCAATGAATAACTTTATATAGCTCTTAGATGAAGAGCTCGATTGTACCAATATTTAATGAAATGAAATTGCAAAGTTCCCGTACAAATTTCTCTACATACTTATCGGATAGAATAAAGTCAAGCAAACTCCCCTCACATGGAATCAACCCACTACGCCTACTATGTCTATGAGCAAAGGACATGGGAGCTGACGCGCTTCGTCTTCTTATGCTCTAAGTCTAATGGGGGTTATCGAAGCTCATGAGCTTCACCTTTATATGCCAGTTAGATAACTCGCTCCTAAGGGTAACTCCTATACTCTAAGTTTGACAGAGGTCATGGAAGCCCATGAGCTTCACCCTTGTGAGCTAGTCAGGTAACTCTAATACTCCAAGTCCAAGTGGACATTATGGAAGCCCACGAGCTTCGCCTTTATACGCTATTCCAATAAATCCCTCCTAAGGGTAACACCCATACTCTAAGCTTAGCAGGGATCATGGAAGCCCACAAACTTCACCCTTATCCACTGGTTGGGTAACTCCCATACCTTAAGTTTAGCGAAAGTCATGGAAGCCTATGAGCTTCACCCCAATGCACTGATCGGATAACTCTCTCTTGTGGGTAACTCTTATACTCTATGTTTATAAAAATAACATATAAACACAACATATTATTAATACAATGTCATAATTTTATTTATATAATGTTAAAATAATGATGTTATAACATCGTATAAATATAATGTTATAATAGATTTCAATATATAACATATGGTTTTATGTTGCAAAACTAAAGGCCATATAACATAAAATTATCATACGATCTAAATAATTCTAAATATATTTTTTGATTTTGTATTCTACCTAATATATGAATTTAAAATAATATATATTGCAATACATTGTTTTTTCAACTTTTGTATTTCAAGTTTGAATATAACTATTCACTAAACATGAGGTTTTTATATCATGATTTGGTCTATTAATCATTAAATAAATATTACTTATAGATACCTAATAACTATTGGATGGGAATATGTATTATAATTTATACAAGTTTACTTTAATGCCTTAAATAAATCTAAATATATATTTTTGATTTTGTATTCTACCTAATATATGACTTTAAAATAATATATATTGCAATACATTGTTTTTTTAACTATTGTAATTTCAAGTTTGAATATAATTATTCACTAAACATGAGGTTTTCATATCATGATTAGGTCATATTAATCATTAAATAAATATTACTTATGAATACTTATAACTATTGGATGGGAATTTGTAATGTAATTTATACAAGTTTACTATAATGGGCATTAAATTAACCAACATTAGGCTATTTCACTAAGATTGAGCACTATCTAGTGTTAATGGGTGATATTTACAATTAACGCATAGTGAGATACGTTGTTTTAATTACTATTAATAGAGATTTTTTTGCCATAAATTAGCATGTTTTATCTAGGTTGATATGTTTTACTTTAAGTAGAGGGATATATGCTAGAGAATACTTATTGACATTTAGATGGAATTTTAGTTAAGTTATATTCAATTCTAGTAAAATCCCATAAACTAAAAGTATATTCATCCCTCAAGGGTAATTATCCAATTTGTAAATTAATACATTTTGTTAATGAAGATGGCCAACCTATATTAAAATGAGCCCAATGTTAATAAGTATATATTTAGTTTCAGTAAATTAAATGCTCATTTTATTGTTAGTCAATAACTAATAATCGAGTGTTTTTTTTACAATGTTATAATATTATCTATGTATATAGTAATAAATATATAATCATAATTTTGTTTAGCTATAATGTCCTAATAATGTAGAGAATGTATTATTGCTATATATGTAAATATATACTTATCATAAATCCATATAATTAAAATATAGTTTTTATTTATATATATTGAGTTATAGTATGCATATAGATGTAGATATTATAATGCTACATAATATTAAATATTATGCATGCATAAATATATAGAACACATGAACATATAAACACAATATATTATAAATATAACCTCATAATATTATTTATATAATGCTACGTTAATGATGTTATAGCACTGTATATATTATTATATATAATGTTTTGATATATTTTCTATATATAACATGTAGTTATATGTTGCAAAATTGTATATAATGTCATATAATATAAAGCTATAATATGATCGATATAATTCTTAATATATCTTTTTATTTTGTACTGTATTTATAAATCTCAAATAATATATACTGCTATAGATTACTTTTTTTTTTTTTTAACTTTTGTAATTTCAAATTTGAATATAACTATTCACAAAATATGATGTTTTATACCATGATTAGGTCATATCAATCATTAAACAAATATTATTTTTTGATACCTAATAATCATTGGATGGAAATTTGTATTGTAGTACATATAAGTTTACTGTAATAGACATTAAATTAATCGACATTAGGCTATTTTACTAAGAATGAGTATCGTTTACTGTTAATGAGTGATATTTACGGTTAAGATGTAGTAAGTTGCCATTGTTTTACTTACTATTATAAGGGACTCTTTATTGTAAATTAACATGTTTTATTTTAGGTTGATATGCTTTACTTTAAGTAGAGGGATATATGCTAAAGAATACCTATCAAAATTTACATGGATGATTAGCTATGTTATACTCAGTTACAGTAAAATCCTCCAAAATAAAAATATATTCCCCTCTCAACCATAATTATATAACTTGTAAATCAATACATTTTGTTGATTAATATGGCTAGCCTATGGTAAAGTAAGCCCAACATTATAAATATATTTTTTAGTGTTAGCAAATCAAATGCTCATTCCAAAACCACTAAATTATGGTAAATTAACCCGTCTAATGGTTTTTTTTTTTTTTTTTGCCAATGTCTAATGATTATTATAAATAATAATATTTACTTTCTAGTAGAATACTGTCCTTTTAAAAAAATGTTAAATACTAGTAGCTTATTATTTTATTTAATATAAAATGGTATAATAATATAAATATAACACTATATTGTTGTGTATATGTTTACAATATTATTTGTCTATAGTTAAAAAAAATGATACTGCTATAATAACATATAATGTGATGAAAAAAATGTTTGAATTATACTTGTACATAAATATAAGGTTATAATAGTTTATATTTTCAATATATAGTATATAATTAAATGTTTTAATACTATATATAATGTGGTATATTATAGTATTGTAATATGATCGAAAAAATTCTAAATATACCTAAATATTATAATTTTGTAAGATATACTTGCACAATACAATCATATATATATATATATTAGTAATTTAACGTTACAAATATATAATTTAATATGTACCATTATAGTACATATAGTAAATACATAACAACACACAAAGATTATTTTTCTTTATTTTAGATTATCAATATATCACAATAAACGTACTATATATATATAAAATAACTATATAATTAAACCTATATCAAAATTTGCTTTTTAATTTCATTATATTGCATACGTATTGTTTAGTAGCAATATAAAATATATGTAATAAATATATAATAAAATATATATAAAAAATTATTTTATTAAGATTAGATTGTTGGCATATTATATGTTAAGTAATGTATGTCTATGTTGATTAATACAATAAAAGATATATTTAGCAAAATTATTTATTATATTAAACTACAGACACTTTGTTCATAATAGAAAAAAAAAACTACATTCATAAAAAAAAATTATACTAATTATCTTTTTTCAAACATGATGACCGGTATATTTTATGACATGTAATAAGCGTAGATTGAAAAGATACTAAGTTCTTATTACATCATTGGCACATTGATGATTATGAAATAATCATGTACACAATAATTATACAAAAAGATATTTTCTTAAGGGGTTAAGATAGGGAAAAAATGATAAAAAAAAGACATTGAAAATGTTTTCTTACAACATACACTAATATGGTGCTATTCAATATATATATATGTGTGTGTTATAATAATATATATTTATTCATATATATCATCTATAATATTAAAGTAAGAGATACGTGTTTAGTGTATTTTTGTATATATACAACACTTTATGTTTAAATTTATCAGATTGACCATATATACATCACATATTAAGTGTCTTTTTATAAAACAATATAAATAATAGTAGAACTGTATTCTATATTTCAAAACCTAATATGTTATCTCACTAACTACACATAATTTTTTGCTGTAACATTAATCTATTTTGGCATATGTGTTGTAGGTGTACCATTTGCTAATATCTACAAATGAAAAGCATAAAAAAGAAAAATCAAGCATAAGAGAAGAAAGAAAGAAAGAATAATATAAATTGTGAAAAATAAGTATGAGGATGAAAAAATTGCAATGTAGAGTAGAAAAGGGGAAAGATTAGGTAAAGAAAAAAAAAAGAATGGGAAAAAATATAAAAGATTTGTTAATGAAGAAAAAGACATGCAAATTAAGAGTGGAAAAAAGAGAAAGGATTAAAGTAAAGATAATGGAAAAGAAAAAGAAACCTATACAACAGGTAACGATTTAAAATTAATTTTTCAAATGGACGATTCATATTAAATCATATTAAATAAATGTTCTAATATGGTGACTATATAATATAGTCATTTTCAAGTGACTGCACCTTAGAAGCCCTCATCCTATAAGTTACCTAGTGCACATGGAGGCTAATCGAGGGGAATGAATTAACTAGTAAGCTAATTGGCCTAATCACCAGCCTTCCTTGGCCTCTTAAATAAGTCTGGGTCAACCAGGCTTAATCTTAAAGTGTTGAACCTAAAGTTTTACACTTAATTTTGATGAGGCAAAATTATAAATGAAGTTAATTCTATATTGGCTAAATTGTCACGCTTAAGTAAACCGATTTGATGTTTTCAAGTCATGAACTTATAACAAAATTGCTTGATCTTCCTATGTTCTTTGTTAAGGTTATGAGCATAGTGGTCGAGATCAATTAATAATGATCTTGACCCATGCATGCTTGTTCTTTATTTTTTGCAGGACCTTTACAATAGGTCCAGATTAGCTGGAGCAATAAAACAACAAAGTGCTTAATAGTCTAAACTGGTTAAAAAGAGTTCAGACTACTTGAAGCTTCTTTAGATGTGAATTCCCTAGTGACCTGGATCATTGAACAAGGAGTTTGGACCACTTCGTGAACAAAATGATGGACAAGTCTACAAGCTCAAAAGGTTTAAGCCACACCACAAGCAGTCTGAATCACTTGAAGAACAATATATTTGCTGGTTTTAGGGGACTCTAAGTAGTTTGAACCAGTTGCAAGTGGTTTACACCTGTCATGTTTTTGCTAGCTGTTGGAGTGTGTTTAATGCAAGTTTAAGCTTAATTAAACCGTGTCCAATGTCTATTTTTTGTACATCCATATATAAGAGCTCAAAGACAGATTCCAATAGTAATTTTGGAGATTTCATTTGCTATCCAACATAACTATTAAGTGCTCTTACTATTTGTCTCCTTGTACATTATATTAGCTTAAATTAATGATCGAAAGAGTATAATTGATTGATTAACCATTACATAACTGTTCTTAATCTTCTTTTCAATAAATATTTAGGCAAGCATACCCATCATTCATAGCGTAGTTTTATAAGAACAGGTCATCCCATAGAGATAGAAAACTATTAGTAATTACTCAACCTTCTATTATCTACTCTTTAAACATGATTTACCCTACTTAGTTTTAAAAAACTATGATTAAACCTTATTTTTATATATCTTCAAGACAAAATAACAATATATTATACGAATTCAATATTATTCAACTTATCCAAACAACAATTCTCCACAAGAGTATCACCATAATCAATTTCTAATGATAATATCAATGATCATTCATGTCTAATTAATCCGTAAGATTCCTTAACTAGAATAACATCTCTTTCAAGACTACTAAACTCTAATCTCTCAAATTTACTTATTAAAAACGTATTCTAATTGGTAATAATTCAACGATTGCATTATCGATAAATGAATCTTTACAAAAATCATATAATACGGAAGACTTTTGTAATTCTAATTCTAGTAATCCAAACAAGCCTTTATAATCATGTTTGATCTATTCAAATATGTAGTTTGTCAATTAACGTATATGAAATCAAACCATAGAATCAATATTCTGGATATATCATTCTATAAAACAGTACAAAATGCATAATCAAACTTAAAAAGAACACTAACTTTCATTAGAATGCAATTAAGTACAAAATATATGTTAATATCTTAGGTTCTTTGCTGTTTAGATGCTAGGTTTCTACTCCTCCTTTACTAAACTATTCAAAACAGTAAACAACTATTACAAACAAGCACCAAAATGGAAGGAATACACCTTAGATGAACAATCTTGGATGATCTTCTTAACCTACTTCCTCTATCTTGAAACTCTGGTCTTGAAGACTCTTAAAATGTATTTCTAACGTAGGGAAATTTTTCTCTAGTAATATGTATTGAAGTGTTATGTTTTTTAACCCCTACTCACATATTTATACTAGTCAAATACCTAAAATATCCTTAAAATTCTGATAAACATAAATTCCTAGGATATTTTTAAATGTTTGACCAAGTCTTGAAAAGGTACATGGCATATCCAAGGTCATCATCATCGAGTTATGCATTCTTTAAATGAGTTATAATTGTTAAATCTTCTTAACCGAGAAGGAACATGGCCTAAATAAGAGAAAAGGTATCTAGTTGTGCTTCTCACTATATCTATAAGATCCTTCTATCGCACAACAACACGGTAAGAACACATGGACTTGAAATGCATCGTGCATCTCATTGATCTCTTTGCACTCTTAAGTGCATATTTGCACAGGGGAAGTACGGGCTCTTGTTTCAGGTTATGCTTCTTTCTATCCATATGCAATTTAGAAACACAGTGAAATGCAAGATTCGATCTTCACTAATCTTGAATAGCATGGTATAAACATGGGGTCTTGTATCACATCGTGCTTCATTCTATTTCTTTAGTCTTAAATTTTCATCAAGAGCACGATGGAAGCATTAAACCGTTCTTCTTCATTTGCTTTTCCCAAGGAACATGACATAAACACAAGGAAATGTAATGCCTCGTATTTCTCACTATCAATTTCTATCCTAGGCATGATAAATCGTCGATGTAAGCCTTGATGAAAACACGGTACAACATAATGCATTGTGTTCCTCTCTATCTTCAATTTTCAATAGAAGCATAAGTAAAACATGGTTTACTGCAATGGACCATATTTCTCTCTATTCTCAAATTCTTTAGAAATAATTCATCTCCACCATGAGCACAGTGGAAACACGGTTAACTTCATCTTCCCGTGTTATTCATAATTCCTTGGCATTTTCTTTACTTTAATTCCAAATTTGATCTAACTTGATTAATTTCACTCCAAAGCTCCTTATCCTTTAAAAATAGAAAATTTACCAAGTCAAGTATCAAATCTTACAATGATTTATCATATTAAATATATACTAAAACACATATATCAGTAGTACTTAGTTTTTCATTTGCAATTTATTGTAAAAAGCACTACAATTGCAATATTTAGGTAAAACACTTATTGGATCTCATTTAAGCATTGATTTCATGTGAGCAATTAATAAAGTGTGTGTGAAGTCCTCGTTGGAGGCATTAGGTGATTGTGGAGACTAGGAGGTAGATCGTGTCATGACCCTAAAAGGAGCTTAGAAGGATTAACCTTAAATTATCATATCACGTGTACACCCACAATATGAGAATCGTTTTGCGAGTGAGAAATCACAAAAATCTATTTAATATTTGCTACACAAATTTTAATTGTATAAAACTAATTTGATAACTAAGGAATTACAAATTCCCACAGTCCATCAGAACTGCAGAGAATTGATATCCCCTGCCAAAAAGTAAAATAGAACAGATCATATACAAAATACAAAACTTTAAACTATTAAACAACTAATCTGATTCATAATCTAGGTTGATTTTACATAAACAAAATCTCATATAACTATACAATTTATCTAATTCTTGTTTCAAGCCTGACTTCTATCTTTGAGGAATCTTCTACACATAGTCTTAGCCCATTCTCGATGCTTTAGCTATTCTAACATAAAAACTATAGGGGTATGAGCTAAACCATAGCTCAATGAATAACAAAACTCAACCACTCACCAAACAATTATTAAACAAGCATTTTAACAATCATATGCAATGCAACATTAAAGCATATGCGACATGCATGGTTTTGATGACCGAAATCTAAGTTAGTGGAGATTTATGCCCTCTCTTTGGGGTTGAAGAACTAGTTCAAGTCATTCACGCCTAGGAGAAGCTGAGAACTAAGGAAAAGAGATTTTCTTAACTTATTGTTATTTGCATGTATATACTATTAATATAACCTCAACTTCACCTTAGAAAGAACTAAGGAAGGGGGATTTCTTTTGAAACGCACTTGCTATATATATATATATATATATTATCAACATAACCCCTACTTCACCTTAGAACCTCAAAAACTCCTTAAGTATTAATTTCTAAAGTTGACTCCAATACGGGGGATGTCCTTCGGTGCTTGCTCAGTTCTCGTGAAGTCGGCAACCCTATGATAACCTTAACTAGATTCACTGGACTCATTAAGCATTATCACATAATCGGAATATAAATATGTGATGTAGATACCATATTAATGCAAGTTATGCTTGTAATGCAATGCATGTTTAATTCATTTAAGGGCCAAATGAGACTTATGTCATAATATTTACCATACCAATTTCAAGCAATCAACAATGCCTATTTCACAGTCAATAACAAACAAACGTTATCACTTTTATCTTAGCGAGTTATTAACCAATTCAATCACCAAACAGCAAACAGACAGCAAACGAATCCTTAAACCCCATGCATAATTAGTTATGTTTATATTAACATAGGTGCAATTTCATTATAAGCATAAGTAAGGTGATAAGGTCAATGTTACCTACCTAACATCCAAGCTAGGTCAGAGAAAACTCCTAAAAAAACCAAAGATTAAGTTCCTCCTCCTCATGAAACAAAATAGTACTCATTCATCATATACTGTAGTATGTTCTTCATTGAATTTTAGTATTCAAACTTATTTCGAGTTCATTAGTTTATACTTATTGAAACATAGATTCAATTAAATCTATTTGATTAAACACTAAATAGGAACCTCGCCAAGGCTACAGAAACTGCTTCGCTGAGATACAAACAGTACTCCATTGTCTATTAAATTATTTCTTTTCCTTTGTTTACTATTATTTTTATAAAGACTTCACTATTCTTTATCATTTGATGAGTATCTCCATGATTTATTAATTTACTTGAAAAACTCATTTATCTTAATGAATAACATTTGAAACAATATGTTCTCTTTATCATTTCAAGTCTAACATACCACAATTATACCTAAGTTATTTACAAGTTAGATCTATATTAGCTTAACTTAACTTAACCAGGTCGATCAAACTTGACCACTTAATCCAATTATCAAATTATATCCAATTATTTCACTAGGTCATTATCATATATCTACTAGGATTTTAGTTAGTCTAAGTAAATCTATTTTAAATCAAGTTCACTTTATATTTAAAATCCATGTTAAACTTAATTTATATTCATTCCTTCCATTAAAACATTATTACATATATCTTATAGGATTTTAAATACTCTATTTCATTTTAGCTCATTTAGATTGATCAAGTCAAATTAGACTTAGGTTGATTACTAAGTTTATTCTTATAGCTAAGTGTATTAAACTTATATTATAAATCCTTTACTCTATTGGTCTCTAAGAGATTATAGAAGGCCATTCTCATCTATCTACATCTAACATAGAAGACTAGGGCTCAATTTAAGTGAATTTGACAAAAGAAAGAAGAAATAAAGATGATTGTGGGTCCATACGCCCTGTAGCAAGGGTGATAGTGCAAAAAATTGAAGACAGGATCCACTACACCCCCTTCCATGCCTTGCATCAAAGGGTGTATGGATCATATTTGAGAACAAAGGTGCTAAGCCCATCATCGTGCCCCATATCAAAGGGCGTATAAAACACACATTGGGAATAGAGAGCCCCATGCCCCTTACCACGCCCCATATCAAAAGGTGTATGGATTATCATGCCTTTTGCTATGCCCCGTACCAAGGGGCGTATCTGTCATGCTTTGAAGGTACCTTAGTAGCAGTAAACAATCTACACTTGAATGCTATAACTAGATTACCTTTAGAGAATGATATATTTTCAAACAACATGATCTTTTAGTTGCTTTGATAAGAGATAACAAATACATGTAAGCCATAAATTAGTATATAACTATCATCTCAGTGCTTGGATATAATATTACTAACCATATTGTCTTTCTAAAAAGTCTCTAAATACATAACTACTAATTTAAATACTAACTAGCTTAAATTAAAAATAAAAGCAAGTAACTTATCCCATAATCTCTCATAAACCTCCGGTCTTTGAGTTCTTACCGAAGCTAAATTCCTAGAAGTGACAAGCCATGGCCTAAGTGTAAATATGAAAGGACTGTTGGAGTATGAGCGAAACCACGAGCTTAGTGAATAACCAAAACTTATCACATATCAAACAAGTTTATTTAACAATCATATGAAATGCATCAATCAAGTATATGCACAAATACAAGTCTAGATAACTTGGAATCTGAAGTAGGATGAAGATTTACGCCCTCTCATCAGGGTTAGGAACACAATATTATGGCCCACCTACTCAGGAGAGACTAAGCATACAACAAATCAACAATGCTCACTTTAATTATCATTTTAATTTTATCATATCTTTAACACTCATTTCCTGTTTTTAGCCTTATAATCTCCACTAAATTTTAGTCATTTCAAAGCGATACCATAAGCGGCGTCCTTCACTTACCATTTATTTTCTATGGTACCGACAGAATAAAGGTAATCTTATGTATAACTTATAGCCTCTTTGCCTAGAAAAACCAAGCATTACCAGAGATTTGAAACACTGACACGTAGTAGATTGCCACTTACTCAAATGCTGCTTTATGCAAATCGTGTAATGCATGTTCATTTCATTTATGGTACCAATAGTTTTTAATCAGGTTTAAGGTGATCAATCATTACACAGACAAGCAACATGCTATACAAGCAACACGTTTATACATAATTCTATACTACAAGCATACAGTAAACAATTCTCGTATAACAAATTCATGTTATTATTTTTCATTTAAGATCAACTAAACTACAAGCACACACATTGTAATAAATCTGAGTTACTCACCTGCTCATATTGATTAATCGTAATAATCAATGGGGAAATCCTCATAAGTATCAATGTCACCTATTGAGAAGAATAAATATATCCATCAATACAACATAAATTATAAAATTAAACTTCTAGGAGTGTCTAAGTGTCCTATATTGATATTCGATTTTCTTTTTATTACTATATTGGTTCTTTAACGGTCCTATGATAACAACAATTATTTAACATTTATTTTCATTTTGCTTTTCTTGATCTTGTTTAATATTTATATATTTTTATTGAATAGTTGTAGAATTTATATTTAGTAGATTAATATCTTATCATAACTATTATCATCATGTTTATATTGTTCTTTAGTTAACCTATTATAGTAACTAATATTTATTTTCTATCATTTAATTTTATCGTGTTTCTCTTGATTTGTCTTTATATTATTACCTAACTACTTTACAAATCACATTGTTTGATATTTTAGCTTATTTTAAATTTCCATTCTTATATATTTACCGACATAAGTTGAGTTTTAAACAATTATCATAATTTATTCTTATTTGTAAAGTATACTAATATTAGCAATAATGATGATGATGATTTCGAAATAAATAAAACATATATGATTATTTTATTTTATTTTATTTTTTTAATACAAGTTGAGAGGAACAAGACTTGGTACACAGCTATGTACCAGCCGTGTATTTCTGGAAACATGAACTCATGGAAAATAAAAAGCCGAGAGGAACACAAGGAGTTTACTACCTTGTGTACAACACTTGCTCTTTTGCGAATTCAATATTCTTCTCCTTCCACATGATTTTGATCCATTTTTTCATGATTTTCCACGTCCAACTTGTTTTTAAACTATTCTTAAGTGTTTTTACTTATATATATATATATATATATATACGTATATCATTCTATAACATATCAACATGTACATAATTCTTGTTTTATGAATATAAAGAGTGTAACTGGGGTTTATCAAAGTTTACCTTGTTGGGATTGATATGGATGTTTTAAACTTTGTTCCTGAGTTGATTTCGAACCTAGGATTAACAAAACATTGTTTAAGCTAATGTTTTAACACATAACTAACTTAGCATGAATTTTTCTTACCTTGTTGTTTCCTTTTCCAAGCTTGTTTAATAGTTGTGATGGTGTGATTGTTTCTATATGATTATTGTTGTTATCTGGAGCAGTTGTTTTAGGTTGTTTTTGGGTTTTTAAGGGCTTATTTGTGTGCTAATAATGTCTTTATATGGTTGCTAATGAATAGAAATGTGTAGACATATATAGGCAAGAAGAGATTGTTGTTTTTCGCTAAAGAAGAAGAACTTCTACGAGAAAAATCAAGTTACACATGCATGTCATCTCATGCATTTATTGCTTTGTTAAGTTGGATTGTTTCGATTGGTCCATTAGCCATTTTTCTTGACTTTTTTGGCCTCATTTGACTCTACTTATTTCAATTTTCGGCTAGAGTTTTTCAAGGTGCTTCCAACCCTGTATTTGCACCGATTTTGCTTGCAAATTGCACCAAAAGAAGGAAAAATTAATTTAATTATTTAGTTAAGTAATTATCTTAGTTTTATGATATTTTATTAAGTTAAACGGGTACAAATATAACATTCATTCAAGAGTTTTATCTTTAAAAATTTATATAGAGTTTTACAAATTTTGTAGATTGTTATTAAGTTCAACTTTAGGTTTAAAGTTTACGCGATTAATTACTTTTAGAGTTTTAGCTCCCGCGATTAGAGTTTTTAAAGCTTAATAGGCCAATTTTTGTTTTAGGCTCTAATAGCTTAAAAATACTATAATTAAAACAATGGTATGATCCAAATATTTATTTGGAGTCTACATTATTAATTATAATATGTTTATGTTTTTATTGTGTATTTATAACCTTAACGGTTTATCTTTAAGTTATCGTTTTCTAACTATAAGCGTAATTGATTATTTACTCTTTATCGCATTTAAAATCTTAACCAAGTTATTCTTATATCTTGAGTTCTTGATACCCAGTATGAAATCTTATTAGTAGTATTTAATACTATCTAGAAAACTTTGTTTTAAGGTTTGAAACTATATACAGGCTCACTACTACTCGTAGTTCTATTGTAGAGTTTTTGCTGAGTTCAATATCGACTATCCATTTTCAATATTTATATTTCTGTCTATTTTTTTATGATATGAAATATTCTAAGGGTTTACAGTATTGACCCAGAATTGGACACAGAATGTGCCACGCCCATTGCTACGGGCATGGTGAAGGGCGTATGAAAAGTTCATTACTTGTGTCAAAATTTCGAACTTTCACATGTCTCAACTAAGTCTTGTGATCTTGTTTTTGTCAAATTCACTCCAATATCATTCTACAAGGTTCATATCAAGCTTAAACACCCCTCCTAAACATATTTCCACCATCACATCATCATGATCATTTCATTAACTTCATAACTTCATACATACCTAAACAATCTTCACAAGTTCGTCAAATTTAATAAAAACTCTCTACATACATATTTCAACTTTAAATCATCATATACAGGCATTTACAACAAACAAAACAAAGAAAACAACTATACTTACTTGTTTAGTATGCACTGGGAAAATGTTCTTACTACTATTGCTTCTTTCTTAGTTGTTGAATTTTCTACTAGCATGCTTCTCACCTCCTATATTTTTTTATAATTTCAATTTGTCTTATGATCTTCTCAAGATTGAGTTTTGGAGGTGAAATTTGAGAGAAAAGAAGAAGAAGAAGAAGAAGAAAGAAAAGAAAACGTAAAGGGAGAGAAGGAAGAAGGAAAAAGTGGCAGCTTGTAGAGGAAGAAAAAGAGAAAAAGGGGTTAAGTATTAAAAAAGGTCTTTAGAGATGTTAAGAATAGGGGTTTGATTTAAGCTTTCGGATTATTGTCTTAAGTGTTAAAAACAATTGATGGGAAATTTTTTTAATGTATATAAGTAAAATCGATAACTTGAATTAAAAGTTTAGTTTAGAATTTAATTTTGCTAAAACTTGATATTTTGTTTGAGATCAGGCTTAGAAATTGATATTTTTAAATAAGTAGGTAAACTCAAAACTTATGGGGATTAAAGATATAGAATTTTGGTTAAAGTGGCTATATTTGAGTATCTTATAAATATAAGTAATTGAATTTAAGAAATTAAGGTTACTTGTTGATTAAAAGGAAAAAGGAGTTTAAATTAATAGTTGTAAAAGATTAGACAACTTAATTATAAAATAGACTAAAGTTTAGAGTTTACAAATTTACTTAAACATTGGAATTAAATTTTTCCATGGGATTGGAGATTTGAAATTAAAGGAAAAGAAGTTTAGTTTAAAATTTACAAAAGATAAATAAAATTTGATTTGTTGGAAAGAGTTGCTTTAGCAAATAGGTTAAATAAGGAGAGTGTTTGAAATCTCAATTTCAGTTAAGTTTATTTATTAATTTGATTATGTTAATCTATCTATCTACAACCTATAATTATTTTAATTATACTATCTAAGCTTAATTATTAAATTACACTCTAAACAAAGTTTAAGATTAATCATCTATTGGTAGTTGACATTATATTAACTTTAAATTTTATAAATCAAAACCTTTTGGTCGTTTTAAGATTTATTCTTTTACCTATGCTTTCATCATGCTATTTTGATTAATTTAGATTAGATTTTGATATTATGTTCCACTTCCATTGTAATTTTGAATTATTTGGTAATCTATTATTTATTGAGTTTGTCTATTGTATATATGTATTTATTGTTATATCTACTTGATGTTTCATGTTGTTTTTCTCTATTGTAAGATGGTTTGAGAGTCGGTATTATTTACAATTGTTTCCATGTTTCATGTTTGTTTATTGCATGTATTATATGATTACATTATTTATTCTCTTATTATATTAATTTGGCATTTCTTATCATTTTTATTTTTGTTAAACATCTTGAGATTTAAATTATTAGATTTAGCATCATTTCTTTATAATTATATATTTATTCATCATTTTTTGTTTAATTATAAGGAAAGTTATATTCTATAACTTTTATCATTACTAACATCTCATTCATTGGTGTGTATATTTCAAATTTTATCCTTTTTTACATTTATCGAGTATCACTAAGAAGTTTGGGAAGAATTTTATCTTGAAATTTTTGTTTATAATAATTGAAAATTTTAAATGACAACTAAATCGTTCATCTCCTAATATTCTTAGATTGTGAAAAATTTGGAGTCATTTCTATGACTTTTCTTAAAACTTCTTAAAAAATTTTACATTATTTACTTAATAACTATTATATTTGAATTGTGTAAGTTTAGGTGATTACAGATTGAACTCCACATTTTAAATTTGGACTTGATCTTCTTATCTCTACTCTCTTTTAATTTAAGCACTTTATAGTTATTGTGATAATCATTCATATACTTGATGCATTTAATTGATTAACAAAGTTGCATATTTGGTTAAAATTTTATTAAGACTCAATTCACCCCCATCTTGAGTATATTGCTAGTGTATTTAGTTATTTAACAAGTTGACACTACCTAACTTTAAGTCAAGACTTAAGTTCCTTTTGCATCAAGATATGCAGACTTTGACTTGAAATATAATCTTAAGTTATCTTATCAACTTCCAAAAATAAAAACAATTCTTTTTATCGTGAACTTATTGTTTTATCGATTGATATATTGTCACTTTTTAATTATTTTATCATGATCAATTTCTTAAGGAGCCTTTGATCCACAATTCAATTCAAAAATCTACTTAAGAACAAGTGGTGATTGTACCTTTGATTTTTCTTAGTTTTCCTTTTCCTTTTCATTTACATTGGATTTAATCATAATTTTAAGTTTAAAGTGAAATTAGGCTATGACAAATTATGGTGGTGAATTGAGTAAATTTTGCTTAGTGTTATATTTTTTTTTTTTAGAATCCAACTGTGAAGTACTGATACAAGAATTTACGTCATATTATGGATAAATTTTTTTTAATGATTTGAGATTGATTCTTAATATCGTGAATCACAGATTTTTGACGTATAACAAATAAAAATTATGTATTAGTGATGAGCCTCTTTTATAGGTTGCCGAGTTTTAATAATTTATAATCCTATAGTTTTACTCCCAACTCAATTTATATAGGGGACTGCACTTATAGTTTTATAGCATAGGATAGAGTATAGGGTTGTCTCCATGGGGAACTTTACAAACACTAGTACTCTCTAATCCTCCTATTATTACTAAAATTTACTTTAAGTGACACAAAATGATACAACATGATGCACACTACAAGATTCAACAATAGACTTACTCATCCCCTTAAAATGATTTAATAATAATTTGTATTCTAACAATTAATTATATGCAAGAATTCATTAGGCATGTGAATGTTCTTCTTAGAATCATTCAAATTTGATTTTAATTAAGTTTACTGGGATATCTCCCATGTTAATAGCCAACTAAAATTGCTTTTAGTCTATTAATTATCAAATTCCCATAAAGAAATGTAGAAAATCTAATCATAATATCTCTATTATTATAAGCAACTCGTTTAGTAAATTAGATCTATTCAATGGAACCATCTCTCGATATTTTCCATTGAAATCTAGTCAAGAAATGTGTTGCGCGCTTACACTACTCCCATAATTTTTTAAGTTCAATTTAGTGAATCTAAACAATTGTTAGACAATTGACAAATTTAAGATCAATTTCATATTAAGGGAATAGAACAAATCCTACTTCTCTACTCAAACATGATATAAAAATAGTAAACACAGATAACTCATAAAAACTGAAAACATAATAAGGAACAACAAGAGTAGAGAAGAAAAAACCATTTTAAATGAATTTGAATTGAGATTTGAAGTCTTTTCAATTGAACAACATACTTCCTGGACTCTCTCGAGTTCTTCAAGACAGCAATTACAAATTTGAACGCATGGAAGAATCTTTTGGGTCTTCCAATATCAATAGGTTGATTGTTTCGCTCCTGTATCTTCCAAAAGGAAAAAAGATCTCTGAGAGCTCTTTCCCGGATCCGAAAGAGAGTACTTGGGTTCTCCCAATAACTAAAAAGTGTATCATGCCTGAATCTAACTGGGGTTTGCGGTGGTGGAGGAACTGGATCGGAAAAAAGAGGGATTCTAGTTGTAAGATATCTAATGAAACCGTCGCTGGAATTGAGATCTCATTCAAAGAGAAAGATATCAAATATCTGGAGTTTCTTTTTGTATATCCTAGGGATGATCCGATCTGCAAGGACCATGATTGGGAATTTTTTGATCGTCTTTCTCCGAGTAAGAAGCGAAACATAATTAACTTGAATTCGCGACAGCTATTCGAAATCTTAGTTAAAGACTGGATTTGTTATCTCACGTTTGCTTTTCGTGAAAAAATACCAATTGAAGTGGAGGGTTTCTTCAAACAACAAGGAGCTGGGTCAACTATTCAATTAAATGATATTGAGCATACTTCCCATCTCCTCTCGAGAAACAAGTGGGATATTTCTTTATGAGATTGTGCTCAATTTCATATGTGGCAATTCCGCCAAGATCTCTTCGTTAGTTGGGGGAAGAATCTGCACGAATCGGGTTTTTTTCTCGAACCGAGAGATCCGTGAATCGGGATCCTAATGCATATAGATACAAATGGTCCAATGGGAGCAAGAATTTCCAGGAACATTTGGAACATTTCGTTTCTGAGCAGAAGAGCCGTTTTCAAGCAGTCTTCGATCGATTACGTATTAATCAATATTCGATTGATTGGTCTGAGGTTATCGACAAAAAGGATTTGTCTAAGTCACTTCGTTTCATTTTGTCCAAGTTACTTCTCTTTTTGTCCAAGTTTCTTCTTTTTTTGTCTAACTCACTTCCTTTTTTCTTTGTCTTTGTGAGTTTCGGGAATACCTTCATTCATAGGTAGGAGGAATTGCCACATATGAATTCCATTGGACCTAGAAATGGGAGGGAGATGTTCTACAAAATGCCAAGATTCGAAAATGATATAATACAAAGATGAGAGGGTATGATAATGTGCATGAATTGATTGTTTTATCCTAAAGAGTGCAATATATTTATACCCCAATAAAATTCCCATTTGGAAATAACCTTCTTTGGAAACGTTTCATATATGTGTCCCTTAAAGATATTGGTTAGATCTTTAAAATTCGCTAAACAGGGCCAATCACAACTTTTATCATGAGGGAGATGGATGGAGTGATCATCATTGTTGATTAATTTAACCCCCATAACACTTGTTATATATAGGAAAACCTGTTAAAACTCCATCAATAAGCTATCACGCCCGTAAGACAACCTGTGATGATTGCTAATCTCTGATTTATCCTCCATAACACCCATGATTATGCCTATTATGGTCTCTATGACTCATTTCTCCATTGCGATGGACGTGATGGGCTTTAGATCTCTATATGGAGTCTATTACTCCTTATAAGGCTAGTGTTCATCCATACTTGACTTGATCCTTTGCTCTAAAATGGACAATTTGCTTTGATTTATTCCAAAATCACTCGAAATGAATATGTATAATAATTAAAAACCAATTCTTGAATAAATTCTCTAGATAAGCACTAAATTACACTTAATATCGTAAGGAAATCATGGATAATTTATGCCTATCAATTAGAGTTAAGAAATTGACTTAGGATTAAAGCAAGATTATAAAGTTGATGAGAGTCCATTTTAAGTTAACCAATTACACTTTGTTTAGAATGAGAGAATGAATAAATATCAAATGAAAGAAAACAAGAGGAAGAAATTATGGGAACATTAGATTCCTTTCAATGTGTTTGGTTAGAATAGGGAATGAAAATGAAATGAACAATAACCATTGCTAATGATAAAATGATGGATAAACTGAAATCACTAATATACCTATAAAATCAATTATAATAAGAAAAAATAGGAAGGAATAGATATGTAATTGTATTTTTTTCCTTCTCCTTTCTCTCCTAGCAAAAAATATGTGGGCCCATGAAAATTATCCTTTCCATTTTCTTCCCACTCCTATTTTTCTGCCCAAACCAAAAAATGGAATTTAAATATTTTTCCCTTAATTCTTCTCTTCCCCTTCGCATTTCCCACATCCGAAACACAACATTAGAGGTTGGTAATAATGATTGACAAAACTTTAAAAGTGATTAGTTGAATATGAAAATAGTTGACCAATTTTCCCAAGCAATGGTGATTTGAGTGCTTTTTAATAGGTTGAGCTAGTTTTCCTTTATTAAGATTATGATAATTTAAGTTGAGGTAAGACACTTAAATCAATTTTATTAACTAATTGTAGTGGCTTATAATAGAAGTACCATGATTATTTTTAAAACCTCATACACATTGGAGTAGCATATGAACATGAAAAGAAAACATTTCAATAGAAAAAGGTGCACGGTATTAAAGAAATGGAGGTAGATGGGAGCAAAGCAATATTCTAACTATTAAAGTAGAGACGAGCAAATAAAAATTCTTAACTAAGGATCTATTTGTATGGTTTATTTTTTATCTATATCTATATTTATATCAAAACGATATGTGTAAATATATCCGATTTGTATTTATATTTTATTTATATTTGATCTATTTGATCTTTTTTACGAGAACTGCCAATTTTTTTCTTTTATCTATATCTATTCCTTAATAAATGATTTGTTAGAAAAAAGTTTAAAAAAATCTCTGTATCTATCTAAAAAAGCTAAACAAACAGATCCTAAGACGGTTTTAGTCAAACGAACCGTAAACATCTAATTTCTAATCTTCCAGATCAATTATTTAGCATTATTGTATGTCTTTTGCAACTTACGTTCCTCATTTGTCCAAATGGGGCAAAAATCTTCGTGAGTTGTCTTTAAGCCATTGACGTTGGCAAAGACAATTGACCAAGTTTTGATATTTTTAGTTGACAACGATGGATGGCACAATTTCTCCGGGTCAAACTACTTGTACCATGGGAAAAGCATTTTCTAATACTGAAAATAATAATTTGGATGGGTCTTGATTTGTTGACACAAATTGAATGCAGTTGTGATCCAGCTAATGAAAGACACTTTCTTCCTTCCGAGCAGCTGGGAGTAGCTACCTGCTGCATTCATCAGTTGCCATTTGTCACACTTATTGGTGGAAAAGATCTCACGCAGGCATCAAAACATTCACGAAAAGCTAAGGTGGAGACAAATGGTGAGGATCTAGGCATGCATGTTAAGAGATGGTTTCCAAGTCTTCTTTTCTTTCTTTCATCTCAACGAGCAAATGCCACCTGCCACTGATCCAGCCAACAGCATGGATGTTATGGATTTCTCAAACTCAATTTTGTTCGGTTCATAATCGAACGAAGGAAATTGATTAGATATTTAAAATACTTTATAATTATATATATTTTGTATAATCTCAAGTATTAAATATATACCATAGCATCTTAAAAGAATAAATTCATAAAATTGAAAGAAAATATATTAAGAAAGATTCATTTTGAAACTCTATCTGTTGAAGTTGATTCCTAACAAGAATTCTTACCTAGGTTTTCATCTAGTGAAATTACTTAATTTTTTTATCTCCTCAAAATGCTAATTAATTAGGTCCATAAGATGATTAATAGGTTATGACTCTTTTTAAATATACCCGTTATCTTTTACAAATATGTCATGTTGACTAAGATATATATATATGTATATATTTATATTTTAGCTCAAAATTCAATCTCAAACTTATTATTGAGTCATTTTAGACATAAATTTGAATGAAACTTTTGTTAGACTTTTGATCTCTAAAATAATCACAAATTCAACCTTGAGTTAGCAAGTTATTCATATGGTTTAATTAAGTTCAAACATGATTCAATTGGAGCTTCATGACTAGAATAAGTTTTTAATTAAAAGAGAGTAAGTATAACTTTCCTAATTAATGTATGAAAGTCAGATATACAGTGCTTGACTTTGTAAGCAAGAATTAAATCAATTTGTATTTGATATTAAGAAAAGTATGGATGTCGACAGGTTGAGAACGGAAATATCTTTTTACTAAAATTTTTGTAGATGCATTATGTTTATATGCATATCATATGAGATTGCATCACACGCTACATGAAATGGCTTGGCTTATAAAAATAAGATGATATACCTAATGATATTAAAATAAAAATTAAATTATCTCAGTAAGGATGCATTAATGTCGCAATTAAAAGGAACGATCATTTAAAAAGTGAATTATTCATGCTAAACAATTTTCTTTATGTGAATTAAGGAACTAGGTGCCCTTTTTATAAAGGTAATAGGAAAAGTGGTGGATAATTAACTTGGATAACACTACTAAGTAAGATCAATTAACAGCCTCGAGCATGGATGTAAGAAGGAGGAACAACATCCAAAAATTCTTAAATAAAGTGGCTGACATTGGGATCTCTCTTTTCTCTAAATTTTAGATGAGGTATTACCTTCAAAAGTCGATAAAATTACTATTTGTGCATACAATTTGTTGTACAATACCCTTTTTTAACCCTTAACGTCAAAGATAGTCACCAGGTGAAAAGCATGTTTTTCTATGGCGATTTTATGTTATAGCACATTTAGCGTCTGTTATTTGCAATCCGATAATGGACAATAGTTGTTTCTTATGTTATTCGTTATCCTGCATCGTGTATGATACGAACAAATACATGGAAACAAAACTAAGGGAAAAAACGTGCCAACATTCTGTCATGGTTGAGACCGACTATTTCTGTTTGTTTTGGCTTTTTTCCGACAGATACAGACATTTTTTCAAACTTTTTGCTAACAAATTATTTATCAAGAAATAAATATAGATAAAAAAAGTTGACAGTTCTCATCAAAAGATCAAATAGAACAAATATAGATAAAATTTAGATGTAAATCGGATATATTTACATATATTATTTTAAAAAAGATACAGATACAGATGAAAAACAGACTAGTCTCTTGTCTTCACCAGGTTCAAAAGATCTCCAAGAGGGAGGAAATCCAATACCCTTCATATGAATGTGAATATAATTTATTCAATAGATGGAGTGTAATGAATAAATTTATATTTTACAGAGAATTTTTAAGCAGAAGCATAACAAAATTCTTTTATAATTAGGCCATAATTTTTTGATAGGGTCTTTGAATGATATTTTGTAGAGGATAGTTAGTTTTATAAGGTTCAAAAATTCTAATTTTCCGTTAGTTAGTTTTATAAGGTTCAAAAATTCTAATTTTCCGTTAGGAATATTAAACTAAAGCAATCAACATTTAAGATAAATTCAAATAAGTCATCTAATGTTTAGAGTTGTTAAAAAAAAGTATGAATATTTTACTAAATAGGTTAAATAAGGAATTGATTTTTTACATTGCTAAAAAAAAAAACAAAATTAATATTTTAAGTGGGTGATAAATTAATATAAAAAGGGATGTCTTATTTATTTGCAACCATTTTATATAATAATGATTTCTTTTTTTAACTACTAAAAACTGTAATCTTTATTTGACCTATTTTAGGAAACATTTATATTTTTTTAACCACTCAAAATGTAAATATCTTATTTATTTTTTACCTTCAAATGTTGATATCTTCTAATGTTATTTGTCCATTTTCTATAATCATAATAATAGCTCAATTCCTATATAAAAAGGTAATAGTAAAGACGTGATTTATAACATTTGCTTTGTTACACTAAGAATAAGGATAATAGTATAACATAAATATCTTATACCACATCTGCTGTGTTAAGTATAATACAATTTTTTAATTTTACATTATTTAAAATGCATAAATATTAAAGTTCGTGGTAATAACTATATATGTGAATGGTAGTGATAATTTAGTAGTAATAATGTAACGATAGTGTGATATTTCATTGTTAGTGTTGTATTGATGGCTATGATAATGTCAATTGCTGCAGTGGTGGTGTAACATTAATGATAAAGTTGGAGTGATAGTTACGCCTTCTCATAAGTTTTTATTTTATCTTAATTCAGTGTTTTTGCACCATCAATAAGAAGGGAACAAGAGTTTTGGGTTTTATTAGGAGAGAATTTTGTTCAATATTAAATTAATTTTGCATATTAAATATGATATAATGAATATCTTATCCGGTTCATTATTATAAAAAGTTGAAGAATCAAGTGTTTACAAGTCATTGAAAAATTATTAGAATCCCAATTGATAATTGGGACAGCAAAATCAGATTCCATAATATGAAGAGCTATACGATCACCTCCTTTTTCTTTCTTGTTACCCATGTATTCCATTATTATGCTTTCATGCAAGACATTACTAGCAAGATTACATCATTGAATGGACCAGGACTGATAACTAATGAACCATTTTGTTTTGTTTAATTACGAGAGTGCAATATAAAATAGGAAGAATACCAACGTAAAATCGTGTTTATAAGACTTGGTTTTATTATTTACACATGAGTCATATATATAAGATGCGACTCACATGTATTAACACGAATTACTTTTAATAAATATGATTCACTAACATATCATATAATTATAATGACTACATTAATAAATCTTATTTCTAAGATGTAGTTTATTAAGAAAATAGATGAATCGTATTTAATATTTTTAAAATGCGATTTAGCATTATATAATTTTTGCTACATCGTATCTTAAAAAGACGATTATTTAGTAAAATTACAAATCACATGATGAAGATGTAGTTTAGTATTAATTATATTGTAATTAAAATCATCTTATTCGTAATTAGGAATTTTTTCTTAAATTAATAAACGTGTTTTTCACCCATATAAGATAGACCAGACTTAAAATCTAAGTATAAAGATACTCGTGTTTTCTTAAAGTAAAAAACCTAAACCCTAGCTATCATCTCTTAAAACAGTAAAGCCATATCTAACCCACCGACAGCCGTCGAACCATGACCTAATCGAGGCCATCGAACCACCATCACTGTTGGATTCGCGAACCACTAAGGACCTCGGGTCACCATAACTATACAAGTAAACTCGATAAATGATGAGTCATAAATCCAACCCACCACTGCAAACCAACAAATTTATAAGGAAGAGGTATTTTTAAATTACATGCATATCGTTTGTTATTATATTACCAATGGAAAATGACATTGACAGTTGACGAGAAAACCGCATAAAGTGCTTAGGTGGATATTGGGAACTTAAATAAGTGGATAATGGGCAGAGATATATATATATATATATGTATGTATATATACTTACTATATATAGAAATAGGAAATTAAAGATGCTATGTTGTGTCTATTCCCTTGGCATCTTGTGTGTATTAAAAATTATTTATACTTTTAACCAACTTCGAATTATTAACTTCTCGCTCTCTTTGCATTTTTTTCTCTTCCATTCTTTCTCTCTCTCTCTCTTAAATTTGCAATTATACTGTTAGCTTTCCTCCACAACATCACATTATTTTTACTTCTGAAAATATTGATAAATGATAGCTATTGCAAAATAAAAATTTAAAATATTTTAAATAATCTCATAAGTAATTTATTTATTTTATTATATGTCTTTTTTTGGGTAGTTAAGTGGTCATACCTTTCTATTATCTATATATATATATATATATATATATTGGAATATTACGTTTTTGCATCCTTACATTTCAGCAAAACATCTGGTTTGCAAGCTTTATTTTTTTTGGCTATTCAATCTTTTCATGATTACCTTTATCGTTTATTACTTTTTGCGCGTTACTTTTGAAAAGTAATAACCGTTAAGATTACATAGAATATGACAATTCTTCAAAATTTTAATACATCGTAAGGAAAAAATTATTGTTTATATTTTCTCAAAATAATGCGACGACTCTTGGATATAATGTCATATTAATCAAACTTTGAAATATCATAACCTTCTACATGTTATAACATTCCATATTACTATAAAAAATCAAATAAGTTATGATTATAAAAAAATGTATGTATATAATTAAATAATAATATTCTTGCAATCTTTCAAATACGAATAGATTTTTGAATATGCCAAATGGGGTAAACCCTTATATTTATAAATATAAATATGTTTTAAAATGAAATCTAATTATCACACGACATTTAAGTGATCATAAATAAAGTAGGTTCAGTTAATTAAAATAAAAAAAGCGAGTTATTGGGTCGACTCAAGCCGTTGAACTTGAAACGAACTCTTGAAACGAAGTTGTTAATTTTGACAAATTGGCAGAGAGAGGACCAGAGGCATTTATGTAGCTTCACTGTCCTTGGTATAAGAAAATTATAAAATGAATGATTCGGACGGAGAGGATAGGGAAGGAAGGAAAAAATTCATTTGAAATCACTCTTATACTCTTTTTTTCAAAGTATTCATTATTTTCTAAGTACATATAAATAATTTACTATTATATTTTATTTTATCTTTTATAATAATTAATGATCCATTTATTTTCTTTTCTTCATTATTTAAACACAAGATTCAAATTATCTAATAATTCATCCATTCACTTTTTTTTTTTTTTTTTTTTTTTCGTTTTACAATCTTTCCTAACACTATGTTTAGGACGTCAGAAGTCAATAGAAAGCAGCCGAAGCTAATAGAAATGGGTTGAAATTGTTGCAATTTTCTAATTACATTCAGTCAAATTTTAAGAAACGCAACCAATAATTTTTCAAATATCTTTTTATTAGCAACGATTTCTTCATAGGCTATTATTAATAATTTCATTATATCTAGTACGGTAATTTATATGTTTTCAAGATGCCTTACTTTATTTTTGAATATCTCATCTTAATAGGCTAAGGAAGTTTGATATATATACATATGTATATATGCATTTTTTTAGATGAGAAATGGGATGATACGAAGGGAAATAGAGGGAAAACGAAAGCCACTTTTCTCTCCAAATTTGAATGGAAAGCTAGAGAAATAGAAGAAATGATAAGCTCTTATAAAATTGACCTCACTAATATTTTATATAAATAATATAAGAATAATTTTATTAATCATTTACTGTATTTCTTTTTTTACCTTTATAAGTTACCCAATATAATATAAAAATTTCACTCTTTTTTTTTTTTCCTGCCCATTTCCGTAGATTCCCCTCTTGAAAAAATTGCCAAGTACAGGGTAAAAGTTTATAATTCAAATAAGGAAAAAGAAAAGAAAGTTTACTATCAAGTCAATTGTTAAACTTAAATACAAGCTCTTAAAACCAAATCAATAATTTTGACAAAATGTAAGAGAGAGAGAGAGAGAGAGAGATATTCAAAACGAAGGTACGACTTAAGCTGGGGCGCCAATTAAACCCCACGAGATTACATCACCAAAACTCATATGGCTCAAAAATAAAAATTATTCAAAAAAAAAAAAAAATCTGGGAAGCTATAAATATATAGTAAGTTAAATAGGACTTTCATTTCATCAAGAACTGCACGCTTCTCACTGTACTTCTTTTTTTAATAATATTTCTTTCGTTATGCCCACTTCTTTACAGCCTCCTCGCTCCACACCTTCCATTTTCTCTCTCTTACTCTCTCTCTCTCTCTAAACAGAGAGAGGAATGTCTGATTTTGAAAATTAAGCATTTGTTTTTAATAATCTTCTTCCTTTTTTTTTGTTTTTTTTTTTAAACCTGAGGGTGTACTATTTCTTGATTGAGTTTCACTTCCACTTTAAGCTACCAAGCTTTCTAGTTGCTTATATATTCATTCCATTGGAACAAGGTAAATGTTTGTAATAACAAAGTTTTGTGCTTTAGCTATTCTTAAAATTCATTCTTTTGTGTTTTTTGAATTACTTAGTTCAACACCCTATGTTCATGTCTTTCATTGTTTTCATTTGCTATCTAACCATTTTTCTTCTCTTGCTTCTTCTTCTTACTTTTTCCTTTTTTGTTGTGACAATTTCAAGTGCATTTTTTTTATATTTCAATTAGTTAGAATTCTTTGTTTTCTTTTTGTTCATGTTTGCACATGCAAGCCTTGAAGCAGATTTTTTTACTGGGGGTGGCTCTTCGCATTATGCATTTTGGAATTATACTTATGTTGAAGAATCCATTCTTTGTAGCAAATTTCTGCAATTTCTTATTGGAATTTTATTCTATTTATTTATTTTTGAGGGTTTTTCAATGCATTCTCTTGGCCGCTGCTATGTAATTTTAATGCCCTTAATGAATAAAATTTAAAAAATTGACATTGATCAATTGCTGTAGAAGACTGCCAACTTGAAAATCTTGAACTGGCTGTGAGGAAGTAAAAAGAAATTTTTTTTTTTGTTACCGGTATGCAATTCAGGCATTAATGAGAGTTTGCATGGCGATACAACTGTCAAACTCGGACTTAGTGGCCAAAAATGAAAGCCTGGGGTCACACTTTCCTTGTGATTTAATGACTTTATTATTTAGTATGGTTACAGGAAACTTATGTTGGTCCGGCGATTTAGTGATGCACATGATTGTTCCTCGCATGTGTAGTATAGAAAGATGCTGGTGATACCGTGAAACTGTGATGAGGTGTGGGGGGTGGAAAATTCTTCATTTGTAATGATAGGTGACAGATTAGGGGAAGAGGACAGGGCGAGAGAGAGGGAGGAATAAATTGTACATAATCAGTCTCCTCCGTGCCTTTTTCTAGAATTCTCGTGGGAATTCGTATCATAGGCTCATGAGTTGATGGTGATGCATTTGATTTTATTTCTACTTTTAGTTTGGTGGTTGTTGAGTTCATGACTTTCACGTGAATCTTGCTCACATCTTTGACTTTCATTATTACAAATTATGAAGAAGGTGTAATCTTCCAATGTGTGCTTAGTAGTGGTAAATGAATTCTTACTATGCTGAGGTCTGATCAACTCGTATTTGCAGAGAAAGCAACTCCTGGGATATGGGATGCCTTGTGTCAAAGCCTGCAGAGTCTGGTGGGAACAGAAGGAAACCTGCAAATATTGGAGAAGTTTCTGTATATGTACCCGGTATCCGTATTCCTAAATCGATAGATTTTTCTTTATCGCTTGGCAACCACTTGTCTAGAAATCTAGTGGAACGGCTCTCAGCTCTAAGGGCCCGTATAGTAGTTATGGTTGGTCATGAAGCTCCTTCAATTACCAGAACCAGAAGAAAAAGTGCCACACAACATGGTCAGTAATACATAGTTCATAATCTTTCTTTTAGTTACTTTTTGTGAGCCATACACTAAGGGACGAAATCTTTTGTAGGAGGTTCATCATTGGCTGATCTTCGCTATGCCCTTGAGCATTATTTGCCTGTTCTTCTGGGACTAGTTAAAGATGGTAAAATATGGAAATCTTTTCCTTGGATGTATTCTATTTTGCTCTGACCATCATGTCTGAGGTAGGCCTTGATGGCGTTCTTTTTATTTGCATCATAGGAAGCCAGCTGCAACATAAAGTACAGTTTGTTTGGGTTAATCAGGAGGATGATGCGGAGGTAAGGATTTAAATTCGTATGTTATTGTTTTTGTTTAATTACATCAGATACCACAGGTTTTAATTTATAATTGTGCAGGAGACGGCCATGTTCAGTGCTTGGTATGAGGTCTTATCAGTTTTACATTTGATGGCAATCTTATTACTATCTCAGGCGAACTTAATGCTTTATCCACGGACATCAGCTGATGGTCATCTGCCAAAAGTTTCAGAAGGTTGGTGTGACAAATTCAGTTCTGCAGTTTCGCCCTTCTGATATTATTTCTGGACCTCATATGAAAAGTCCCTTTTAGATTTTTGTACATTTTTGCCGCTTGCAAACTCCTGCATCGATGGCATGTACAGTATACAATTTTCAGTGAAACTTGAAAAAAAAAAAAAAGAACATTTATGAAGGTGATGAAAAATGAAGAAATATAATTTGAAGAATATTAATTTTAATATACTCCTCTTTGCACACTTGGATAGTTTGTATCAGGCATCTTGTCTCTGTTTTTACTTCTTTTTTGCACAGCTCAACCCTTTTTCTATAATAACATTGAGGGTTTTACCGCAGAAAGTAGGCGTGCATCAGTTGACATATTTCTCAAGGCAGCAGGATACCTGGATTGTGCTGTTCGATATGTACTTCCACAGTTTCCAGCTGACCTCAGGTTTACAAGATGATATGATAAGATTAATAATTATGTGCCCAATAAGCTTGAAATTTAGTTGCCATTGATTCATATATTTGAATTTTTTTTTTTTTTTTTCGGTAGGAGAGAGTTGCCAGTAGACCTTGCTGAGGGAGTTCTACGAGCACTTTGCTTACAAGCACTGGGTCAGGTATTTTCTTCTTTGCTTGGAACATTTGTTCTTTGTTATAAAATAAATATAATAGTCCTTATCATATCTACAAACTTAGTCTTTTAGATGAGATGGTTGTGGTATTAATTTTAACATGATATCATAGTAAAAAGTCATAAGTTCTATTTTCTGCTTATTCATTTTAATCCCATTAAAATTGAATTGTTCACTTGATGAGCCTTATCTATAAGCTTAAACTTTTAGATGAAATGGTTTTGGTGCTAATCTTCATATTCTCTATTTAAGCCACTAAAGAATTCCTTTATCAGGGAAAAAAATATGATGACTCAAGTTAGGTTAAAGACGTATGTTTTGGCTTAGGCATTTCAATAGCCTTTCCTGCTATTACTGTAGCTATTGTTCCATTCATGAAAAAAATTTTCTTAGAAGTTAATATATATACATCTATTGGAGATGGGACTAAGTTCCTTTCCAAGTTCTGTTATTGCGAAAATTGCAAAATAAGGTGTTGATGTAGAGACAGGTGCTATGTATAAGAGTTTTGGGTGTTAGCAGCCCTTGGACCTTTCTTCTGGACAGTTTAAAGGTTCATACAGAACATTCAATCTTTGGTATGAATGATAACAAGGGCACTGAAATTGATGCACTTTTTATTTATACTCAAAATTGATATTTCATTATATACTACTTCTATAACTAAGTTCGTGACCCCTTACATTGAGCCTTATGACTGTCTAGATCACATTGGAAAAATTTCTCATTTGGGACTGAATTTTGATGTCTTCCTACTTCATGGAAGCTAAATGCAATGTTGTTGTATGACTGATGTAGGCTGCAGACATCCAACTTGGTTTGGCAATAGAAAGCACGAAAGCTACTCTTGCTGTGAAGCGTAGGCTTGCCTGCGAGATCGTAAAATATTGGCAGCAGGTATATCATAAAAAGTTTTTCTTTATTTGGACATGGACATACATTTACATGATTGAAGATTTTCTATTTAAGTTTTGTACGATCAGAAAACTTGTAATATTTTGTCATTACCCTTGATTTGCAGGCTCGAGATAATCTTATGAACCTTCCCTTATCAAATGGTTGGGGAGAAAAGCACCGCCTTTTTGTCAAGTGGAAGTACATTGAAGCAAAGGTATCTGTTGATTGCATATTGTAGGTTTTAGCATTCTTGGCTTTCATTTTGTGGCTTCAATAGACACATAATGAATAGCTTATTTAGATCTGAACTGACATGAAAATGAATTTGTCACCAGTTGAAGGCACTTGGCCTCATTTTCTCCATGTCATTATTCTTCAATCACCATGCACACCTAATCTTGGCTGTTGATACTCTATGGCATATATTCTTCGTTCAGAGTTCAACTTTTGTTCAATGTCTACATTCCTGACATACCTTTTCATTTTATAAAATTATGATTCTGGTAAATTTCCATGGATTGAGTACTGCTGTAACAATGGTAAGTATGATCTGATCTTGACTACAATGAGCAACTGCAGATTCTACAAATTATGTTTGCATAAAATTGCTTCTCAATGATATAAAATTATTGGTTGGTTGCTGACACTTTGTACAAATTTCAAACCTTAGACCAATTTGATGAGTGCAACTAAATATCGTGGTTTTATCAATGACTTGGTGCTTTAGAGGTGTTAGGAGTTTGTCGCTATGAAAAAGCAGATGCTGAAAGCTAGAACAGTGTTGGTCAGGATGCTTGAATTGTTGGCTTATTGAATTCGTCAAATGGCTTTAGCGTGAAATTTTTTACATAAGATGTCAGATCAATCTAAGTGTTGTTAATTATAGTGGTTCTTAGAGATGCTTAGTCTTTTTTGGCCCAGGAAAAAAAAAAAAAAAAGGAAAAGAAAAAGCAAAAAAGAGATGCTTGGTTTCTGCTTTCCCCTGGTGAATTTTGTAGGCAGAAATGTGTCAGTAAATTCTGATTTCTACTACTGTTGGATTCTTTCTTACAATGATGTGGAATTGAAATGCTGGATGCTTCACTTTTAGCAAAATTTATTTAGTCACTATTACAGTATATATTATAATTTTTTGAACTATAGTTTTTCCATATGGCTGTTCTGTTGACACATAACTTGTATGCTTCACATCGGGTTAGATGCTAAATAAGATAATGGCATTGAAACATTTGGTGGGTCATATGATATTACTGCAACAGCTTTGTTGTTTTTGAAAAGCATGAAAAATCAGATATGAAGATGCAGCACGTTATTATAAATAGAATAGGAGGTAACTTTGTCAACAAAGAATTTCAAAACTAACTGCCACATGCAAACTAGAAAATGCAGAACATGTTGTGAATATCTTATAAAAGGAGTGGGATTCAGAAACTATGATCCAGAAGATGTTCACCTGGCAAATGAACAAAGGAAGAGTCTAAATAAGGATCTGTATTTATATCTCATCTGTATTTCTGTGTTTTGGCTTTTTTCCGGCAGATGCAGACACTTTTTCAAACTTTTTTCTAATAAATTATTTATCAAGAAATAGATATAGATAAAAAAAAGTTGACAGTTCTCATCAAAAGATCAAATAGAACAAATATAGATAAAATTTAGATGCAAATCGGATATATTTTGCACATATCATTTTAAAAAAGATACAGATACAGATAAAAAACAGACAATCCAAACAGACCCTTTATTTATATCTTATTTGTATCTGGTTTGTTTGATATGTTTATAAGTAAAAATATCTGCCTCTATTTGTATTTATTTCTTGATAAACATTTGTTTCAAAACGATAAAAAAAAGATATCAAAATGACAAGAATAAGATGAAACTAATAGACCCTAAACAACAAATGGGTCCTTTATATATTTCGTATTTCACCAAGGTTATGCGGAGCACCCTGCAATTTGGATTCTGCTAAAGTCTAGGTGCTTTAGGATCCAAATAGGTATTTCCTTAAGGATCCAAATAGGTATTTCCTTAAGTTGAATGACTATAGGAATGGGAGTGGTTTGATGAGCAACATATAAATAGGAAGATGTAATGAACAATAAAAAACATTACATCAACAAATCTGCAATTCTGAATGCTGGATACATTTGCATGTTTGAGATGTATAATTTTATTATCTTTTTTTCCTACCAGGCTGCAGCTTACTATTATCATGGTCTCATTCTTGATGAGGGCAACACCGAGAAATCACATGGAATGGCAGCAGCTGCGTTGCAAGCTGCAGAGGAATACCTCAAAGAGAGCAAAAAGGTCTGTGAAGCATTCCATGCAGCTCCTCCCTTGTCAAGGTATATCGCTAGTGTTTGAAATCTTTCTTTGCACCCTTTTGTTGTAGTTTCTTTGTATTAGTAGAGTTAGAAGTGTCTTTCAGTTTCAGAGATCTGACTGCCACTTATATACAGAAATCCACCTTTGTGGGGAACTATGAAATTCCTCTCAGAAAAAATTCCAAAGGATGCTTCCAGCAAGGTGCGGATAAATCGTGATTTGTACTCTCATGACAAGTAAGTCATTTTTTATCTCAAATAGAAAAAATCCTAAAGAATTTACAATTTCCAGCATTCGAAATGCTATTTTTAACTAGCAGAGTATAAAGATAATGACGACACAATATTTAAATGCATTTGGAGGAAGGACAAGATTACTATTAATTTATTTAAAATGTTCAATGCTACTCAATGACCTTGAGAATCTGAGAATTTATTTTATTATGTGCATTTGTTTTGGGAAAGCATTTTAGGGACTTTCTTTTTATCTTATTTTTGTATGGGTCATGTAATGGGCACTGCTGGAAGATTTGTTACAGGTAAGAAAATTTTTTTACCATAATTTAGTACAAATTTTAAGGGGAAAATAAGGTTCATGGAAAGGTCAAAATTTTGTTGCTCTGTTCTTTTAGGAGATATGATGGAAGCACCGTTTAAAATTTTCCATATCATAATTAGGTTGCAAGTGGTGGTGGTGAAATCGACTGGATAAATGTATCTTTTCCCTTATTTTCAAGAGACGCTTTTTGGATTTGTCACCTTCCCAATCATCAGTCGGCTTCTTTCTTATTCTTTGCCTCCCACCTTCTCTTATCATAGTTTATAAGTAGTTAATGATTCCACTTTCAGTAAGCACCGAAATCTTTGGCAATAATAAATACATACATCAACAGACTTTGAAAAACAATTCGACTGCATTTTTCATTAATTGAAAGCACTCTACTGCACTTAGACATTCTTGTTGTTTTGATTGTTTCATACTGCAGTTAGTGATTGTACTTTCTAGATAATTGCTTACATCAAGAAGTTATGGTTAATAAAATATGATGGCGTCTTTGGCAGAATAATGGAGACAGCGCCCACTTTGCCTGATTTTGCTTTAGCCTTAAAACCTGATGAATACGAACTTCCTCCAGCAGATAAATGTTGGAATCAAGACAGCATAAGCATTGCGAAATTTAGCTCCAACCAACAAAATGGTGAAAAAAGATGAGTCTTTACATGATTTCTTACAGAATACTGAGAAACAAGGAAACTTCAAAAGCCACATATCTCTGCAGGAACACACAGTGGCAACCCTTTCTTTGGGGTTCAGTTAAATACACGGTTGATAGTTTTTTCACCTTCAATCTATTTTGCTTTGTTGCTCCGTTGTAACCAAATCCTTCTGGGTAGTATCTTTTACAAGTTTCAGTTGAAGTGTAACATGTAATTAGTTCAGAGCAGGGTTCTTTACTTGTTTACTTCCAACTTCCCCTTCTTTTATATTTGTTGTGGCATATTTGATAAACAACTATTTGGTTCTAAATAAAAGTTCTCCAAGGAGGCCTCATTGGCAAGAGTCTGTTTCTTGAAGGACTGCTTCCATCTTGGTATTTCTTATTATAGTGACAGAATGCATTTTGATATCTCTTCTTACATTTGTTACATCCCAAGGGGAATACTGGAACAAGTCGGTTTTTTTTTTTTTTTTTTTAAATAATATGTTCATCTAGAAAAAAGATCGAGTAGATAATACACAGTACAATATTCTATTTTCCTCAAACCCCAAGTATTCACATGTGGATGTGCTTATAAAAGTTTATCCTAGAGATGGTTTTTCCCCCCTCTTCATTTTGATTTAATTGCAATTTTTTCTCCCTATGCTTTTTTCCCCTATTATTTGTGTGTAATAGTTGAGTAGTAGTTTGCAACTCGAATAAGATGCTTGTCAATGTCGAATGCAAATATATTGGAAGATTTGGTGACCGCTTGTGGGTTAGGTTGCAAACAAGATGTGCTTGGCTCGTTTAAAATTTATGGAGTTTAAGCTGATTTTTTATCAAGCATGAAATTTAGGATCAAGCTCAATTCGTAAACAACGAGTTGAGCTGAGCTTTTTATTGAGCTTCTTAAGTTATTATCAAGCGTGAAATTTAAGTTCAAGCTTGACTTATTTGGATAATCTATTTTTCATTTTTCTAAACCTAAAAATAATCTATAAGTGTTGCTATAAATATAAATATATAATAGTAAATAGAAATTAGTGTTTATTACTTTAATTGTATAGTTATATGTAATATATTATATATATAAAACTTATAAATCTACTAGCAAACTTGTTAACGAGTTTACTTGCGAGCCTATACGAATCGGCTCGCGAGTTTAATTCAAAACCCGAGCTAAGTTTATTTAGATAAATAAGCTTTATTTTAAGTGTGAATTCAACTTATGTACTAATTAAATTCGACTCGAACTCTAGTAGCTAGCAAGCAACTTGACTCGTTTACAATCCTACTTGTAGAAATGTTTACATCTATTACCTCTTAAACTATGCTTGAGTGTGTGATCCAATAGCCAAATACATTTATATGTTGTAGAATGTTTATATGATGTTAAATTGAAATTATTTTTGTTGATGCAACTTCATTGATGCTAAAATATCCTAGAAAAACAAGTTTTCTTAAAAGGGTAAGAGGTATAACTCTTACATCCCACTTCATTTTGCGTGGCACTTAACTACCCTTTTCTAACTAGTGAATTGTAATTTTATCCGTAGCTATATCTTGAGGCATTTTAGATGTGATTCAATTTGGATTATTCTCAATTTTAAAGTTTCAGAAAGTTTCAAGCCATTATATCAAAAGATACTATATAATTAAAATCCCATTATAGTTTATTTAAGGATCTCATGATGCTCAGAGTCTAAAGGGATAACTTTAGCTACAAAAACATGATTTTTAGCCTTTGTCTGATTACTGATAGTGTTCCCATCCGAATATGCTTATGGTGGATTAAAAACCAAGTTTTAAATTTGTAAATTTTCTTCTAAATTAGTGTCTAACTATTGTCTCCACAGGGCAAGCACACCCATCAGATATGAGATCTAGGTCATATTCCAAAGGAAAGCTGGTGAATACTTCTACTCTCGCTCTTTTCCTATTATCTAACCGAACAAAAACAAAGGAAAATCTATTAACTAAGAGCTAAACTAGTCTTAATTTTACAAACAATAGCAAACAACAATAACAGATTTCACAGCAAGCATACAACACTAAAGATAAATCAATTCACAAAGTTGCTTGAGTCATATTTCACTTTAAGTCTATTAGTGTAAATCAAGAATTTCTTCAGAAAAAGTTGTGTGAATTATTGAACCGCCGAATTCACTAATGTAAATTTTAGCCTCTCCCAAGGTCATAAATTCTAGATCTAAAATAGACTACTGGAATATCTTCTCAAGTTACCATTTGTCTCGATCCACATAAAGAACAATAATCCTTTTGTTTTAGAAACCAAATTAACGAATTTCACAACAAGCAACAGAAGATTTTCACCCGTCCTCTCTCGAGGTAGTTAGGATCAACCCCATCAATAACCTAGATCTATTCATTAAAATGACCTCTTAGCCTATTCTAACAAAATCAAACATGAATCCATATCATGCACTATATAAATTCAAGATCTATTAAGCTCAAGCTATTGATTTTAATAAATCAAATACGTTTTTTAAAAAAAAGCACAAAATAGTTACATGAAATTGACCCAATGATCCACAAACCTAAACAAGAACAACTATTGCTCCATGAATATAGCAATACAACGCAGTAAATCAGAGAAGTAATGAAAACACATTAATAGATAAGATAATAGAATAATAATCCTTGATGATTTGAAACGTTGAAGCCCAAAGTTGCTATGAAACCCTAGAAATGTGAAGTTCTCTCTCTAGATTCTCTCTCTACAAAGGGATATGTTCGTGATTTTCTCTTAGGGTCTAAAACCCTATTGTTCTATTGGTGGCTATGTACAGGATATGTTACATTTTACGTAAAATGAAGGCAAGAGGGTATTTATAGTCTTCTAATTTCTTCCTTTTTCATCTTGCCCTTGCAATGCTGAAGAAAGAGCTGAAACGATAAAAGGCTTGTTTCTTGTACAATCCGACCCAATCTTGCTTTTGTTGCTTCAAATCATCATATAATCTTCTAAATAAGCCCATGAATCCTGAAAACAAATTTTAACAAGATAAATGTCCTTTTCTTCATTAAAACATAAAAAATACATAATAAATATGTACAAATAAGCACGAAAAATATGAGACTTTTGATACTTATCAGCTTCACTTAGAGTTTCAATGAAGCTTGAGTTTTCGTGAGATATACCTGTTTAGTTAGCTTGCTTAGTTTGCCTATTCAGTCTGGGTAAACAATATGTAAATGTATCAACTTTTAAGTGTAAGTAAGTTCATTTAAGGCATCAAAGTCAAGTGGTTAAAAAAAGGAATCAACATTTGGGGGATAAATTCAACTAAAGTATTAATGTTTCAAGTAATTAGAAAGAAGAATAAAATTTTTTGCGAAGTGAGTCAAATAAGATATTAATAATTGATCATTTACAAAAATTAAGGAAAATTAATTGAAAACTAAACCAAATAGATGACTAAAAAAAAAAAAAAAAGAAAACTAAACTAAATATTGTTACCTTAAATAAATTTTGTAAACATTGATACCTTATTTGATCATTTTGCTGAAAGTTGATTCTTCTTTTTAATCACTTGAAAGTTGATATCTTAAATAAACTTACCTCTGAATGTTGATATAATTTGGTGTAATTTATCCTATCTATATTAGATAATAAATATAATAGCCCATACTAGATGGTTGTGGTGTTAATCTTAACATGGTATCAAAACAGAAGGTCATAAGTTCGATTCTCTGCACAGTCATTTCAATCCTATTAAAATTAAGTTATCCACTTGATGGGACTTAATCAAAATCAAGTTCTTAGCACACAAGTGTGGAGGAGTGTTTGATATTAAATATAATAGCCCACACCATATCAACAAGTTTAAGCTTTTAAATTAGACGGTTGTGGTACTAACCTTAACAATCACCATATTAATCCATAACAACTCACAAATCCTTTTGGGCAATTGCTCTAAATTCTGATTTGCAGTTAATCTAGCTACAACATTTTTAGTTTCTTACACTTCCATGGTACTAGATTTCCTCTAAGAAGTATATAGTAGCTTGAAGTTGACTTTCTATCCACCATTGATCCTGCATAATCTGCATCATTATAGGCTGAGACTATCACTCTTCTTGAACAAAATATATTTTCTTTTTATCTTTTAGAGAGGATAATTAATGATGAGTTATGTGAAGGTTGGTTGACCTACCATAGACATATTGTCTATATATATATATATATTTGATGTTTCTTGTAATCTATTTATTAAAAAGAATACAATTCTTTCTTCTCATATTTCTTATATAATTTTCTTCTTTTATATTTTATATTTTAACATGGTATTAGAGTCCTAAGGCCTTTTTTCTAGGATCTTTTCCTCTTAAGAGTAGCCTTCATTGTTGTTATCCCTCTTTACCATTCTTGTTACAACTATTTAGGAAGCCTTAATGGCACCTTTAATAAATGTCAACTTTACATCCATTTGATTATTCCATTTTAGTTATTTTTTTCAATCGATCATTATGCCCACTTCCAAAACCATCAATACTAGTAGTATAAGACTTCAAGCTAACTTGATCGAGAAAACCAAGATTAATGAAGCCTCAAAGACGAAAGTATTCAATGGTGAAGAGTGTGAAAAGTTGAAAAAGTTGCTAAGATTCCATGATATGCCTTCTCAATCAAGTTCATTAACTTTGTCAAGTAAATCTTTAATCTCTTATGATGTGCAGCTCTTAGATAAGTTTATAAGATCTTGGATTCTTGATTTTGGAGCCATAGACCAAATGACCCATTCCTCATAACTTTTTCATTTGTATACTTTGTCTCTTAGCAATAGGAAGATTCTAGTAGCAAATGGTGCCCTTGTTACTATTTCTAGATTATGAGATATTTATATTACACCTTCAATTGTTCTTAAAGATGTTCTCCATGTGCCAAAATTATCAGCCAACTTTATCTCTATTCAAAAGCTTACTAATAGTCTTCATTGTCATGTTGTTTTTCAATATCCAATTGAGTTCTCCACAATCGGATCTCTAGGAGAAAAATTGGATTTGCTGAGGAAAGAAATGACCTTTATTACCTTGAATTGTCTTATAATACCATAGGTAATGTTTCTATGTCATTTCTCAATCATTCTTCTAATAAAGGTACAATTTAGCTACATCATCTACGCTTAAGACATCTACCTTTTAGAGTCTTTAAAATTACATTTCCACTTGTTTCAAGGATTAGTTATCTCTAAGTTACATTGTGATGTTTATAAATTGGCAAAACATCCTCGTATGTCATTTCCTGTTATCAATAAAAGAAGTTTTCGTCCTTTTCATTTGATATACAATGACATATGAGCTCCTTCTATAGTACCTAATAATTCCGAGGCTCATTGATTTGTATCTTTGATTGATGATTGTGCTTAAGTCACATGGCTTTTCCTTCTTAAACACAATTCAAATGTTAGTATTGTTGTACCCAATTTTCACTCAATGATCCAAATCCATTTTGGAGTTAAAATAAAACGGTTTTAGATAGATAATGCTATGGATTACTTTAGTTAAATTTTGTTACCATACTTTTAATCACATGGCATTATCCATGAATCATCATGTGTTAATATACCTTAATAAAATGAGGTAGTTGAAAGAAAAAAAAATAGACACTTAGACTTACTTAACACAACCTGAGCTTTACTATTGCTACGAAATGTCCCAAAGTCTTATTGGTTCGAGGCTATCATTATCGTTGCACACATGATAAATAGGCTTCCTTCTTGAGTGTTGGAAGACAAGCGTCCCATGGAGATTCTTACTATCTGTCCTCATTTTAAAAATTTCAAATGACCTCACAACTAGAGTATTTAGATGTTGTTCTTGCGAACAATCATCAAAGAGACAAATTAGATCCTCAAGTTGTCAAATGTGTCTTCATTGGTTACTCATCAACTCAAAAAGGATACAAATGTTACGACCCCTCATCCAAAAATTTTACAGCTCTACAAATGATGCTTTTTTCCTGCAAATATACCTTTCATCTCTAAGGCCTCTCTTTAGGGGGAGATTTCAATAATGGATGATAATACCTACGAGTACTTTTGCACCACTTGACCTTCCAGCTTATGTTATTGAATCCTCCAAGCCAACCACATCTAAGTCTGCTAATTCTTCCATCGATTTGATGTCATCTTCTATCCTTATTGGAATCACTTATGATTTCTCAAGGTTTTTTTAGGTATATTTAAGGAGAAAGGCTGTTCTAGAACTTACATAAGTCCAGGAATCCAGCATAGGCTTTGGAAATGAGATTATGGTAAGATCTGATTCACTTTACATACACAATTAGTTAAAACATCCACCAACCCACCAAATGTTAAGATCTGATTTACTTTACATACACAATTAGTTAAAACATCCACCGACCCACCAAATGTTAAGATCTGATTCACTTTACATACACAATTAGTTAAAACATCTACCGACCCACCAAATGACCTAGACTTTTGTTTTGCTGTTAGGAAAGGTATGAGAGAATGCGCTAAAAGACCATTATATCCAATATATAACCATGTATCACTCATATCACTAACCTACAAAAAGTTTATAGTAAGCTTAAATACCATTTAAAAAGAGAGTGGAGAAAAGCCATAAGAGAGGAAATGGAAGCCTTGGAGAAGAACATGACATATGAAGTTGTTGACAGGCCAAGAGAAAAGAACATATTGGACTGTAAATGGCTATACACTTTGAAATATAAGGTAAATGGGACACTTGAGAGATATAAAGCAAGATTAGTACAAAAGGGTACACTTAAACCTATGGAATTGATTAGGAAAACTTTGCTCCAGCGGCAAAAATAAATATTGTAAGAATCCTATTATTCTTAATAGCTCATTTTGGTTGGTCACTTTTGTAGTATGATGTTAAAAATACTTTTCTCCATGGACACTTAGATGAAGAAATTCACATAAATATTCCACCAGGGATTGAAGAGGTAAAATTAGGCAATAAAGTTAGTAGGCCAAAAAAAGCACGATATAGATTGAAGCAGTCTCTTATAACTTAGTTTGGTAGATTCACTGAAGTTTTAAAAGCTTTAGGTTACAAACAAAGCCAAGGTGACCACACACTATTCATCAAGTACCCTGTCTTAGGGGGAGTAATTGTACTGTTGGTCTATGTTGATGATATTATTGCGATGGGAAATGATGAGAAGGATGTTAAAATCTAGTAACACCTAAGAAATGCAAATTATAGCTAATTTTGATTCTTTTTCAAAACTTAATTCCTAACTATGCATAATAGCAAATATAAACAAGAATAATAATAAAGAGAAAGGAAAAGGAAAGTTTACACCACGATTTTATCGTAGAGCTTGGTTCGCCCCTTAGTCTCCACACTCCACAATGAATTGCCTTCCTCAATAGAGAACTTCACACATGTTACTCATAATAAACAATGAATTGCTCCACCTGGAGCTACAACAACACAAATATAATTACTTGAGTTGAGTCTTTACAATAAGTACTCAATCATACTAAACTCAACTCAAGACTTCATTAATTTATTTGCAATAAACTATAGTATACGTCTTTACAAGAATTGGCAAAAATAATGCAAATTACAATACAAGCTTTAAAGAGTGTTTACAATGATTTTATGTCCAAGAACTAAGCTTAATCGACCATTTTTAAGTCCCCAACAACATATATTTATAGCATCTTTAACGAACTTAGATGTTGGACCTAAAAGCTTCTCAAACGGCCGGATGAGAAAAGTTGCAACGGCTAGTTTTTGGCTTGCCGGTTCACAAGATGCACCCGTGGATAAGGGCGTTGTTTCTTTTGTCTTGCATAAGCACTTGTACTAGCTTACTGGTTCGATTTTCTCCTGTAAACTTTGCTAAAACAGCAAAACACAAAACCAAACACAAATATAAACACAAACACAAACACAAACACAAATACAAATACAAATACAAATATTTGCACATTTTCAACACATTGCATATCAAATATGTATAATTAATAAAGTGAAACTTATTCATAACTTTTGTGTAATTGTACAATGTATTTCCTCATCAAAATTCACATTGAACACATTGGTTCAACAAAGGAGAAGCGGGAGTTAAAACAACAACTGATCAAAGAATTTTAATTGAAAGAGCTAGGGAAATTGAAGTATTTCCTTGGTATTGAGGTTGCTTACTCAGCTCAAGAGATTTTCATATCACGTAAAAAATATGTGCTTGATCTCTTGAAGAAATGGGAATGATAGGGTGCAAATCAGTTTCTGCACCAACAGCCTCCAATAAAAAAACTTAGAGAAGCTAAAATGGGGCCAACAATTGAAAGAAAGATGTTTGAAAGATTACTCGAAAAACTCATATACCTTGCACATACCTGACCGGCATAGCGTAGCTATAATAACCCAAATTCATACAATTTAGCAATAATAATTATTAAGAAAATAATGTAAAAAAAAAATTTAAAAAATTTTAAGAAAAGTCATGGAAAGCATTCCCAATTTCTTATGATTTAAGAATATTGAAATTTAAATAAATTAATGATTGTTTAAAATTTGAATTATACTTTTTAAGATAAAATTCTATAAAAATAACAAGGATGAAATTAATATATGTATATATATATATGCAAATAAATAAAAATGAGATTCAAGTAAGTAATAATAACCACCAAAGTTATAAATAAAATATTCCGGATAATTAAAGAAATGAATGATGAGTAAATAAATAATTATAAAAGAATGGTGCTAAATCCACATAACTTAAATCTTAAGATGTTTTGTGAAAATAAAAATAATATAAGAAACCCAAATCAATATGATAAGAAAAAATAACACAACAAGAAATATCAAACAAATTGGATAATAAATACAAAAATATGATATATTAACCCAATAAATAATGGATTATCAATTAATTTAAAATTACAATGGAAGTAAAAACAATACAAACCTAAATCTAAATTAATTGGAATAAAAATGAAAGTGTGAGTGAAAGAGTAAAATCTTAAAATGATTGAAAAGTTTCGAATTATGAAAACTAAAGTTAATATAATGTCAACTACCAATGGATAATTAATCTTAATATTGTTTAGAGTATAATTTAATAACTGAGTTTAGATAGTTTAATTAAAATAAGTAATTTCAAGTATAGGTTACAAATGGATAGATTGATATAATCAATTAATAAATAAACTTAACAGAAATTGAGATTCCAAATCCTCCTTCTCAATCTTTTATTTACTTCAATTATCCATTCAATGAACCAAGTTTCTTAAATCTTTTTAGTTATCAAATTTGAACTTTTCAAATTACTAATTACTTTGATTAGTTTTCCCATCAAGCTAAATTTCACTATTTTATCAACCAATTTTAATTTGACTATCAATTTCTCTTGATCTACAAATGATCTAACATTTTCTTGAGTTTGATATTTAGATTCCTAAAATACTAAAATGTAGCCTTTATAATCTAAATTCTATACTTTCAATTTTCATGAATTTTGAGATTACCTTTATTTTAAAAATATTAGTTTCTAAGCCTAAACTCAACTAAATATTAAGTTTTGCAAAATTAATTTTTTAAACGTGGTTTGTAAGTCAAGTTAGCTATTTTACTTATTTATATTCTAAAATCTTCACCTAATTGTTTTCAAAGCTGAAGATAATAATCTAAAAAGCTTAAATCAAAGTCCTTAAGCATAAATACCTTTAATTGTTTTTGTCCTTATCCTATTTAATCTTTTGCTCTCCTCTTGTCGCCAATTTCCTTCCTTTTTTTTCCTTCTTTCTTCTTTTCTACGTTTTCTCTCTCTTCTCTACTCCTCTTCTTTTTTATTTCATAGATCCAACTTGAAATCTCAATCTTAAGAAGATTATGAGATAGAATGAAGTGAGAAATGCATATAAAAGGTGGAAAGCATGTTAGTAAAAGCTTTAAGCGTGAAGAAAGTGGTAGTAGGAGCAAGAACACATCCCATGCATTTCATCCAACATGTAAGTATAATATTGTTTCTTGTTTTTATTTGTTGTGATTGCTGTTATATGATGATTTAATGTTAATTATGAGTAAAGCTTAAGAAGAAAGTTGTAAACTTTTAACATATGAGTGTATGCCAAAACTTAAGCTTGTTTAGGCATGAATGGATCAAAGGAGTTGATGAAATGAGAAGTATAAATGTGTATAGAAGTGTTATAAGTTGTATTGCTAAATTGATAAGGTGTTGGGAATGATGTTTGATGGATAAAACATGTAGAAAAGTAACTTGAAGAAGAAGAAGAAAAATAGAGGACGTGTTTCTAGGCTAACATGCCCTTTGCCAAGGGGCAATTGTAGGGGGCGTGGCAACCACTGTGTTCGCTGTTGGTTCACAAAGAAGGTGTGGCGGCCTCTGCCCTCTTGCAAATTTTACACGCTCCTTAATATAGGGCATGGTGAGGGGGCGTGGTGATTACCACCACCTTTGGCATGGCCCATATGGATCCAAATCTCCTTTGTTTTTCTTTACTTTGTCAAGTTAACTTGATTTTATCATAATATCACCATTTGAGTTCGGATTAAAGTGATTTCAATGCTATGAAAAGCTTAGGAAAAATCTTATAATCACTCTGTTGTAAGTTTTAGGAATCTCTAGAAATAACAAAGCTTAAGATATAATTGTTGCATTAGTTATGTATGTGTAGTTAAGCATGATAATTCATGATTTCTTCAAAAGTATTAGAGTAAGGAGTTAATATAACAAGTTTAGACTTCTTAGACATAAAACGAACTTTGTTAACAAATCTAAGTCACACTTGGCTTAATCTATTTTAGTAACTAAATGAGACTTAATATAGTCTATGCATATCAAATGAATTAGTTAATGGACTTGAGTTAACATGATTCTTAGAAATGAAATAGTAATATAACTAAAGCTAGTTGATCTAATGAACTTCACTAACATAAAATGAGTTAGATAATTAATTGAGGTCAATGTGAATCCTTTGAGTAAATGATTTATATGTGATTGTAATATACTAGACCTTAAGTGATAAGGGGATGTGTTGTTTCAAGTATAAAATTGTTATGAAATGATTGTTTTGTATATGAATGTTTTGATGGTGGCTTTGTAACAAAAGACTATAAACAAAGAGAAAAAAAAAATACTTTGATAGACAATGGAGAATTGCCTATATCTTGGCACGACGAACTTCATAGCCATGACGAGGTTCTTACTTAGTGTTTGATCAATAGGATCTTAAAATGAACCCAAGTTCTTTTAAAAATGTTTGCTTTGTATATTTCTCTTCAATAGCCTTTAGCCAATTTTCTTTTCCAGCTTGGATTTCATATGAAGGATGATGATGATGATTTGGTGCTGATGATAATGTTATTGATGATTGGATGATTGATGGGGATGGTGCTTTGATCTTCCTAGAGAATAGTTAAGACTTAGCTTGGATGCCAGGTGGGTAACAACAATCTCTTCACCTTGCTTGTTCTTGTAATCTAGTTGCATTGGAAATAATATAAATATAATTGATTATACATGGGGTTCGAGAATTCGTTTGTTGCTTGATGATTGCATTTCATTGATAACTCACTAAACCATAAGTGAGAACGATTGTGTGGTGTTAGTTGTGATTTATATAATATTGATTGTTTGAAAATGATATGGACATTAACTAATAAGACATAATTCTTATTTGACCTTTAAATGAATCGGTCATGCATTGTATCACATCGCATTTGCATTGGTAGGAGTTCACATCATGTATTAATATTCTGATTTTATAGTAGTGCTTGATTGAGACCAGTGGGTCTGCATGGAGGCTACCAGTAGGGTTGTCAGCTTCACGGGAACTAAGCAGGCACCAAAGGACGTCACCCATGTTGGAGTTGGCTTTAAGGATTAATACTTAGGGAGGTTCTGTAGTTCGAAGGGAAATGGAGGGTTGGATAACAGAGTAAATGTTTTGATATATGCACAAAATGAGTTAAAAAAGAAATCCTCACTCTTTAGTCTTGTCTAAGAAGTAGTTATAGGCTATGTTTCTATAAAATGAATTTTAAAGAAAATCCTCCCTCCTTAGCTAAGTCTAAGGCAAAGTTAGAGGTTATTTTTCAATAAAAAGTATTCAAAATGAAATCCTCCTGCCTTGGCTATATCCAAGGGGCAATGGGCAGTTATATCTGTAGTATAAAAGAAATGATTTTTGTGCTAAGAAAGATATGAGCTAAAGGCTCAAGGTTAAGTATGTACCCCCTTCCTTAGTTCACATTTCTCCTAGGTGTGAATGGCCTGTATTTAGTCTTTCAACCCCCAAAAGAGGGTGCAAATCTCTATTGATTTGGATTATAGTCATCCAAATTGTGCATATCATATGGATGAGTGTGCATTGCATATGTTTAAATAAAAACTTTCTTGACACTTGTTTGTAGTTTGATTTAGTTTTGTTATCCACTGAGCTATGATTAAGCTCATACGTCTATAGTGTTGTTGGAAGAATAGTTGAAGCATCAGTTTTGGGGATAGGTCTGTATGGAGTAGAATCCTTAAAGACAGAAGACGAGTTGATATGAGAAACATATAGATAATATAGTTTATTTAAGTTTCAATTTTGTAAAAAGAGTTTAGATTATGGATTAGATTTGTAATGTTGTAGTTTAAAGTTTATAAAACGTAGATGATTTATTCTTTTTTACTATTTAGTAGGGGATACTGATTTTGTACGATTCTAGTGGACTGTAGGAAATCAGATTTCCTTTATTTATCACAAATGTAATTTCATATTAGATGTTTATAAAGTAATTATTTAGATAAAACCTTGCAAACTTTGACTTGCAAGACGGTTCTCATATTACGGGTGCACATGTGATATGATAACTTTAGGTTATCCTTCTAGGCCCATTTTTAGGGTATGATCGTATCTTGTGAAATTGGATTTGATTCTCCTTTAATTTGGTTTAATTGATCGAAATTGGATTGAGCTTCTTCTCGTATTATCCATGGTCGATGAGCATAGAGAAGTGACAGAGGGAGAGTTATTTGATTTTTCTATATATAGGTCTTTAAAATCCAATTACCCACTTATATGTTTATTTAGTTTCCCACTAATACACTTAATCAATCCATTTACTTAAAAGTGCCCATGCTTAACTAGCTAGTATCTAAGGGCTACTTAGTAATTCTACTTTATACTCATGGAATATCTATTAACTCAAAAGCACTAAACAATAATTCATTGCTAAACTATTAAATTCTAAGGGCATAACATATGAATATTATATTGTTTTATTTTTAATATTAACATTTATTATATAAATTAGTTATTATATTAATTATTCTGATTTGTTATTTTCAATCATTTTCCAAATAATAAAAACAAATGGAGTTTTTCAAAAATTAGTTTTTTTTTTCTGTTTTTTGAATTGTTAAAAAATAAGTTCAATTTTGGGGGTTGCCGTGAAAAAATAACTATATTGTATAAAAACGTAATAGGTATAGATAAATGAAATTGACTAATATACTAAAGATTTTTATTTTTTTAAAAAAGACTAGTCCGATTCTGAGTAGCAAATAAAAAGCCACATATAGAGCAGTACAAATTGAAAAGAAAATGTTTAAGTAAAACAAAACAAATTCATACCTTTCTTTTTTTTTAAAAAAAAGAGTATTTCTAAGAACAATGAAGTTTTTTATTTTTCTTAGCACTTTTAAATATATACAATATTTAATATAATAGAAAAAATATAAAAAATAGTGTAAATATTAAATTTAGTACCTAAACTTTGAGGTAATCAATTTAATACTCAGTCAAACTTTTTGTAGCTATTTTTTTAGCTTATTAACTTCGTTTATTGTGTTTTGTAAGGTAAAGAAAGAAGTCTATTATTATTAAATGGTGCAAGAAAAAATAATAATGATATATTGTCTCTTCAAAGTAAAAAATCTGGAGATGGTAAGGGGATAGTAAAAATAGCCACAAATTAAAATTATCAAATTGAAATTTTATGTAAGTTGAATTATAAAATTTGACATTTTTTTTTCTAGAATCCACTATTTTATATGGTTTTTTAGGGTTTTAAATGAGATAGCCCCCAGCCTTGAACCCACAATTTTTTTTTTTCTGATAATAAGTAGGTGGAAAATCGAACCACCCATTTTGCTTTAAAATCGTTACCTTTTCCAACTTCCCTTCATGGAGACTTTTGAAAATCTACATTTTTAAATTTTAGAAGGAAAAAATTTAACTTTTGGTTGAGTCTTTGATATTGAATACCCTCCGTCTAATATGGAAAGTTAAAGATAAGACCCATTACGGATCTTGACAACACTTATAACAAAATGCCTTTAATGATTCAACTTTATTAAATGCCAATAGCCTAGTAGTTGGGTGGCATTTCATCTCGATTTTTATCCTTAAGATATCAAGTTTAATTTTTTTATTTTATATAATATAACTTAGTAATAAAAAAGAAAAAACTTTTATTAAATCTCTGAATGGTGTCTTTGCATGTTACAATCACATGTTCGGGGCAAAGGAGGAAGCCAAGTTGGTGGAAAGATTACATCATGTTATAGCTTATACAATACATTATACCAAACACTAGCATAACTACCTAGTTGAATCGTAGCTATACTTGATGGTATTATAACTACTAAAAACAATTTATAATAAATGATTACAAAGGAAGTATAAATAATAAAGAAAAGGAGAAAAGAAGTCGTGGAACCCTTTTTAAGAAATTAATGTTGAGGAGATTAGCTATATGAAAATAGTTAGTAACATCCGAGTAGTACCTTGCAAAAGAAAATCAAACATCGCATAAGAATCCAGATTTCCTAGTGAAATAGTAAACAAAGTTAGGATTTAAGGTTCAAACACTTATTGCTAAAAATAAGAATAGTGAGGAAGAAAGAGAAGAATAGTTGGCTTATATACACAGGGTTTTAATATAAAAGTAGGTTAAGCCATATTCAATCAGGAACCAAACTAGGGCAATAATTTGGTACTTTCGTTGATAGTCAAACTCATTTTAATATAGCATCTCTCTTTCCCCCTTATCAATCTTTTTGACATACCAATTTTTTGATTTGAATACTTCTAATGAATTTTGAAACATTTCTCTAAGTAAAACATCAATGATATGTGCCTAGCGGCTCTTACTTAATTTCAAGTCCTTATCATACATGTTAGAAATTTTCTAATTTACAAAATTTAAAATCTCATTTTATTGTTAATAAGGCTAATTTAACAAATTGAATTGGGTTTAACAATAAAATTGAGTATGTATGAGATTGATTCCAATTTAAGGCCTTTAGTCTGGTGTTGATCTTGTAACTTGGATAGTGATGCAAGTAGCGATTGATGGCAATTATAATAGTGCTTTAAGGTGTCACATTGCAAATGGTGGTGCTCCATGGTGTTCAAAGGTGGTGCTTACTGAATCTAGCATAGGTCTTGGTGGTGGCTAATTGATCTTCTATAACTAATTTTGAAGGTATTTGATGCGGATTAAGAAAATAATATGGAAGATATGAAAGATTTTTATTTTATTAGGATAAATTTTATTTAGTTATTATATTTGATTTTATTAGGATCTGGTAGGAATGATGTCTTGCTTTAGATAGTTCAAATATCATTTCATCCTATAAATAGGTAAAGTTGTAATAGATAAGAAGAGGAGTTATTGAGATTTTTAACAAAAGTATTTTTTATTTAAAGGTGTGATACATTTTTTTTTTTGATGAGAGACTATTATAAAATTCATTATGTGGTATGAGGCCATACAATTCAACAGTAGTATGAGACCATTATAAAATTTTCACCAGTAGTGTGAGACTATCAAATTATCTTATTATTATTTTAATGCAATTTATTTTTTGCTTGTACTATCCTATATCATATTTGGCATCAGAGCCTACCATTTTACTCTTCTTAGGATTTAACTTTAAAATTTCTTTTTTTAGGACCAAAGAAGACAATTTTCTATCATGTTATAATCTAATAACATGGAATCTCTCTTGATTTTTTGAAGAAGTTTATACCTATATTAGATGAAGTTAATGTGACAAGTTGGAAGTTAATGTAAGACTCAAAACTTCACCTATTGAAGTATTGTCCACTTTGGCGAAATGTCATACGGTTTTGTCCTTGGTGCAAGTTACTTCTCAGGAGGTCACCTATAATACCCCTAGTTTATATAGAATTGAACCACTAATTTTAAAGCTTGCGGTAATGATCTAATTTTATTTATTTTTTTTATTTTTCCTTAACTTAAAAAGAGAGAGAGGATATTTGATGTATAATATACTGTTCCACTATGTTCGAAATATGTCATAATTTTTTTAACGTAAAACAAGATAGAATTATATTTAAAGTGTCATGTAAAATAATAGTAGATTGGAACTTTCATTTCATATGAGAATTATGATTGAGGTAAGACAACAAACTTCACTCCTCTAGTAAATGAGGAAACTTCAAATAACTTTCAAGCCAATTAATGCAATTAATATTTGGAAACTTGTAGCCTTCAAATTAGCTACCTCTGCTCATAACTTTTAACCAAGGTCATGCTTATGGAGTTATGAAGGGATTAGTTTGAGACTTTCAATTTTTAAGTCTATCGGATGTAGACAAGTAACTGTCTTGGTAAATGAATTTACTTCGAAATTTCTAATCCGTCAGCATTAAGAAATCAATTTTCGTCAGCACCTGTCCAAGCTTCAATCTATTGATTTTTTCCATGTTTTAATATTATAAAAAACCCATCCTTTTAACTCTTCCTCAGGAAGAAATTCACACCGCTCAAGTATATATAAAAGGGCATTTCCCACTTAAATTGGCAAGAGACGTTTAGAAAATTTGGCATTTTGACTGGATACATACATATCTTATTATTTCACTCTACAAATTAGCTATACTTAGAAAATTTATCACCAAATTATTTTCTCACCATTGGAACAATCATGGAGAACTTGTAATATCCATACACCACTAGTACAACCATAAAAGTCTCTCTTTAGTTGGTCATTGCTACCATTTTATGAAACCCCAAGGGATGCTCGATATTTTTTTAAAATTACCAAACTATATTTCTCTTCACCAAACTCTAAATTAAGGTAATTTATAAATCCATTTTTATGCTACATCCTAATCTCTTCTTACTATTAATATTCATCCATATTTTTTTTTTTTGATATCCGAATAGTGGATATTTGATGGATAATTCCTCAAGAATATTCTCATAGAAAATCTGGACTAGTACCATTTAATATATTTTTCATTAACTTGTCATTTTAAAACTGATAACTTTCTAATGGCCCTTTAAAATTATTTTTTAAAAAGAAAATAATAATTAGATAATCTTGTATGGACTATATAAGGTTGCTATATATATATATGTGTGTGTGTGAATAATAGTGGTATGTTGCTAGAATTTAGCACCACAGATATAGAATAATAAATTATATTACATGTGACTTAAAAGATTTTACTTATCCAGGTGAGTATCCTTGCTTGTTGCTTGTTTTGCTTGTGGTCAAAATATAATGGACCACTCGCTTATTATATTTGGATAAATGTGACTTTGCTTGAGTGAATTACCTACCTCAACAAATTAACTATGTATTGATCGGGAGTTTTGATACTTGAAATGTCTTCTAATATTTTATTTATTAAATTTATTTGGTATTACATGAATGCTTATACTAATGAACATGGCTTGTGGATAGTAAATATGTTGAAGTAATATAGTTATTAGTCAGGTGCTTTTACTAACAATCTTGGCATGTTAATGGCAATATAATGTGTTAGGCAAAAAAGATCCAATCTTTTTCCTCTTGCTAAAAGGCGAAAACATGCAATAAACAAAATTGCATAATGTAAATAACACAACACCAGGATATATGTGAAAAACTCAAAGCGGGAAAAACCATGGACCAGTAGCACACAGATTCATCCACTATAAACAATATAATGGGATTACAGATTATTGTTCATCACTAGATCTCTCTAGTGGATTACCGATTCATCACCTTCAGCCGGTGGATTTACAAACAGAATCAAGATCTATTCATTTAGAGTTTCTCTCTTTAGGATTCCCTCTCTTTCTTTCTCTAGATCTATCCTATCCAGGCTTGAGAAGAGACACTCATCTTGTTCTCCTGTTTCTTCTCTTCATCACCGCTTCAAACGGAACACCTTTCATCACCATTGACCAGTGGTACACCGGAACAAGGATCAATATCTTGTCTCTCCACACACCTCACGGCGTGTCTCTACATCTCCCTGATGTGTACAATCCACATACCTCACGGCGTGTCTCTACACCTCCCCGGTGTATATCTACATTAAAAGACAAAACCAAGGAGAATTTATAAGAAAAACAAGGAAGGCTCACATTTAATGCTAGCCGCATTTATTCCATTTGACTAGCGTTAATTTCTCGCATTTATCTCTTCCATGTCTTCTCATTTTCCCATATATATCAATCTATTTAGGATTTCCATTTTCAGCGTCTTCTAAATATATGCAATATATATTTAGGATTTATTGGTTATAGGCCCATATGAGTTGGATCTATAACCCCAACATAATGTTACGATTATTCAGATCTATCGTCATGTCATTGGAAATATATACTCAACACGGGTTTGTTATTGGTGCTTGCACTATTGCATTCATGGCATGGAATGAAAAGGGCTTAAAGAGCCTTATTTTTATAAGCTTGTTTTATTTAAACCTATTATCTTTATTTTAGGAAGCATGGTTTCTCAAAATTTTTGGTTTATAAGCTCGGTTTTAAAGCATATAGACTGCACTCTTGGTCTTAAGCTACCTATGGGCCACTTTCATGGTTATTGGATCTTTGGATTCTAGTCGATTTTTAGAATCCTTTCGCGTTGATTCCTTCACGGTTTAATTTTGAGCCGCTATATGCCACTCTTCTCGATTAAGTCGCCATGTGCTAGTGATGAGTTTACTTAAGGGTTATCTACTCAGTTAAAATATTGGCTAGTGTATGTTACGTGTATTTAGCATGACATTTCATTACTATGATATTTAATTTTAATAATCTATAGCATATGCATGTGAATATATTGGTATTTTATTTAGGACTAGCATGGAAGGATGAGGCATTAGGATGAGATTTGAGAGCACAAAGGTAATACTACAACTTTACATTATAAATAAATTTCAATATATATAACCATAGTAAATTATGAATTTGGGGCCTATACTATCCTAACACTTATATTTTGTAAGAATGTTTTTGTAATGGATATTAAGAAGCTATGGTTTTAATAAAATGTATGATTCCATTTAGCCATATCCCAACTCACGGATGGCATAGCAACTCGTCTCCTAGGATCCAGGTACTCAATGTAGAGACCTTAGGAGGCGGAGCGCTACATCACCCATCCTAGGAGTGCCCTCCATTGAGCACGCTTAACTTTAGAGTTCTAATGAACTCTAAGCCATTATATCAAAAGATACTTCGATGATTAAAGTGTTGAAAAAAAATTGTAAAGCACAGTTAGGATTATTTACACATACATGCATGCAAAAGTGGAAGCAAAGAGACACGTTTTTAAAACTGATTTTCAGCTCACTTATCCAACCCTTATCTTTTTTATCATTTTACGCACAATTACAATTACAATAATAATAAAGAGATTATGGAAGAAAAAGATTACACTAAATTTAACGTGGAGTTCGACCCACCTTCTGGTCTCTATGGTCTACAATTTACCTCACTTAAGGAGGATTTCACGGATTTCATTCAACACAACCAATTGCCTCACGAAGAGGACTTCATAAATGCCTCACCACGAGGACTTCACTCATCGCCTACAAATGTAAGACTTCATACAAGTGCCTCAATACATGAAGATTTCACTTATTTCCTCAAACACAAGAGGATATCATTAAAATACTCATACAAAATATGTGAATAGTGCTTTACAGTATTAGCTTACTAAACTTACTATTGCACTATTCACTTAACAAATGCAAACACAAAATGAGAGAGTATTTTTACATAAAATCATCCTATTAAGCTCTACTCTCTTCTCTTTCTTTTCTCTCTCATAAAAATCGCCTAAAAACATTTTATATGTGTCAACTTTAAAAACATAGTCGTTCATCCTCAAAAGAACTTATAATGGTCGAATTGAAAAGTCCGCAATGACTATTTTTTCAAATTATCGTGCCTTGGACTTGTTTTACCTTAAACTCATCATGCCTCAATTTACCCTTGTGACCAAGTTTGTGCTTGTCAAGCGTCAGATATAAACTTGTTGCGCCATGGAGTGAAACTTGTCGAGCCCTCAACGTGACCTGTGATCAAGTCTGTGCATCTTGTTTTGCTCCATTTGTCGTGCCTTGAATTTACATCTCGATTGGACCAATCGAATCCTGGACGAATTTTGTGATCAAGGTAGTGATCAAGACTGAGGCGTGACAATTTATTTTTGCATAATCTGCAAAGAATAACACAAATATAAACACAAACATATATATGTATATTAAAGTTTAAACATATCAAAAAAAGTTTTACTTATTAAATGTAGCTTAATTAAGTTATGGAGCATTTGTGAAACACATTTTCTCATCAAAACAAGATCGTAACTAACCTTGGTTCATTAATCTCCTCCTTTTTGATAAGAACAATTATTGCGCAACATTTTTCCCCCTCAACTTAGCACTCCCTCTCAATTAAGCATGCAAGTAAAAGGTTACTTGTAAAATATATAATGCTCATTTTAAAGGTTTCCAAGCTATGTATAATAAACAACTTATTAAATGCAACTTAACTTCCGCAGTTAAGCATTCCAAGTAAAAGCTCGTTTGTAAAGATATGATGCTAAACTAAAAGACTTAAATTACACTTAATAAATAACTCATTTTTAAGTACACAAAAACACAAAAGCCTAGTGATTTCAAAAACCACAGAAATTTTTCTCTAAGATGCGGTTAAGCATTAACCTTGGAGACCTACTCTGATACCAATTGTTGAAAAAAAAATCGCAAAGCTTAACTAGGTTTGTTTTCACATACATGCATGTGGAAGCGGAAGTGGAAGCGGTACCGATGCAATGGTTTTTTAAAACTGATTTTAAGTTAACTTATCCAACCATTATCTCTTTTATTCTTTTATGCACAATTACAACAATAATAATAATGAGATAAGGGAAGGAAAAGATTATGCCAGATTTAACATGGGAGTTCGTCCCACCCCCTAGTCTCTAGGGTCCACAAATTACCTTACTCAAGTAGAACTTCACGCCTTTCATTCAACACAACCAATTGCCTCATGAAGAGCACTTCAAAAATGTCTCATGAAGAGGATTTCACAAATGCCTTACCACGAGAACTTCACTTAGTGCCTACATACATGTAAAACTTCACTTAGTGCCCACATACACGTAAGACTTCACTCAATGCCCACTTACACGTAGGACTTTACTCAATGCCTACACATATGTAGGACTTCATTTAAGCACCTCAATACATGAGGACTTCACCTATTACTTCAAACACAATAGGACTTCACTAAAAAACTCATACAAAACATGTGAATAGTGCCTCATGGTATTAGCTCACTAAACTCACTTTGACAGTATTTACTTAACAAATGCAAAAACAAAACAAGAGAGCATTTTACATAAAATCATCCTATTAAGCTCTACTCTCTTTTCTTTCTTTTCTCTCATAAAAATCATCCTAAAACATTATATATATATATATCAGCTTTAAAAACATAGCCATTCACTCTTAAAAGAACCTCCAACGGTCAAATTTAAAAATCTGCAACGACTACTTTTTAAATGGTCGTGCCATCACACCCTAAACTTGTCGCTCCTTAATTTACCTCATGACCAAGTCTATGCTTGTTGAACCTTATATTTAAACTTGTCGTGCCATGGAGTTAGACTTGTCAAGCCCTCGATGTGACCCGCGATCAAATTTGTGCATCTTGTTTTGTTTCATTTGTTGCGTTTTGGATTTACACCTTGATTGGACCAACCGAGCCCTGGACGAAGTCTACGATGAAGGCTGCGATTAAGACTGAGGCATGACAATTTGTTCCTGCACAATATGCAGAGAACAACACACATACAAACACGAACATATATATACACATTAAAGCTTAAACATATCAAAAACAACTTTTCTTATTAAAAATAGCTTAACTAAGTTGTGTAGCATTTATGTAATATATTTTCTCATCAAAATAAGAATGTAATCAACCTTGGTTCATCATAGAGTTCGACTAACTTATATTTAAAGGGTATCGTATACTTTTCTATTTAAAGAATTGACGTCTTTGTCAGTTTCATGTCCAAAATCTCACTAGATAGGGAGGACACTAGAGGTGCTCCATACAGGCTCAAGAGGTACCATCACTCTGAGAAACTTTGCCTTGTATAATACTTAGTTCTCCTACTTCCGACTAGCAAATTGCTCTGATACCACCAGTAATAACTCAGAATTTTGCTCACTGAGGTATTGTTTGTTTTAACAAAATGCCATACGGTATTGTCTTTGGTGCCAGCTACTTCCCAAGAGGTCACTTATCCTAGGAGTGCTGTCTATTGAGCATGCTTAACTTTGGAGTTCTAATAAATTCTAAATTATTACATCAGAAGGCATCCCAGTGATTAGAGTTTCACTGCCTTATATTTGAGAAGTATCATAGTTAATGCTAAATTAGATAGATGAGTCGCCAACTTTAATACCTTAATTGTTGTTTTGATGCCTTAGGAATTCTTAAAGTGCTTGTGGACCAAAAGAAACAAGTCATAACTTCAATTTCAATCTCACACAATGTCTAAGAAAACATCATGGAGCACAACTCCCTTGAAACTGAGCTTGAAATTGAAAAAAATCAAAATAATGTTGTTGATGTTATGGACGAGGTTGTCAATGAGGAGAAAGGATTAGAGATTGCAGAGGCTACAAAGGATGCGATTGTAGAGGCTATAGTGAATGGGTTTAAAGAGGGTGTAGAGAGAGAGAGAGAGAGTTTGCAAGGACTCCAATTGAAGTTAGCATGATCAAGGTAAAGTTGAAGAAATGTGAAGGTGAAGAAATTGATACAAAGTGCGATAAATGTATTGAGAGTGATGAAGATAAGGATGTTCTATTAAATTCAACATTTGAGATCATCAATGCTAATTTAGAACTAAATACGAAGATCAAAATTGTCAAAGAAATTGATTTGATGATTGTGCCAACAAAAGAAGATTAATCTTTCAAACCAATGATTAAGATATATTCTATCACTTCATTATTGTTATTTGCAGGTTATTCAATTTATTTTGGCATTATTATCACAAAGAGATTTAAAGTTACTTGATGTTCTGTTTGGTTAGAGGCAACTCGAAATATTTGTTTTTTGCATCCTAATTATTTATCCATGTGAAGTTCTCTAGATTTGAGGAAGGATCTTTTTAAGAGAGGGGGAATGATGCAGATTAAGAAAATAATATGGAAGATATGAATTTTTTTTTTTTTATTAGGATAGATTTTATTTAGTAATTATGTCTTATTTCATTAGATTTGATTTTATTAGGAGGGTTAAGTCACAAATGGTACTTGGACTTTCAAAAAATATGCAATTAAGTATCTGAATTTTGAAATTAATCAATTTAGTACCCAAACTTTAAAATTGATCAATTTATTACCTAAACAAAACTTTTCGTACACGTCAACAATACCTCTATCAAGTTTTTTTAAATACTAAATTAATTAATTTCAAAGTTTGGATACTAATTAATTAATTTTAAAGTTCAGGTACTTAATTACATATTTTGTCAAAGTCTAAGTATCATTTGTGACATTATCCATTATCAGGATCCAGTAGGATTGTATTTTATTTTAGATATTGAATCTTTTAATTCAAATACTATTTTTTTCATATAAATAGATAAAGCTATATAACAAGAAAAGGACTATGAAACTTTTAATAAAATTATTTCTTTTCAAAGGTATGATGCGTTTTTTTCTCACTGATGGCGTGAGACCATCATAAAATTCATTGTGTGGTATGAAGCTACATAATTTAATGGTGGTGTAAGGCCATAATTGGAGGTGTAAGACCATAATTAGAATTATCACTAGTGTGAGACTACAAAATTATCTTATTATTTTGGGAAAAAACCTCTTTTGAAACCTGAACTTTGACAAATTGGACAATTAGGTACCTAAACTTTTAAAATAACCAATTTCCTTCCTACTTAAAATTTTCGTGCCCCTTTTCACTATCTTACTCTTTTATTATTTGTTGAAGTAATGTATATGTGTCAGACAATGATTGGTGCGGTAGTGAAAAGGAGCACAAAAAGTTTAAGTATGTATGAAATTGGTCTTTGTAAAAGTTTAGGTACTTTGTTGTTCATTTCGTCAAAGTTCAGGTACCAAAAAAGGCTTTATCCCTATTATTTTAATGCAATTTACTTTCTACTTCTAGTGTCTTATATAGAGCTATTTCTTCTATTTGTCTTATCCATCAGTACTATTGGAGGATTTTTGGACAAATGTAAAATACCTAGGGATGTAACTTGGTAGATTGTTATAGGGTTTCTGACTCGTTCACCCGTTAAAAACCTTGCAAGGTCTAACCCTATCAGGTTTTAGGATTGGGTTTGGATATATAGTAAAAGTCATGTAGGGTTATAGGGTCGGGTTTAGGTCATATAACAAACCTAATGGATATCTAATAACCTAGTATTATAATTTTAAAAGATAAATAAAAATATTACTAAAGGGATAAGGAGAGGAAAAAAGACATGAAAAAGTTACGAACTTTTTTACCTTCTAAGAATACTTATTCTTTTATATTTACTAGATTAGTTATGAATTTTAAAACTTTTTTATTAAAATTTTATTCAAGTTATGTTTACTGTGGAGAATAATATTATTTGCTATTTTTTGTATTTTAGTTATAGTAGAACATTTAATTTAACCATATTTTAAAATATTATATGGTGACAAAAGTAAAATATTTGTGTTTAAATTTTGTATAATGAATATGGTTTACAACTTTTTCTATCAATCCCACATGCATATTTTCATTTTTTATTATGTAAGAAACTTGTATTAAAAGCATCAGTTTTTCTTAAATTTACTATTAAATTTTGAAAATAGGTTGAAAAAAATATAGGCTTATAGGATTATAGGATTGGGTTTCGGGTTTTAAATCAAATCCTATAGGGTAGGTTTAGATATAGTATCAAAACCCTGTAGGATTATAGGATCTAATTTGGTAGACCTCATAAGGTAGCGGGTCGGATTTTGAGTTCATATGATCCATCCAAAATCCGATCCGATTACATCCTTAATCATACCACTTACTATTTAACACAATCTAATTACTCTATTGAATATTTAGATTCACATGTCAATAAATGTATTTGCATGAATCCACTAATGATTGTAATGGTTGTGCTATGGGTGTATTGGGAAGGCTTATATGCATGTAAAAAGGGTTGAGCCAAACCCATGTGGGACAATCCTTCACACCATGTGTAGCAGTGGTCCCCAAAAGGCTGTGTGCGAGAGAGTCTTGCCGGTAAGGACTCCGGGGCCCACAGATGAGGGCGATGCTACTGTGAAGTGGTAACGCTGGGGAAGCCCACATGACTTACACCCAACCCTTTTTTACATGCTTATAAGCCTCTCCAATACACTCATAGCACAACCATTACATGAAAGGATAAAATTCTCTTTTAGAGGCACCCATTATTATTTACTTTTATGTTTTTTAAATTTTATCTTATACGAGTTATATTTATATTTTATATATATGGTCTGACTATAAATAAAAATATTTATTTATTTTTTTATTTATATCTATTTTTAATAAATATTTATTAAAATATAAATATAAAACAGATATAGTACCAATGTGACCCCGCTGCATCCTAAGTCTTACAATGGAAAAGGGAAAGAGAGTTTAATTGTCAAAGTAATATGATAGGATGAAGTTCGTCTTGAGCTGAAGGGCTTCAAATTTTTGGCCAATTAAGTCCTGGTAAAGCAACCGATGGAGGACATATCCATGCTTATCGCTTCATTTGCTTCATATCCATGTTATTGTTAACATGTTCTTTTAGAAAATTATAATGAAGGTGGCTAGCTGGGTTTTGTGATCAATCCCAACGTTAGGACTTAGGATTATTTCTATGAATGAATACATGTGCTTGTAGAAATAGATAAAAGACAACCGACGACTTGGGAGTCCTTAGTATAGTATATATCAATACTATCTGTGTTTTCGTCAGTCCCTGCCTGCCTGCCTGCCGTGCTATCCGTCTATCCGTCAAGCATCATCACAATTCACGCAACACAACTACACGACACCACAGCACAACCCACACCCCATCTCAATCATGTCCAATTCTACTTGTGCAAGTGCAGTACAAAACGCAATCAACAGATGCAATTTCTTAATTGAAACCGTCGAAACACTCCCAATCTCCTTATCCTGCAAACGCACTCTCCTCAGACTAGCACGCGCCGAGCTCTCTTTCCTCTCTCGTCACTCCTCTTCCATTCTCTCTCCTCCTCTCAGGTTTACACTCTTCTTCTTCTTCTTCCATTTAGGGTTTTAATTCTGATGCTATTGTTGTAGAAATATGTACTTGATCAAATTTCGCATTATTCCAGCCAATTTTTCTTTTCTTTTTAACTGTATTTTCATAATATGATAACGTCAACAGAACATGAGACATGCGTAAATCCGGTGGACATGGTCATTCAACACATTCTACATGCTTATAATGAAATAAAAATCGATTATACGTTGGTTTTTTATCTCGTGACGTCCACGCGAAGTATATAGAGCGTGTCTTTTTCTTTCAGCTCAAGAACTGCTTGTCAACTCTTTATTAAGTTGTCCTGTGAAATTTATGATTTGTTATGAACACTTAAATGAGATTATTTTAGATGCCGTGTTTGTCTTCATCTTTTGTCTAAACACATTTTAACATGTTCATGAATGGTTGCCACACTTGTCTTATGAATGGTTTGTCCAAATGAATTTCAGATTAGAAAATGATGTTATATATTTGTTTGGTATATTTGGACATATAGAGGCCAAAGTAAGTTTATGACTGATTATCGCATTGGAGCTTTATCAGAAGATGGTTTTGCGTATCATCTTTGGGCTAAATTCAACTGATAATGCCCAATGCCTTGATGAATTGCATTTCAAATGTGCAACTGGAATAACTTATACATTTTAGTAGAATCATGGTTCTTTACTTTTCTAGATTTCATCTCTAATGGTAAAAGAAGAATTGAGGGTATACATACCTATATATAAAGATTTACTTCACATTTCTTTGGTATTATCTGGAATCGGACTTTGGTTGGTGACATTATGCTATTTTTTTTTAGAAAATTGGAATAGCTAATTGCTAATTTAGCTTGGACTGTTATTGTTTGGGTGGCAGTGTGAACGTTGGGCACCTTGAGGCTGTTGTTCACATTCTGCAGCAGCCTTTTGTTACAGGTGTTTCAGGGGTTTTCAAGCTTATCCCATATGGAAGAAGGATATGCACGTAAAAGGAACTCATGTTGACATAGTTTGTTGTGCTAGAGGAAGGCCTGTGTGGATTATTGTTTCTGATAGGAATCCAAAGTATCTGTCTTGGGATGGAACTCACAAAAATAAGGGACTACGATGGAGAATCGAAAGTGTTTTAAATGCAGCTGGCTCGTCACAGATATTGAAACCATCATCAATTATCCTCTTTTTTTCGCATGTGATTAGAGATCAGGTTCTTGAGAAGATCAAGAATGAATTAGGAGCTTTTCCTTTTGCTCTGGATCTTCCCATGTTTCATGTTGAGTTTTCAGATAAATCAGAAGATGAATGGGTGAATATATTCATAAGGTCTTATCAGGGATCAGTTGCTCTTTCAATTGAGGTTGATGCCCGTGCGAAAGCTATTTCAGCATCAGAGTATAAAGCTGTAAACATACCTGTGGATGCTGCATCTCCAAAACATTTGGAAGAGAATGCAACAGTAAATTCTTGCAATGACTTCATTTCTGTAATTTCTCATCTCAAACCAGGTTCTGAACTCAGAGATAGCAAATCTTCTGAGCTTGATTATGATGAGCAAGGTGTAGGTGATCTTATTAATTTTGACACAACAGTTCTGATTGCCCTTGTGTCAGAAATTAGCAATGGTGGTGCAGAGAAACTTTTGAGAACTCCAGAAGGTGAACTCCGACAGCGATTCAAGGGCAATACTGATTTTGTGATTACACAGGTAAGATAGTTCCTGTTCTGGATGCTGCTTCCTAGTGTTCTTCAGTGTTGGGTTTTCAATTCACATGGTCGATCTAAATCATGACATTTTAAGAATTGGTATTTCATTTTGTGTAACTATCATGCCTGCACTATGCATTGGTGTTGTTGCTGAGTATTAGCTCTTACAGATACAAGTCATGGTCACTTTGACCACAATTTTATTGGTATGGCACTGTGTTGAGGTCAGGTGTGGGACAGTTTGGTTTATTGATGTGAACTGCACAACGATAAATATAAAAATCGAAGCAGAACCGAAAGGCTGAGAAAAACTGGGGATATTGTGGCACAAGGGTTTTGGTTTTTGGTACCCTAGAGACTTGATTATTCATCCAATCTGGGAAAAAGGAAAATTCTTAATGCTACAAGACCAAATCATGATAAATTCTCGGGCATCCAACCTATAGTCATCACTATGTTTTAACTTTAAGTCAAGCATTCACGTATATGGAGGATTTCAAGGGACTAAGAAGGGAGCTCACCTTGAATGCTTGAGGCACAAAGTGCTTGCAGTGGCCATTTTTACAATAGAGTTTTCATTGCTTAAACGAGATTCAACAGTCTTGTGGCTGTAATATGAAAGGCTTATGTATGAAGTTGAGAAGAGAAAGCATAAAGAATTATTTAAATCAAGGCTTCTAGTTGACATGTGGAGAGTCATAGTTAATTGATCAACCCCATACACTGCCGATGAAAATGAAAAAGGTTTTCTTTTTAAGCCTTTACTTATATATTTCCTTGCGACCAATGGCATCTAATGATGCAATAACTGCAAGTCGCAAGTTTGGTTGCCTTCTAAGTAGGATTCATATTAACAATATTAGCTTATTAGCATTTGAACCTCCTTCATTTTACCTTCTATCATGATCTTCTATAGGTACTGGCTAACTGGTTCATATCATTGCTCTTCAGGCTATGTCTGAACTTCATAGTCCAATTCTGGTGGATTTGAGCAGCATCATCTCTGGCAAGAGGGGCATAATATGCCAAACTGTTCTTTCAGAGTTCAAACAGTTAATTGCGATGTGTGGAGGGACCAAAGAGAAGCTGAGAGCTGAAGATTTGTTAAAATATTCTTGTAAGCTTATTGATCTTTTTTGTTTCTGTATGAATATACAAGATATTGGAGAAACATACAAGTGTCATACACAAATGATCTCTAATGGTTTCTGCTACAGTTTACTTATTTTGGATCTGAAGATAATTTTTCTGAAAATAGAAACTTGAGAGATCTCTGATACACTGATTTTATCCACCAAATCCTGGAAAACACAAATAAACAAAAATAGGACATACATGACAGGATCTAACCTCACTGTATAACAATGTATTTCTAAAATTCTGACCCTGATCAAATTGTTTTCATATACTAGGATGGAAATACTTGAGTTTGGCTCAGCCGAAATCCTGCTCACTTCTTTTGCATATCCATTGAGTAATCTGGATCGTACCTGTCTAGTTTCTCTTTGTTGAATCTTCCTCCTTTCATTTTATATCTTTTTCCCTCCTATATTATATGCTTTATTTTAAATTCTGTAATGTCTATCATATATATGGAAAAAGATTCTGATAAGCTTCATCTGGAACAGCATTGTCCCTGATAATCCTTCAAATCGATTTATTGGCCTTCCTACCACCAGAAAGCTTGCTCAGAAAAACAAGGTTGTGTTTGGAACTGGAGATCACTGGCAGTCACCAACTCTGACTGCAAATATGGGTTTTGTGAGAGCAATCTCACAGACTGGGATGTCTCTTTATACCATTGAGCACAGACCCCGTGCATTAGCAGGGAATTAGCCATCTACTTTGATGAAAGCAACACAGCTGAAGATCATTTATAAATGGCTGAGCAGATAATGCATTCTACCACCCTGCTTTCACATGTAGGGCGTTGCAGCATAGTAAATATCCATGCATTCATCTTGGACTTAATAAATCTTCTATCTAACAGCTGCTTGATTTAGCTATAAATATAGCTACTTTGTTGGTTCATTGGTTGCCCATTTATTTTGCATTCCCCAGTCCATTTTGTTCATTTATTGTTTGTCCATTATATTTTGCAGTTTCCAATTCACTTACACTGCTGGTGTGCTTCTACCTTCTATTTTTATTATTTATTTTTTTTTCTTTTTTAATGGGCTCCTTTCTTATGTCCTAGAAAGAGAGAAATTTTGCTCATAAGGCCTTTAGACTCTTAGTTCTGGATAGTGCTTTATATGTTCATTGTGTTTTGTGATAATGTGCATGTTTATGTATAAAGTTCTTTGATGGAGGTAATTTAAGCAGGTGTGAAAGTTTTTTGCCCCATATAACATGCAGGAAATTTTGAGGGGGACCAAAGGCAAGGCAGAGATTCGTTTAAAATAGGATAATTACAGTGACATAATCCATTTAACTATAAAAATTAAGAACATACATGTTACCATCAAGAATATCAACTGAAGAAACTTTGTACTAGGACATATGCTAACACTGGTACAAATTGAACATCCTTACGTAAATTAAAGTTTCAGTAAGTTTCCCATGAAAATTTGATCAATTGTCCTTTTGTCCTATAAAATTTCTCGAGTAATTGAAGCTTAAATTTGGTGTTGGATATTTTGGGTATGAGAATAAGATTTCTCAGTATATGTTTATGTGTCAAACTCGTTGCATAACCGACCAACCATGCTAACAATATAGAAAATACTTTGGAACATTGGAATGATGAGTTTATGCAAACTAGGCGCAAAGTTGTTTGTGTTTCAGAATTTTGGCTTTGGAGTGCTATATGCTTTGTAATAGTTAAGGAGAGTATCTGTATTTGTACATGGCAGTTATGGAATGATGGGCTATTGAATAATTTTACTTAGAGGGCTGTTAGAAACTAGGGATCTGTGAGCTATATGCAATTTTTGTGTGAATTTGGGAGATAATGCCACATTTTATGGTCTGTGTGCAATTCCAGATATTCATGGTTTAGGGGATGAATATTTATTGCTTAGTCAAAAACTTGGTGGAACATTTATACCTTTGCGTGTCTGGTAATGTAAGTAGGTGACAAGTATTATATCTTGACTTAAAACTTCTTTTTTCATGTGATAAGCCATGGTCTTTCTATCGGAGTATAAGTTACAGTTGTTAAACGTGCTGACAAAATTTTGCTTTTGCCCAGCGGCTCATAGAATAAGGGCCTATGAGAATTTCTTGAACATATCATTGCGTAAGTTATCAAAGAGTATCAACCTATGCACGATTCCTTAAAATTTACAGGACTGACTTGAATAATAAATGAAGAATTATGGTGTGTACACCTCACTTATAATAGGGAATGAAATTTAAGGCTTTAATCTGAAATGACAATTGCTAGCTTTTATGCTAATCACACTATTTGTGCTCAGGCTGTCTAGCACCAATGCACAATCTCCTAAAATTTTAACCTTCCTCAGTTTCAATTTTCCAAGTTGTATTGCTATTTGTGCATTAACCTTAAGATTTAGGGGGATATTTCCTGTTTGCTGCTGCTGCTGCAGTGCTGTCAGAATGGTGCTCCCAGATGCTCTTTGACCAGTTAAGACTACATCCAGCTTTGTAATGTTTTGGTGCCCTTGATAGAATTTTGGTAGAGCTCCTTCGCATAGCATGATTTTGGTACCACACACTCAGCTGGCTACCTTTCTCATAGTGGATTCCTATTTTTTTGTTTGGATTATTGGCTGTGACTTTCACATCAAATCTGGCGTACAATGTCAGGTCAAGATTGAGCCTTAAGGTGCTTATCTTCAGATTGTCAACTGAGTATTGTGGGAGTTTTGGCTTGAAAATAAGGTAAAGAATGCCAGCAGTGGCTCCAATGAGGATCAGTACACCAGCAAGGAGGCTAGCTGCAACACAAAAGCACCTGCAGCAGCAATTTCTTCTTCTCGATGCTTTCCTGGGGGGTATCATGGAAGGCTGCAGATCAGCATGATGCTGAACTGGACCACCTTTTTGCATTACTGAAGAGCCTGGGGACTCGTGAGGCTTATGGGGCATTGCTCTACCCTTCTCTGCTGGATGGATCTTTTGTTGATATGCCATTGCTCAATCTTCAACTCCTTCAATGTATGCTGTTGTTTGCTTAAATGTTTTTGTCAAAGTTATGAAAGCTAAGAAAGTTTTCTTATGGAAAATTTTCTAATTCGTATTGTGGTGTCATATTTCGTTACTGAAGTTCCATGGTGGTAATTATACCTTTTTAAGGAAAACATGGCCATGAAAGTCAAAATTCTCAACACCTAACTTCCTAACCTACCATCGATATAGAGCTTTCTCTCTGTGGGTGGTTCAGCTAACCAGAATCAATATCTGTTGTTGTATAATGATAATAACTTTGATTTTAATAAAATCTGGCCAGGCAAAGTTGAGCTACCTTGATGGTTTTTGGAAGTACACTTTTGTAGGTTTTTCCCAGCCGACTGCAACTTTTTTGACATGTTTGGGGTCGTAAGAGTTCATGGAAATGGAGTCTACCAAATGGTGTGTTTGTAGATCTGCCAAATTTTCTCACTTCATTCTGTGTATATCATTCATATTCTTAGAAATGACATGGTGCCTCATACGAGTGGCATGTAAATGGCCGCGGCACGCGAAGAAAAAGACAAAAGCATGAGCATGCCCGGGTCAGTATGCGACACGCTAGGCACACGGCACGGCACGCGCAGTGAGGCACTCGAAATAAGTGGGCGGTACGTAAGGTACATGAACCAGCACATGACCTTTTTTAAATACTAATATAAAAATAGTGATTTATTTTTTTAATTTATTTTAAATTATATTTAAATAAATTATTTTAATAAAATTTATTTATCTTCTTAAAAAGTATAATATATTTAGTAAATTTTATTTATTTAAAATGATTTCAATTATATTACTATTAACATATTAACTTCAATATTGTTTACTTGTTTAGAAAATAAAAGAAAATGAAATTATAAAACAATATTGTAATAGTAATTGATTTGTATGCTTTTTTAAAAATAATAATATATAAATAGTGATTTTTTTTAATTTACTTTAATTGTATTTAAATAAATTATTTATATTATTTTAATTAAATATATTTGTCTTTTTAAAAATAAAATATATTTAGTATATTTTATTTGTTTAAAACGATTTCAATTATATTACTATTAATATATTAACTTCAATATTATTTACTTGTTTAGGAAATAAAAGAAAATGAAATTATAAAATACTATTGTAATAGTAATTGATTTATATGCCTTTTTAAAATAATAATATAAAAATAAGTGATTTATTTTTTTCATTTACTTTAACTTATATTTAGATAAATTATTTTTATTATTTATTAAATATATTTTTTTCTTAAAAAATATAATATATTTAGTATATTTTATTTGTTTAAAATAATTTGAATTATATTACTATTAACTTCAATATTTTTAGGAAATAAAAGAAAATAAAATTATCAAATAATATTTTAATAGTAATTGATTTATATGCCTTTTTTAGTAATAATATAAAAATAGTGATTTATTTTTTAATTTACTTTAAATTGTATTTAAATAAATTATTTTTATTATTTTAATTAAATATATTTGTCTTCTTAAAAAATATAATATATTGAGTATATTTTATCTTTGTAAAATAATTTCAATTGTATTACTATTAACATATTAATTTCAAGGCAGATAAGTCCCAAGGGTAGGTTATCAAGTGGTACATCCTCCATCACCACCCTCATAAGGGCCACAATCATCATATCACTATAACCCTCGAGCGATGTTGATGATCAAGACGGACAACAAGGTGGCCAATCACCATATTTGCACCATTTTTTTTAAATTAAATTAGTTATTTTTTTTTACTATTAATAAAACAATAATGTAATGCATATTATTAGTAGAATTAGAATTAAAAATATTACTTTAGTAATTGTCTAAATTTTTATTTTTTTAAATGTTACAATCAATAATTTATTTATAACTAGTTTAAATAATTAGTTTAATTAAAATTTTGAAAACCATTGAAAAAAACCACGATTCGAAAATAATAAAAAACCGAAAAATTGTGAGAAATTGGATCTGATTGAAGGTACGCAAACCGACATGTGGAGGCATGTAATATGGCATGCGAATAAATGGACCGGCACGACATGACACGCTATAAAAAAGTATGTGAAGCATGGCACGTGAGGTACACGATTATGAATGGCCAAGCACGCAGCATGAAAAGCACGTAAAATTTAGCACGCGAACGACATGGCATGACTCATTTATCATGCCTAATGATACGACTGCATGCTTCCTTTTTCATTTGCTAGATCTTTTTCAAGTACAAATATAGTTTTTCCCTAAAATATAAATAAATAGAAGGGATTACGAGGAATTGGTGTTTTTAACATTCTAGCCGACGGCTTAAGAAATGAGATCATCGTCTACACAAAGTGTTTCCTTAGATGTCAGTGAACAGCGAACTACTTCTGGTCACACAGGGGAAAGATTGGAGAAACAACTCCTTCCTATATTACTATTTAACCGTTCAACAAGTTTTATTTGCTTGCATATATATAATATTTCTTTAAAAAATGATAGGAATGATAATAACTCTAGTTAACTTTAGGTTTCCTTTTATGTTTTGCCACATCTTGGACCATTTTAGATTCTCCAAAATAAACACTATCATGATTTCGGGTTTTGAAATTAAGGAACTAGAATCGTCTATTATGATTTTGGTCCGGTTTGATTCAGATTTTGGAGCCATGGAATCGTCATTTTTATAAGTAAAAAAAAAAAAAAAAAGAATAAATGAATTTTAGTTTTTTAAAAACAAATTTTCAACTTAATAATAATTAGACCTAAAAGCGTTAAATTATTTAATAAAAAATTAAAAAAATTTATTGAGGATATGCAATTATTTATGTATAGACATATTTAATATATTGTAGTTAGTAATATGAGATTGTAAAATATTCTAGAGGAAAAGAAAATTACAAAAAAAAAAATGTCATATTATTAAGGAAAGAGATTATACCTTTAGGAAAAGTTTATATAAAAATTATAGATGTTTTTAAGTAATATTCATTCGTATAGGCAATAATAATACATTAAATACTATGAATAGGTAATATATTTTGTTATTCATATGAAATAGTTTAAATATTAATAATTATATATTTAATATTATTTTTAATTCTTTCTCTAATTTTTTTTAATGAAACCGATTGAAACCACAGGTTCCACCCAGTTTTGGATTGAAGAGTTGTCTAATCGGTCTGGTTTCGATCGGTAATTTCAGTTTAATTCCTGGTTTGGAATCGAATCATGCCCATATCTATTCTAAAATAATTTGCCTTAGATAATTGTGTGCCCAAAGCATGGGTATTGATATGAAAATATGTTAATAGTATAAATTAAAAAAATTTTATTTTAAAAATTATATATAACATATGATGTTATTTATTAATTTAATATTGATATACCATTAAAGGTGGAATATTAAATATCTCTATGTAGTCAATCATTAGAAAGTTGTCATTTATGGAGTTACGTCCTTTTGCACAAAGTCGTACTGCGCAAGTTAGATGCGATTTTCCTTTTGCATGAAATAATGTTTTCTTGGGAAATTACATGATTTCATTTTTTTTTATTGATATGCAGATATGAATTTTTTTTTCTCAATTGATATGATAAACATGTTTTCCGTATTTAAGAAAAAAATTATAAGAATATAAATTGAAAAAATAACAAAGTTATCGTATCGCATATAAAAGATGTGATACCAAGATTTGCAAAGATATCACTTGATGTATATGCGATATAGCAATGTACTTAAGTAAAGTTATAAGAAAAACTATATTGCATGTTGATCATGCCATATATATGTGAATGTATTGTATCGCATATTAGTCATGTTATATTTTAAACAATTACACATGTATTGTATTTCCAAAATGCAATACACGCAAAAATGATATATCGCATATTTAGCATTGGTATTTATGTAATATTTTTCATCTAAGTTATATTTATGTATTTTTTTTTTCAAATCAATGGCTTAACAGGAAATAATCTTCTAAAAATTATATTCAAAAGCTTTTAAAATCATATATATATATATGGGGAAAATCACAAATTATCCACTAAATTTTTACTTGAGTACGAATTCATCCTAAATTTTCAAAGTGCACTTTTGGATCTTTAAACTTTTAAAAATTAGCACAATTAACGAGAATTATCATTTTCCATTAAAACAAAATGAAAAATTGCAAATGACCTCCTCAAATTTTCACTAATGTAGATTTATTCTCAAACTTTTATCTATATGTAATTTTATTCCCTAAACTTTTAAAGTGCATGTGATTGTGTTTAACCATGCCAAATGTTGATTGTTTAAAAGGTTTAAAAGTGCTTTTTAATAGTTTAGAAAGATATAATTTTCAATTTTCCTTTAAAAGATTTTTCAATCCTTAAGTCACACATGTTATATTGTTACATATGCAAAGTAATTTGAGATTTGACACTAAAACCTACTACTTTTGTAGGCAGCCTAAAGAAAAGTCACAAAATACCACAAAAGCTTACTAAGCGACTAATATCCATATTCAAACCTTATGCCTCTGAGCCCTCCCACCGGATGGAAGGTATCTAGGTACATGTTTCGACGCAGAACAGAAGTTATCTACATTTTGCTTCTTGCCAAAGTTGTTGCTGGTCTGTTTGCTTCATTTGTTGGGTTGTTTATTTTTATTATTTTTAAATAGATTTTTATAAAAAAAATAGATACAGATGAAAAAACAGGTATTTTTATTTGTAAAAAGATTAAATACTAATAATATAAAGATAAAATATAAATAAAATACAAATCGAATATATTATATATATTTTTTCGAGACATATACAGATACAGATGAAAAACAGACCATTCAAACGCATCAACAATTCAAACAGACCCTATAATGTGCTCCTTCTCGCAACACATTACATGTACATATAATAAAAACAGACATATCAACTAAATATTGCAGAGCCAGCGGAATATATGTCCACTTCCACTATGAGTAGCAGTTAATCTTCAGGGTGAGGAAGGACATCATCTTCTTCAAATGCTCACCATGAAAATACTTCTTCAAATGGATCATAGCTGGGACTTGGATACAATCCAGTGTTTGAAAATGAATGCAGAACTTCATGGTATGGGTCCTGAAGTATCAAAATGACACCCCCAACTTTGTTAGTAAGGATCAGTTTAATATGCATCTTTACAGCAAATACGGAATGCAGAAATTTTAAGTTTGTTTCTCTCACCTCCGACCACCATGCAGTGTCATCTAGATCGCTTTCAGAAGCATTAGCTGTAATAGACCACGAATCATCATGACCATTTATTCCACTTTCTGAAGCATCAGGAACATCATCATCGAATTCGCTTTCGGAAGGATGAACAATCATAGACCATGCATCATCATCTTGGCCATCTTTTCCGTTCACAGAAGCATCAGGAGCAGTATCATCTAAATCACTTGCAAGAGCATCAGCAGTGATAGTCCATGCATCATCTGTTTCGCTTTCAGAAGCATAAGGAATTGCTGACCATTCATCATAATCACCTTTGTAGTAATCGCTCATTGATTGCTTCCATTTTCCTAAATCCCATGTTTCATGTTCGCCGACGTTGAATTCAGGTACCCCAGTACCATTTCTGCTGTATTTAAGGCACGCATATTGGTCTCCTTGCTTGTAAATCGTTATAACCTCCCTCTTGAAGCTTTTACGGTGTATGAGAAAGACAAGAAAAGAAAAGATAACAAAACTCGAGTATATGTTTTTCTGGTTTTGGGCTGATTTCATGACTCATCCTATGAAGTAGATTTATACTCCGCAAAAGTTGAGCAGATATGTTCTGCTTTACTGAGGTGTGCCTTGTGTGAGAAGTGTGTACCCTTGTGTGAGAAGTGTGTACCATATGAGTGGATCCCATACTCCACTATGGCAATAGTAATATCTGTAGCGAACTTGGGCATGAGGTTAAAGATAACTCGTTTCCACTATGGCAATAGTAATATCTGTAGCAAGCTTGGGCATGAGGTTAAATATAACTTGTTTGATAAGTCTCATACTATCCTTTTTGTTTCCGCCCCCCTCCCCCCCCCCCCCCCCCCCCCCCCCCCCCCCCCCCAACCAACTATTTATTTAGCCCTTTTCTCCGACAATTGTTTAGATTGTCTGTTTTTCATCTGTATCTGTTCTTTTTTAAAATGATAAGTGCAAATATATCCGATTTGCATATAAATTTTATTTAAATTTATTCTATTTGATCTTTTATGAAAATTGTCTACTTTTTTTTTTTATCTATATCTATTTCTTGATAAATAATTTATTAGCAAAAAATTTAAAAAGTATCTGTATTACAGAAAAAGCCAAAACAAACAGACCCATAATTTAAATTGTGTATCGCCGGTTTTTATCCCCGCTTTGGTAATTCCACTTCAGTTTATCGCATTGAAAATTTTCTGTTTTATTTATTTTAAGATAGGATTGAATAGTGAAGTGTATTCTGTTTCATTGCTAAATGAGCAAAACATTCATAAGAATTGCCGGTCAATAGTTATTGCTTAAAACTTCTAGAGGTGGGATAAGTGACAAACTTGCAATGAGGTCTTAATTTCAAGCTCCCACGTTTACCATGAGACCTTTATTTTTGCAAGTTTTAAAGAGGAAACTACATTTTATAAGTCGAATATTATATATATATATATATTAGACATTGTAATGAGGAAATTTAAATTTAGTATCTCTCACTTAAGAGATCAAGGAAGGTACGACTAGAGCATGAGGCTATTTACATATGTTATATTAATGTATAATTAATAATTTTAGAAGATATGATGGTAAGAAAAATGCTGTAACTTTATGCTCGCAATTTTATTAAGTGAAAGACCAATTGAAAGTATCATGAAGGGTTAATTATAAAAACTTGACTTGTGTTTGGGTCAGTTTACAAACACATGACCCGTGTTAAATTTTTGGATAGATGGGTGACGTGAATTTTATATAAAAGTATTATTATAATTAATTACTATTAGAGAGACATGTGCTAGAGTTTTATTAGTTTAAAAAAATAATTTAATAAAAATATTACTAAATAACATTAAATAAGTAAAATATTAAAAATTATTTTTTCAAAAATGAGAAAATTGAAAAAAATTATAGAATTAATTTTAATGACCAATAAAATATTGATATATGCCATTCTAGAATTATTAAGTAAAATATTTTTGTATGAAACTTGAATCATCTACTTGTAAAAAAAATAATAATGCAAGTCATATGTTTGGAAATTAGTCCAAAAACACAGGTCATATTTTTATAATTAACCCTTTTATTTAACCATGGACCTAACTCAACTCACATAGTTGTCATTTTCAACCAATTATGGCATGAAACGTGTAAAATTTTCTCATATTAATCTATTTTAAAGGCATGTGGCTGACGTAGTGTTAGGAATTGGAGCATGCCTTCAATGGAGAGAAATTTAATGGGCTTTGCGAATGATTATACAAATGGGCTTTTGACACCATCTATAACAAAAAACCTTGAGGCAATAGGTTAATGGGTTTCCTTCTTATAAACTCTTCACATAAGACACATATTTCTCACGTAGGGTTCTCACACTTGCTTTTTCAAAATTTTCCCTCAAGTATGAGTCTCCATAATGGGGTAGGCCATACTCCGCTCAAGAGCTTATCAAATTGACTCAACTAAACCCACTTTGTGAGTAGCCTACTCACCATGTGTTTCATAAATGAATCACATCACAAAGCTCTTCTTTCCATATGGTGGGCTAACCACGGGAATTTCTTAGCCGAATTAGTCTCTGATACCAATTGTTAGGAACTGGAATATGCCGTCAATGGGAAGAAACCCAATGGGCTTTGTGAAGAATTACATAGATGGGCTTTTGACACTATCTATAACAAAAAACTTTGAGACAATGAGTTAATGGGTCTTCCCTTCTTATAAACTCTTTACATAAGATCCATATTTTCCATGTGGGATTCTCACACTTGCATTTTAACAATTGACTTGTAGGAGAAAATGCCCTAATTCTTAGTCACGATAACAAACAAAAAACCTAAAATATATGATTAGAGATTAGATCTCCTCTTGCCAATGCAATAACCAAGCAAATAAACAATTCATAAACTAAAAACACCAAGGTATAACATAGAAAACCCAATGTGGGAAAAACTACAGGACTAACAACGCTCTAAATCTTCCACTATTAAAATAATGAGATTATGAGTTTCTCACTAGATCTGTCTAATGGATCTCACAACATTACCTTAACAGACAGATTACAAAATAGGAACAAATTTTCTTCTTTTGGAGTTTTCTCTTTAAGATTTCCCTCTCTTTTCTCTCTTTCTCTCTCTAGATCGTTCCTTCTAGGCTTGAGAAGAGACACACCACTTTTTCTCTTCTATTTTCACACAAAACCCTAGCAAGCAGCACACACACACACACACATATTTATATGTCAAAGTTGGTTAACTTTGCTTACAAAATAAGCAAACTTCGGCGTTTCCAGCGCCGGTTCAAGGCTGGTAGCCTTGCCTGCCTATGCCGACGGCATTGCCTTCCTAGGTTGGTAGCTTTGAGCCGACCTTCGGCGCTGGCTGTCACGATCCAATGGCTACTCTAAACATAGTAGTCCGCTACATATAATATTAAGACTTAAGAATGATTACCTTAGTCATGCAAATGTGTCGATATTATATGTAAGGCATACATCATGGTAATAGGAAACGCCTGTGAGAAATATAATTTAAACAATTAATATAAAGTATGCAAGAATCTAGATAAACATTAACCCACATATAAAGGTTCATAAGTTCATTTACAAAAGCCTTAGGGGCATTCCCCCCTAAATATAATCCAAGGATTGAAACATAAATACTAAGTCTTTACAAGAAAACTTAAATAACTTCACCAAAAGATTTTAAAGGAAGTTCGATCTAAGTTCGTGATTGGATTCCTCCAAAAGATGACCTACATGGATAAATGGAGATCTTGGGTAAAAAAACAAGTGCTCCTACACATACAAAAATCGATAGGGATATAAGCGTTACTAGCTTAGTGAGAACATTTTCGATTTACCACACTCGAAACAAAAATTTTCAAATAAGTTTAATTATTTAAACAAGTGAAATGTAATAAACACATGAGCATACAAGATATAAGGTTTTCTAGGAACCATATGTTGAATGAATTTACGCCCCTCATTTGGAGTTGGGTTTACCGGCTAATTATGACCAACTAATGAATTTATAGTTCTTACCGGCTACTAATTGCCATCAAAGTTATGTAAATCTTATCAGTTACTACTCGCCACTTGCAAATACTATCGGTTATACCAACCACTACTATCATATAATCGTCCCACCAAATGTATAATAGCGAATGTAATGAGACTCTACTCATGAACTGCATGAATTAATTTTATTAAGAGTCTAGCATTTAGTTATTTCATTTAGGAAGTGATCATATAATTTTCAAACATTTCAATATGGTAGTAAAACATACAATTAATTACAGACAATTCTAGACTTGATATGCTTAACATGAATTCACCAAGCGTTATAATTCACATGTATTTTTATATTTTATCTTTTTCCTAGTTCTAGTGCCACTGAACTACAAGCACAAATATGAGAATGAAAAATAAAAGGGAAGTAAACTCACTCGGCCATGTTGTGATAGTAGCTCCGTTAATCAAAATAGTCCTCGGAGTAGCAAACGTCGTCCTCTTCATTTTCTATACACAGGAAATTCTAAACCAAAAATGAGTATTCCATGGAATTTTTACTTAAATTTTCTAACTCTAGCTTCTATTTGTGGTAAAATTCGTATTGGCGGAAATTCCAACTTAAAATAGCCATAACTTGCTCATTTTAACTAAGAATTTCACATATTATATGTCGTTTTCTACCTAGTTGAAAAGATCTATTGATTTCTAAGGTTATTTTTATCAAAATAGGTCATTTTGCTCCTGAAAAAGAAGGGGACATAATAGTTATGAAAATTCCAACTTTCAAAATACAATTTTTCCAAACTTTCCTTTATCCAAAAACCCTTAAACAAATACATGGATATTTGTATAGTTGAAAAATCCTTTGAATATATATATATACTCACATTGTATGCATGATTTTTGTGGTGTTGTCTCAACATTGATTTTTCATAAAACAATTTGTCTTTAAGAGTTTAAAAATGGAAACTTTGAAAATTTCCTTTTAAGTTATGAGAAGGAAAACTTAAAATTTCTTGGGTCATTAAAAGTGAGTGTTGTCTTATTAAGATTACATTTCCTAACTTTTTTAAAGATAATTTAATTTTTCAAAAACTTGGTTTTCTTAAGATACCTACCAATTTTTATTTATGGTGGTTAAAAATTAAGTTTCCAAATTTTTTTTATTAAGTGGTTCATGACTACTAATGTTTTAAGTTATATTACATGTATATTTCCTCTTCATAATTATATTCTTCTACTTCTTGGTAATTAAATTTATCATCTTTAAAACTTTCTTTCTTTGACAAATTTTATTTATCTAAGTGGGCTTATAATCTAGCGAGTTGATTTTATCTTAACTTTGAAAATTTGTCTAGTTCTTAATATTTGTTATAAAGACGGTAAAAGTTCTTATAAGTAAGTTTTTATGAGAGATTTGCATAACAAAGAATCATTAGTTTTAAATTTTAAACAAACGCTTTCGTGTTAAAGTTTTGAAAAGTGTGTTTATCTACTTTAGTTAAATTCTTGAAGAATTCTTCATCACTAATACTTTAAAATTTATGATTATCTTATCTAAGATTTTAAAAAGAATTTATTAGCAACAATACTTAGGTCTTTTTTTGAAAAATCCTTTGTTAGGTGACAAGTATAAAGAAATTTAGTTTACTTTCTTTATGAAAGAAAGAACCTATTTTTATTTTTATTAAGACAATAATATTTCAATCATGTATGAATATGACTATGTAGCAATGAATACGGTAAGAATAATACATAATAAGATGGAAAAGAGATGTAATGAGCATAATAATATAGTCAAGTATTGGGAGCCTTAACTTCGTCAAGGCAATCCGAAACTAAGAAAAGACTAGTTCCAAAAAGAAAAGAAAAGAAAAGAAAAGAAAAGTATAGTAAGAGCATAATAGTAAATGCATAATAATAAAAACACTGTATATGAATAAGAACAAAACATGAACATAATGTTGCTTTATTAACCTCCATGAGTATTTAGAAAACATACACTATGTTCATGTTAAGTAACATGAACATAAGAAATAATCTATTAACAATATTATAGCATAAAAATGTATTGTATGAATAAGAACAAAGTATGAACATATTGTTGCTTTTTTAACCTCGATGGATATTTAGAAAACATACGCTATGTTCATACTAAGTCACATGAACATAAAGATGGTTTAGGATATTTACCTATTGGTTATAAGAAGAATAAAGAATTGTAGAGAGAAAACTATGAAGAGAAATTTTGTGGTGGTATTTTGAGAGAGTTTTGGTAAGGAAATGAAGTGTGCGAAAGAAATAGAGAGAGATGAGGTATTTATTGAATTTTGTAGAGGTAAAATAGATGCAATAAAATAAATTGAAAAAGAAAAATAATTGTATAGATAAGTGTGTGTTGCGTTAGCCATGAAGGGAGTGGGAAGGAAAAATTTATTTAATTTATTGCTTTGTAATGAAAAGTGATTAAGATGCGAGATGTGAGTGATACAAAGTTGTATTGGAAATGAAAAAAATAAGAAATAGGTATATAGATAGTAAGAAAAAGTAAAGATAGATGAATAGTAATGAATAGTAACATAAATAGTAGACAAGACAAATTAATACCGGTAGTTAAGAAAATACGCGTAAAAGTATGGTATCTGATTTTTTAGTTATCGTAAAATTATAAAACTGATATTTTTGAATTCCTTATATTATTATGAGTCTAATGGTGTTATTGGAATTTTTTTACTATTCTGAGCCTTGGGATGCGCTTTTCGAAAACTAATCCCGTTCAGATTCGGATCAAATCAAAGTTCGACGAATCTGATCTTTTTAGGCTTTCTTATATTATTACGAATCATATTCCACGATTATCTCAATTTTATTGTTATAGGATTAAGAGCACGAGATTTTCGAATTTGAACACTAGGGTTTATTATAGTCTCTGTTGACTTTTAGAGTTTCTGATTGACCTCTAATTCTCGGATTTAAGTATAAACTTAGCATGAGATTCAAGAGTTTACACTGGCAGCTTTGTTCCTCCAGTCACAAGCCTGTTGGTCCATTCCTACTTTGTTTCCAAGTTTTCTAAATATATATCCGATATATATTTAGGCTCGCTTTGACTATAGACCCATATGAGCTAGATCTATAACCCAACAATCTCCTCCTCCAACTCATATGGGGGGGTATCACCAATCCTGCTGCCTTCCTGTAGCACTTTTGTCAGACTTAAACCCTTCACAACCAGCTTTTGTCTTTTTTCTTGATGGGGAGCTCTTATCATCTGTCTTCACCCATTTGTTCTTTAGAGGTCCCTTTCCTTTAGGTAATTTCACCAAGTCAATTTTTTGGTTCTCATACAAGGATTTTAGTCCATCTTGCATGTCTCTAACCTTTCCTTTCTTCTTCTCATTTCCGATGGTTTTTTTATGACCATCTGACTCTCCCCCATCAGTGAGTATCATAAACTCATTAGGACTAAATCTAACTGATGGTCTTCTATCTTTTGCAGATCTTCGCATCTTGAATTGTTAATGAGTGATAAATCCAAAATGTATACACTTTTCATCTCCAATTGATGCTTAATTGTGTAAATTTTGATATATGATGATTTGGTGCTTTGATGAGTTTATTTGTGCTAAAACAGGTCATGGAAGGATTAGTAAGTGATTGGGTAAAGAATCAGTGAAGAACAAAGCAAATAAAGCGAAAAATGTTGCAACACTGGCAAATGTTTTTCAACGCTGCCGGCTTTCATGAACTCACAGAAGCACAGTTTTTAACACTGCTGTTGAATGCTGGCAGTGTTCGTTGATGAAATGCGGCCTTTGCAAATTCATTTTACGCCGGCAAATTTTGAGCCTACGTCACCAGCGTTGAAACATGTTCTCAATTATCCAGATTGCATTTCTTTAACGCTGGCTTCCTACACCGCCGGCGTAGGAAGAGAAAACTGCCGGTGTTTATGCTGGCAGTTAAAATATTTCGTATCTGTTCTGTGTTTAAAAGATGTGAAAAGGAGGAGAAAGGAGGATAGTTCTTAGTTTTTAGAATAAAGAGAATATAGAGAGTAGATACACAGATATAACTTAATAGATTAGATCTAGCATAGATTTGTTCGTGATTAATTGTAGAAGACTTGAATAGTGCATTTAGGACACTTTGTATGGTTTGAATTCTAAATTCTATGATATGTTTTTAGTTAAGTGAGTATTATTTTGTATTTGATGATCAATATGTACTCAGTTGTCATATTTATCGTGTTATTAGTTGTAATCATTATGCTGTGCTAAATCTTGTATGATGAGAACGTGATTAAAACCATATTTGCTAAAATGATCGTTGAATTCATGATATTTGGTTGTTAGAATCATGTAAAAATTCTTGTTTAATTCTTGAAATGAGCTTTGTATTCGGGAGGATCTTGGTAAATGAGAAATTAGTTGAATCGGGAGAAACATCTGATATCGTTGGAATTAATAATTGAGTTTTAATATCTAAATGTGAAAGCTGAGATATTATTTTCAATTAGAAACTTTTGTTGTAACTAATGCAATGTTTTTAAGTTGGATTTGAACTAAAGAACTAGGGAAAATTCGATTTAAGTCATTAGACAATTATAGAATTGGGAGATTCATAGTTGTTAATTTTGATTCCTTTGATAATTTGAGCAGCAGAAGCAACTAAGTTGTTTTAAGGTTTATAAAGATTTTTAAGAACTTTGGAAAAGTTTTAAATCTTGTTAGTTTAACTTGAATTTTCCTGAATCTAATCATTATAATAACATAAGTTCAATTTGATTAGTAAATTTTGGGATTTGATCTTAGTTCTCACTATTGAGTCATATAAATTTCTGTTATTAAAACTTAGTTGAGTAGATTAACTTAAATTAGAAAGTAGGTAATTAGTATAACTTATCAATTAATCTGAATTGCATTGCCTAAATATTAACTGGAATCAATAATAATTAGTATTTAAGCTTTCCTCATGGGAACGATACTCATTCAACACTCTACTGTTTGATTCGATCTAGCACACTTGTTGGAGAATTCGCTTTTGAAATTCAAAAACATTTTTAGCGGATCAATGAGGCTCTTAGGATTCTTTAATTGAATCTCTCCCATTTCTGCCATCATTAGAAACTCCATGTGAGAGTATAGAATTCACATCTCCGTTACTTAGCTTTTTCTGACATTGAGTAATGAGTATTCCTCTTCTTTCCTTTTGCCATAATGAGAGAACCCTTGGTGAGCTTTAATGTGAGAGTATAGCATTCACATCTCCTTTACTTAGCTTTTTCTGACATTGAGTAACCCTTGGTGAGCTTCCATCTTCCTTCACCAAAGTGGCCACTATAGCCTTTAACATCAAGCTTTCCTGCAGAAACAAGGTTAGGGCGGATATCCGGAACATGTCTAACATCTGTGAAAATGAGCTTGCAACCTGTGTTAGTCTTTAAAATAACATTTCCAATGCCTACAATCCTCGATTTACCATCATCCCCCATCCTAACATTACCAAAATTACCAGCAGTGTAGGTTTAGAAGAAGTCACCATGTGATGTCACATGGAAGGAGGTACCAGAATCAACAACCTAATCATCATCATGACTTGCAAGGCTAAAACAGCTCTTATCCCAGGTAATGATGATCTCATCATCATTCGCTACTATTGTAGCTGTGTCTTCATCATTTTTATCACCTTTTCCCTTCTCTCTTTTCCAGAGTTTGCAATCTTGCTTCATGTGACCTGGCTTGTCACAATAGTATCATCTAAAGTTTTTCCTTCCTCTTGACTTAGACCTTCCTTTGGATTTCTTAGATTTATCATCCTTATCATATGACCTTTTGTACCTACTTCTTCCATTCTTTCTTGGCTTACTAGTAACAAGTACTCTAGAATCAGATCTTGTATCAAGATCCCTCCTCCTAGCCTCTTCATTCATCAGACTGTCCTTCACAATTGCTATGATGAGCTTTCCTTCTGAGGCAGAGTAATTAACAAACACAACCAATGTCTCCTAAGTATCAAGCAAGGATCTCCACAACAACAGTGCCTGGATCTCATCATCAAGCACCAGCTTCATGGTAGACAACTGATTCACAAGCCCGTGAAAATCATGCAAGTACTTTGCCATGTTGGATCCATCCCTGTATTTTAGATTTACAACTCTCCTAATCAATGAGGTTTTATTCAAGGCCATCTGCCCCTCATAATGGATTCCAACTTCCTCCATAGGACATCCGCTCTCATCTCCTAGGCAACATGGTGATAAACACGATGATCCACTCATTATCGGATATAATTGACTGTTTTCATGTGCATGATTGTCCAAATAGCATTAGACTTATCCTGTGGCTTTGCAGCATCACTCCCTAATGGCAAATATAGATCTTTGCAATACAATAGATCTTCTATCATAGATTTCCATATGGAGTAATTTGTTGAATTCAGTTTGATCATTATACATGATGATTCTGCCATATCTACACTGCAACAAACCCTATTTTTTTTCCTAAATCCTGTGCTCTTATACCACTTGTCAAGGGAAAACGCCCTAATTTCTAGTCATGATAACAAACAAAAAACCTGATTAATCAAACAATATTAATCAACCTATGATTAGAGATTAGATCTCCTCTTGCCAATGCGATAACAAGTAATAAACAATTGCTTATAAACAAAAAACCCCAGGATATAACGTGGAAAACCTAATGTGGGAAAAACCACAGGACCAACAATGCTCTAAATCTTCCACCAAATAATGGGATTACAAGTTTCTCACTAGATCTGTCTAGTGGATCTCACAACATTACCTTAACAGGCAGATTACAAAACAGGAACAAGTTTTCTTCTTCTAGAGTTTCTCTTTAGGATTTCCTTCTCTTTTTTTTTTCTCTCTCTCTCTAGATCGCTCCTTCTAGGCTTGAGAAGAGGCACAACTTGTTCTCACCTATTTTCACACAACTCTAGCAAGCAACACACACACACACCCACACACCACACATATATATATATATATGTATGTGAAAGTCGATTAACTTTGCTTACAAAATAAGCAAACTTTGACGTTTCCTACGCCAGTTCAAGGTCGATAGCCTTGCCTGCCTATGCCCGTGGTGTTGCTTGCTTATGTCGCGGTGTTGAGCCAGCCTTCAGCTCTGCCAGCTTTGTTCCTCTAGTTGCAAGCCTACTGATCCATTCCTACTTTGCTTCCAAAGTCTTCTAAATAAATATCTGACATATATTTAGGCTTTCTTTTGTTATTGGCCTATATAAGCTGGATCTATAACCCAACACACAGTGGATCAATTGTGTTATGGCAATCATGGTGTTATTTAAATGTTTTATATCAAGCTTGTTTTAATTATTTGTTACATTTAAATATAAACAAATCATGCTAGCATTCAGTGATTAGGACACTACAACACGAGTAGAGCAGTACAGTATAATCCTCTTTCAAAGATAATTGGATCCTTTGGTGGGTTTCTAGAGTACTTTTGCATTGTGCGATCGAAAAATTTTTCAAGGCGGCTACCAATTCGTGTTATCACACTATGTTTTGTATTTAGGTTTGTATAGATCCATACTAGAAAAACGTTATCCTAACATATGATATGTTTATTAACCGTGTACAAAAATCTAAATTTATCATATCGGATCCATTTTAATAAGTGCATCTTGCATTTGGATTGGATTCATTTGTTGAATTAAAAACTTGTAAATATATCTATAAGAATATTCACAAATACAATGGAGTAAAAAAGCCCATAAAGTTAACCTTTTCAAATTCATATAACATACCTTCTCATACTTAATATAAAATTACAACCAAATTAAAAGTTTTAATGAAGTATAAGTTTGATTAAATATAACTGATCTAATAATTTATTAAAAGTAGAAAATCACTAAATTAAGTTGAACATGGTTTAGATGGATGCTATTATCAATAATGATTTACAAATCTTCTAAATTCTTTATTAATTCTTCAACAAAGGATTTTTTAGAAGTATTTCTATTATTGAGATTACTAGTTTCTTGAGAAACTAGGGATGTGTAACCAAAGAAAAAAAAAAAACGAATTGTGAACCAAACCAAACCGCACTAAAATTTCGTTTTTTTTCAAAATGGTTTGGTTTGCGGTTCGATTCGTCAAAAACTAAACGGTTCATTTTTTAATTCGAGACCCTAAATTGAACCAACCCATTTTGCACATTTAAAAAAATTCAAATATATTTTTTTTTCTTTTAATTGTTTTATTTAAAATTTATTATTTAGATATATTTCATTCATGAGAGTGCAATTAAACTAGTAATAACATATTTCGATTGCTGTGTGTCTATAAAAAGATAATTTTTAGATTTTAGCTTGTAGTGTTTTGAAAATTCCTTTTTTTTTTTCATTTGTCTTATTATTTAATCAAATTTTATTACTTAGTTACTTATTGGTTTATATAATTTTAATGTGTTACTTAGAAGTATATAATGGATTAAAATTTACGCCTCATATTAGGATAGCATATTTTTATTTTATGAAGTATAATATATCATTGAAGTTTAGGATAATTCAAGAAAATGAGACTAATATATGGATGAAATCTCTCTCCCTGCTATAAGTTTCATAAATTTGTTTTGGTAATTAATTAATTTCAAATATTATTATATTTGTATTGATGATAAGAAATATGTAATTGAAGTTTTTCAAAAGAATTTATTTTTATTTTAAAAATAAAACACTGGTTTAAAATGCAAATAAAATTGTACAAAATTGTGTGTTTTTTTTTTAGTTCACAAAATTACAAACTGATTTGTATGTTTAAGTTCGAATTCAAAAGAAAAACAAAACGATAAAATACAATGCACTTTGGTTCGAGGGACAAATTCGACCGCATCATGCTTACCCCTAGATAGAAGTTATTTGATGATTTTTTTTTTTTTATATCATTGTATAGAAAGGGTTTTATCAAATGGTCCTAAAAACTCTAAGATCAAATCTTTTCTTTTTTCACATAACATTTTTTGTCTATACAGCAATGAAAATTCATGTATCCAAACATGGTTGCCAAGCTCGTTATTTTACTATTCATTATAATGTATAGAATTAATAAAATAGTGTAAAATTTTATATGAAAGCTGTAAAATCGTAAATATATAGAATCGTATATTTAAATTCATAATCGTAGCTGCACCTAAATGATTTTGCATTCATTTTAATTAAAATTATAAAATCAAAAATTGAATTTATAGCTAACTCACGATTCTGTACTATCATGCATCTAAATCTTATCACTGAAAAAAATCCTAAAACAAAATAAATTCAAAGTCTCTAGGAAATTATAGACTAAATATAACCAATATTCAAGCCATTGAAATATTGGAACAATTTAGAGTAAAAATCCTAGATATATGTTTACACCATATGAATTACCTCAACTAATAAATTGTTGGATAATTTTTTTAAATGAAATAAAAAGGATGGATCGTAAGATGCATTGCAAGCAATAAACAATAAAATTATAAGAATACTTAAATTTTCCTAGCTTCATGATACATTAAGAAAGCTTTGTAATTGTAGAAATAAGGTAAAAGAGTTAATATTGATGCATGTTAATAATTGATGTCTACTGAAAATAAAAGATTGAAATTAGACATAAGATGTGAATATCAAACCTTAGACAAGAAGATAATGACTTGAAAAACTATACGATGTATGATTTGAAAAATTGGAAAGTTGAAAATAAAGTATTGTCAAATCTTAGTCTAAGTGACAAGTGGTGCAATAGGAATACAAAATCAATATAAAATGTAAATATTATTAACACTAAATGGGTTATCGGGTCAAATATCTATAGATAAACTAGATTCATACCCATACATGAATATACATGTTGATTTTATCCAACCCAAACTCATTTTTAATAATGGTATGTTGTCTCTACACATGCTTCTCGCCTTAAGCTCAATATTTTAAATTTGGTTTTGGCTTCTCTTTTAAGGACCATTTCACTCAATACTAGAATAACCTAACAAACCATTGATAATAAACTCCTACTTGTTTTGATGAAAATATTTTTCAAAAATGTGACTTATCATTTTTCCATGTTTGTTTAAAGAAAAGTGAGGCAATTATTGGAGAGATTTTTCCCTTTGTCTTGGAAAATAGAGACTCATTCATAATTTATTTATAGGAAAACAACTTATGTCACATTTAGTATGCAAGAATCTTTTGAAATGCAATGGATTGGAATCAATGAAATGGAATGGATTGAAATCAATAAGGGAATGAGAAATTTATTCATTTGTTTGGATACAGACACAACCATGGAATAAAACAGAAATAAATTAGTTTATATTGAAATTTACTAAAAATACCATTTATTAAAAATAAAATAATAAATTCATATAGGATAAAAAATTCATTTAATTAAAAATCTTTAATGAAAGGGGAAAAGAATTGCAATTCCATCTTCTCAGAGGCGAAATTGAATTCCACCTTAAAATAGGAATTGTCGATTCCAAGGAATCACTATTTTGGCTTCTTATAACACTTCCAAACGTAGGAAAAGGAGTGGAAGTTGGAATGCACGATTCCATTCTTGCATACCAAACATATCATTAGGATTATATAATGCAAAGACATTTTCCTATCAATTTGCAAACTCTATCTACAATCATTACTACCATTGATATTTATTATTAATTTTTATTTAAGTAGATTTATTTTTCATTATAAAATATGTTTTTTTATTAATTATCATGGTATTTTACTATTAAGTATTTGGAAAACACAAACAAAGAAAACCATTTTCATTAAATTACCTAAATACTTGGAAACATGCTACTTTTTAGGAAAACATTTTCAAGGAAAAAAAGTTTTTTTTTATTAAAATCGATTTTCCCAAAACAAATAGGCCTAGATGCTTTTTTACGTGAATAAATTAATTTAGAATCTTTACATGACTTTGGTGTTAATTTTCAAAAGAAATGATACCGGTGTTATTTTCAAAAGAAAAATGATACCGGCTAACACCAAGTGAATGACCCTCATATTAGAATGCTTACATTTAATGACGGACCAACAAAGTTAGGAGTGGTATTAATGTTGGTGTAAACCCTTGAAATTTTGCTAAGTTTATGCTTAAATCTTAGAATTAGAAGTCAACAAGAAACCTTAAAAGTCAACAAAAGACTAGAATAAACCCTAGTATTTAGATCCGATAATCCCGTGCTCTTAAACCCTAAATAACGGAATAGAAATAATGATGGATAATAGCTCATAATAATATAGAGAAGCTTAAAAACATCATATTCGCTAATTTTTAGTGTATTTTAGATCCAAACGGGATCAGCTTTCGAAAAGCAAGTCATGGCTCGAAAATAGTAAAAATATTCCAATGACACCGTTAGATTCGTAATAATACAAGGATTCCAAAAATATTAGTTTTATAATTTTTCGGTAGCTAAAAATAACAGATATTATATTTATACGCATATTTCCTTTACTATTGATATATTATTAGTCTTGTTTACAATTCATTGGCCTATTTTACTATTCATTACTATTGATATTCTACTTTTTCTTACTACTATTCTTACTAACCTATACACCTATTTTCTTACTTTTTTATTTTTCAATACAACTTCACATCATATCATACTTTACATTTTAATTACTTTTATTATAAAAATACAAATTTAATCAATTTTCTGTCTCCTTCCTCCCCATGGCCGGCGCCTCTCTCCCATCTCTATCTATTTTTTTTTAATTTATTTTATAACATCTAATTTCCCTCCAAAAAATTCTATAAATACCCCATATCCTTCATTTCTTTCACCACTCATTTTATATAACAAAACTCTCTCAAAATTTCTCTACAAATTTCTAAAATCCTCTTCAACATTACTTCCAACATTCTTCTGTATCAAAAATCATCTACGACATATCACTACCCACACAATATTACAACCATCATCTTCTTCCTTCAACATAAACACATCTTTAAGTAAAAACTTCATACCATTATTTTTCTCATGTCATGTAACTTAGTATGATCATGGTATTATTTTTTAAAACTCATGTGAGTTGTAGAAGCAACAACATATTTATGTTTTATTCTTGCACATGCCAATATTCTGATTTTGTTATTATGTTATTATTATTGTTATTATGCTTCTAATATAACCTTGTGTATATATTATTAAATATATGTATATCTATATATTTCTTAGAGTATAAATGCTCAATAACTCTCATTAACATATTTGTATTATTATTATTGTTCTTATTATTGCTTTTTCTTTTCTTTATTTTTCTTTTCTTTTGGGACTAGTCTATTCTTAGTCTCGGGTCGCCTTGATGAAGCTAAGGCTCTCAATACTTGACCCTATTATTATGTTCATATTGATTCTTACATGTATCTCATCTTATTATGTGATATTATTATATTTCTAATGGATATATTCACAATAATGCTTGAACATGTTAATATTGTTCAACAAAAATAAGAGGAGTTTTCTTAAATGAAGTAAAATAGAAATCTTTAAATAAATTTTTATCACCTAATAAATGATTTTTTCATGAAAACTTAAAGTTTTATCCTAACAAATATTTTCCAACATTTAGATAAGTTCATCACAAGTTTTTAGTAATAATAGCATTGGATTTCATCAAGAAATACATAAAGTAAATTTATCATATACACTCTTTTCAAACCAATGAAATAAGAAAGTTTTTTAAACTTAATATTGCTTAATTCTTTGTTTAACAAATGTTTTTTTTTTTTTTTTTGAAAACTCATTTGTAAAGTTTTCACCAACACTCTAAAATACTAAGGTCTAGATAAGTTTTACAAAATCATCAAAGAATAACTTGAAAGATTATTATTATTCATTTAAAAGGAAGTAACTTTAGGAAAATTAAGAACACATGACTACTTTAAGGAATTTTTGTCACTACCAAGAAATACTTAGGAAAAAACTCCATTTTTCAACCACTAGAAATGAAGTTGTAGGAATCTTAAAAAGGCCAAATTTATTTTTAAAAAATTAAATTATTCTCAAAGGTTAAGAGATGAATTTAAGAGAAGGAAACACTCACTTATAATAATTCAATAAATTTTCTCAATAAACTTAAGTAAATTTTCAAGTCTTTGCTTTTCCAATTTTTGAGACACATTGTTTTACAAAAATCATTGTTGAGATAACACCACTAAATTCATCCATGCAATATGAGTATATATATATATATATTATATATGTGTGTGTGTGTGTGTGTATTCAAAGGATTTTTCAACTATACAAATGTCTATATTTTTGGTATAAGAATTTTTGGATGAAGAAAAGTTTGAAAACTTGTGTTTTGAAAGTTGGAATTTTCGTGGTGAATATATACCTTGTTGTTTTGGGACTCAAATGAATTTTTAATTTTAACCTTAGAAATGGATAGATCTTTTTGAGTAGTTAGAAAATAGTATATAATATGCGAAATTCCATGTTAAAATGAGCATATTATGACCATTTAAAGTTTGAATTTCTACCAATACGAATTTTACCACAACTATATGATAGAATTGGAAAATTTTGCTTAGAAATTCCATGGAATACTCATTTTTGGTATTTTCTTTGTTTAGGAAACAAGGAAGACAACGTGTACAACCTTGAAGACTATTTTGATTAAGGAAGTATCGTCAAGCCATGGAGTGAGTCTACTTCCCTTGTTTTTATACTTATGATTGTGGTTGTAGTATAATAGCACTAGAAATAGGAAAAAGATAAAATGAAATATGCATGTGACTTATAATGTTGATGAAATATGTTCTACTAGCATGTTGAAGTGTTTGAAATTAGTTGATTACTTATGAGAGATTGAAATTGAATGGTTAGACTCTAAATAAAATTCGATGCATGCACTTCACGAGTTGAGTCACATTGCAGTTGCTATTATGCAATTGGTGGGACAAGTATGTAATAGTGGTGATTGTCATAACTAGTAGAATCTGTATGTGGCGAGTAGTAGCCGATAAGATCTACATGTTTTTGGTGGCGAATAGTAGCTGGTAAGAGCTATAAAAATGGTTTTGTTAAAATTGTTGGCTATAATTGGCCAGAATACTTAACCCCGAATGAAGGGCGTAAATTCATTCAATATATGGTTCCCATAAAACCATATGTCTTGTATACTCATGTGTTTGTTGCATTTCACTTGCTTGTATAATTAAACTTGGTTGATATCTTTGTTTCGAGTATGTAAATCAGAAGTGTTCTTACTAAGCTCGTAAAGCTTATACCCCTATAGATTTTTGTATACGTAGGACCATTTGTTCCTTTATCCAAGGTCTTCGCATATCCGAGTAAGTCTTCTTTTTGAGAGCTTTTGGGGGAAATCTACTCGAAGGTTTAGAATAGACTTCCTTTAAAATCTTTTGATAAAGTATTTAAGTTATCTTGTAAAGACTTAGTAATTTTTATATGATCCTTGGAGATTTAGTGGGGGAAATGCCCTTAAGACTTATGTAATGGACTATTAAATGTTATTGTGGGTTATCTTTATTTCTAAATTCTTATATGTTCATTATTACTTACTTAAACCACCCTTCTCAACGGTGTCTCTTATTATTATGTTGTACGCCTTACATATAATACACACACTTTCGCATGACTAAGATAGTCATTCTTAAGTCTTGATATTATATGTAGCGGACTGCTACGTTTAGGGTACCCTTCGAGACATGACAGTTGGAACTTAAAAGGTGCTAAGTCTCAACAAGCACTATATATGTCTTAAAAAAGTAAAAAAAATAAAAATAAAAAAAGGACATAGAACCATGATGCTTTGACTACTTGTCATTATTGTACCACGACTCTTGCTAATGGGATGAGGCAGGTTATTCTGCAATCTACATGTATACACTACTAAAGCAAATCTATTGATAGGGAACACTTGACTATAACCTAGCAAGTCCAACCTTGACCTAATAAACTGACGAGCTCATTAATAGCTTCACAATTAGGCCAAGAAGCTCCAAGAGGGGCCTTATCTTACTCCAATCTTGACCACATGGGGACCCCGATTCTATGGAGACCTCAGCCTCGTAATGAAGCTTCACAAGGGCTTGATCTAAGGAGAACCTTGTTTTCTTACTATCATCATCGTGACTTACACGTCGAGGACCACGCCTCTACTCCTCACTTATATCTCCTCAAAGGAAACAACCACGAGTTTGGCTATCTCCACTCTGCGTAAGGACCAGCTTGGGTTCGAGATCACCTACCTCTTTATAGGCTTAAGCCTATGTGAAACAAGATTTTGTGGGCCCTCAATTAATTTATGAGCACAGGCTATAAAAAGACCCTAACTGCTAAGGAAGAACATCTGATGTCTTACCTACTCTAGTCCAAGCTTACTTTTCTCTTTACTTTCTTGAACCCATAAGCTAACCTAAGCATTGGAATGGTCGTGTTGAAAAACCCCTTTGCACACCACTAACTGTTTATTATGTTTATAGGTTTACCTTGCTTTAACACTACTTTTATAGGCAAACTCACCACCTGTAACAAAAGTCATTCTCAAATGAATGCTTAGTAAGAGAGATGTAGTAGAGCATTTCAACACATATCCTAAAGTCACAAATGTTGGGAATTCGTTAAACTTAAATTCCTAAATTGCACAATTAATGTACTAGATTAGAGAAAAACAAATCTAAATAAAGGAAAAGCATACCTAAATCCATAATGATGCACAAAATCTTTATTTTGAATGATCTGTCTTCCATGTCAATATGAAATCTTTAGAGTTTGGTCTTTTATCTCTTTTCTTTTTCATGATGGGATGTCGAAATAAGTAATATGCAATAATTTATGGCATGGGGACCATAATCAAATATATATATATATATGTCCATTTTCATTATTTCCAATTTAATCTATCATAAAACTAGAAATATTATATTTGGTTTCTACATATAATATCTTATACTTTATATGATGCATTAAAGTTTATACCTTTATTAGATCACTCTATATGGACTTTATACCTTATGATAACTTTTTACGCAATTATTACCACTAACACATAAGCCCATTTGGTTTATTAATAACACAACAATCTCCCATTTAGGCTATATGTGTGTGACTTTATAATTGTGTACAAATCTTATAAGTACTAAAAATTTTGCTATCATTATTGAATGCATCTCTAAACAATTTGATCCATCAATCATATCAAAATAGTACTAAAACAAGTTTTACTAAAAGTATTATGATGGACCTTATCAATGATCACATATATCAATATCATTGAATGAGTTTTATCAAGTATGAATGTGCAATATGAAAATAACATGTAATGTGATCTAACATAACTATTTCCAATTGATCCAACCATATACATTAGTGTGATCAACTTTATATGAGTTCAAAAATAAATTTAATTAGAAACCTTATAACTAAAAAATAGCCTCATAACCATAGTTATCAAAATAACAATTTTACTTATACGATTTTATGGGTTTACAATTTTCGGAGGTCTTTCTAAATTAACTCATGTGTAGAATCATTTTTTATTTTTTTTGTAAAATCTTATGATTTCATTCGAATCTACAAGTAAACTCGGTATAACCTAACAATTTTAACAAAGTTCACCGATTCCACCTAGTTGAGTCAAATAAGCTAAAATATAAAAAATGTATATATAGAATCATGTTTTTATAAGCTCAACAACTATTAGGGTGATCCATCTTTCTTATCACACTCCAATTTTGTTTTTACTTATTTATTCTCTCTTTTTCTGCCTCCCCTTAACTCCCCTACTCTACATTTATAATATTTATTTAAGTTGAGTTATAGTTATAAAATTTATAAGGATACATAATTTATTTCATTTATCGAAACTAAGATTTGAAAATAGTTGAAAGTTTGATTGTCTTTTGATTCATAACTACTTTCAAATAAAATAATAGAAGAGAACTAAATTTTAACTATACTTAGTCTTTTTGGATATTATACTACGGATTAAAATTATTATGAAAGGAGAACTTGATTTATTTATTTTTCTTCCCACATCATTATGTCTTTTAAGTTTTTCATGGTTTGTAAGCATGTATATAGTTTTTCAAAACTATTTTGCATAGGTTTGAAACTGTAGGGGTGTTGATTCAGATGCAATTATCATGTGTGCCGTTGTGTTTATCATACTATGTGTGACCTAGGAAAATGACATGTGAAAGGGATAACCAGGAGACAGTTGCATATGAAGGAGGAGCAAGCGATCTTAAGGCTCAAACACACTCATGATAGGTAAGGGAGCTAAGAAGCATCAACCTTGTTAAGTACCATGAGATCAATGTGTCTTTGAGTAAATCAAGTAATTGATTCACTAAACGAAAATCCAGAGCATTACGACGTTGGTCCAAGATTTTCGATCCTCTAAATGAGATGGCCACAGGTTCTTTATAGAGATCTAGTTGTTAATATTGTCCATTATATGAGATAAATAGCAAACAGCCAGGATGAGTCCCTTTCATAATGGATATAGATGTGGTTTTTGTGGATCCAGGCCCATTATTGCTTGGCAATTTTAAGATGTTTCTCTAATAGATATTTAAATTTTGAAGGTTATAAATATATGTTCCATTAGAGATTTAGATGGCAACGTGTAAAAAAGAAACTGCGAAGTGTAAAATCTTTTTAAGAGCTTTTATTTGCAACACACAAATAAGAAAAATCTCTCATCATCTTTGTACTCTTGTTCATTAATTTACAAAATCTACAAGGAGAGAGAAGAATATTTAAATGCTCTATTCTTAAGCATCTTGTGAGAAAAGGAACTTATATTTTCCTGTGTGTTGTAACAGCAGTGTCCTGCTAACTTGAGCATGTGTGTGTGTTTGTAATTAATAAAAGCATGAAGTCCTTTGTTGGAGACAATTGGTGATCGTGAAGAGTAGAAAGTAGGCCGAAATCCATGTTAAATTGTCTTAATTTTCTATCCTTATCTTTTTATTTTCCATATTATAATATGTTATTGTGATATCTACTGCAATTAAAGTTTTAATTTGATTTGTTGTATAGAAATTAATTATTTGTACATTTTAGGTAAAATACTCAATTCACCCCCTATTGAGGATTTTCTAGTGCATTTTCATAGCACAATGATGCAACTAGTTTGTATCATCAATCAAGTATACTTATCAAACATATGCAATATAACAATAATCCATTGAAATAAATATAACCTTAGACAACTGGAATCCTAAATATGATGGAGTTTTATGTGCTCTTATTGGTGTTTCAGGAACCAAGTCAACCGTGCCTAAGAGACACTAAAAACTAAGGAAATGAGAGTTATGATTCATATTACTCATCTCTTTCATATTTAGATGTCTTAGTAACTTAAATAGACCTTAGAACTTAGAAACTCTACTAAGTATTAGCCAATTTCATGTTGATACCAGAGGCAACGTTCCCTCGAGTGCCTGATTAATTTCCATAGAACGAATAGAACAAAGTAACCTTAAGTAGAACTAAGAAAGTTTCATCGAGAAAAACCAAGCATTACTAGAGAACCGAAATGTTAATACATGGCAGGACTACCATGTCTAATGCAATATATACAATCGTGCAATGCATATCCATTTCATTAAATGGTTGAATAAGATTTAGTTCGATTATTAGGTAACCATACAACTTCACAAACAATCATCAACATATATCATACAATTATTAGCATAAAGTAGTTATCACTTTCATTATCATAATTTATCAAACAAACAAACACCATGCAACATATATACATAACATTTGTAAAAATGTTAATACATACGCATCTATGCTATAAGCACAATCAATATAATAGATAAGAATTTCTCACCTGTCCATCCTTACTCAATCGTAATAATCTACTCGAAGGTCTAAGATTTGATCTATATCCCCTATGAAATGAAATGTCAAGCAATCTATTCGAAAGTCTAAGATTTGATCTGTATCCCCTATGAAATGAAATGCCAAGCATTTATTACTATACATATAGCCATGTAAATAGTCTTATTGTTGCTTATGTGTCATAAACTCAAATTTTACTACTCTTAATACTGTTTTCTCATTCCTATCTAACTTCATCACATAGATAGTATTTAAAAGCTTGTAAAGTTTACTTTCCTTAAATTATCCTATAAAGTTTGTATAAACTCAATTTCCTCAGAAAGGTCCATAAATGATTTCAAATGCCAATTTTAATTGTGTAATCTTAATCTAAGCCATTGTACCCATTTTAACTAGTTTTTTTCTGCATATGAATAGCCATTGGAAAGCTTATTTCATGTACTATTTGTAAAAAAAAAAAAAATAATGCGACTAGGCTTGTTACATGCATGTAGAAGCTGCAAGGCAGGTTTCTAAACTAATTTTAATGTCACTTAACCAACTATTATCTCTTTTTTGCCAATTATGCCCAATTCATGAAATTATACAATAATAATAAAGAGATAAAGGAGGAGAAGATCACGCCGACATTTTAATATGGAGTTCGACCCGCTCCTTAGTTTCTATGGCCTACAAATGCCTTACTCAAGGATTACTTTACATATTCATTCAATTCAAACAATACCTCACAAGGAGGACTTCACAACAATATCTGACAACTAAGGACTTCACCATGCCTCAAGCATATGAAGACTTCACTAAAACACTAAAAAAAAAAATGCAAACAAATGTGTGAATAGTACATTACAATATATTAGCTTATTAATCTCACTATAATACTATTCACTCAACAAAAAACAAACAAATTGAGAGAGTATTTCATGTAATCTCTACCAATTAGCCTTACTCTATTTTCACAAAACACCCTAACACTTCTATTTATAGGCACCTAAAACAAGCTAGTTGTTGCCATCAAAAAGCTTACCAATGGTCAGATGTCAAATCCTACAATGGTTATCCTTCAAACACCAGCTTGCCGGTCCACATTTTGTGCTCGCAATCTTCCCCTCAATCTCACCAATCAAGAACCACGCTTCCTTCTCTTATATGACGAGCTAGTGCACTTCCGGATACATGTGCCAAAACACAAAAACATATACATATAAATGCACAATGTAGCTCAAACATATCACAAATAATTTTTGTGTGTCAAATGTAATCCAACTAAGTTTTAAAGTGTTTGTGCAATTCATTTTCTCATCAAAACAAGATTGTAACCTCCACATGGCTCAACACTATTCAGTAATCAACTTAAATAATTCATTTTACACATGTAACTCTACTTACTCTAAAGGTACCGAGAGTACATTAAGGTACTAAAATTTATGATTTGCTTCTTATAATTCCATTGTCAAGCTTATTTCCTTGTTTAATGTTCCTTTCATCAAATTTTAGTGATCAAGCTTACTTTTAACTTAGAATTTCCTTTTTAGCGAAACTTGCACTTAGGGCCATCTTCACTGTTATTCCTTTTTCTTCAATTTAAATGTATGTTTCTAACCTATATGATCATATTACTTAATATTCTCATGGTTTGTACTATCTTTCATTTTGAAACCCTGTTACTCTATATGAGCTGAGACCCATGCCCTTATTTACACAAGTAATTCTTAAGTTTGATCACTTAATTCAAGGTTGATCTATCATATTATTCAATATATACTTGAATTAAATCAACTATAATCTTGAAACCCTATTCTCCCTAGTATGCCATGGCATACATGTATGCATTTGAGCATGCTTTTAATTTCATTCATACAATTAATCTTCTTAAGTTCTTGTTAGACTAGATATGTATCATTTATCAACTCAAGCATGAATTTCCCTTAAACACTATATAGGATTGAAACATGTCATGATGGAACTCCTAGGGTTTTCTAGTTTGTTTTTGTTCTTCAATCTCATTTATACTATTGAAAAACTATGTCATGTGCATGTAAAATACTTAAATATAATATAAGGAAAGTATAAATCCTAGCATGGCTGAGAATCCCTTCTATACACATACATGTTTATATCATCTTTAAGCGATCGATTAAACTTCATGAATCATGTCATGTCTCTCTCTTGCTAAGTGTAATTAGGATCTTATCATAGAATACACATGACAAGCTGATATACTAGAGTGTTCAAATTCTATATGTTATGGTCCTAACATGTTTTTGTTAGCTCTTCATGAAATTCATTAATATACATATTGTGAGCTTAGAATAAAATAGGAATTATCTTAGTTTAAGAGAGATTGAAATTGTAATTACTTCTTTCCTAGGAATGTCGAGATCCTAGAAGTAAGAATAATAAATACTAGTTTGTAGCTATGACAATTTTAATTGAAATGAACCATTTTCTTACGTAAGCTTGATGATGATTATAGCAATAATTATACTTAGGTCCCTTAGTGTTTCATGTTAAGTATTATATCTAGTAAGGGTTATAGTTTTTAATTAAAGTTTTACAAATGAAAGCAATATATGGAATGGTGTGTTTAGTTCTCAAGGTCTTATGTTGAAATGCAAGGGTGTTTAAAAGTATTTAATGAGGTAAGCTTAGATGGCCATTACAATGAATGAAAGTATCATGTAATGACAAGAGGATATGGTGATGTCATGGTGTGTTTAGGTGAGGAACATGGAGTTTACGACAAGACTTCCTAAAGAATTGGGAGTTCATTTGTCTCATGTACATAAGTTGCATCGAATACGAGGATTTTGTAATGATTAGTGGAAGATTGTGGAGTGATGAGGTAGCTTATTGATGTTGATTTATATTTATGTGTGTGTAAGGAGCATTCACAGCAAGAAGGAGAAAGAATTAAGGAATTCCTTCGTCCCATGTGATTAAATTGCATTAAATGAAAATGATGGAAAAATATTCTATCAATTTGAGGTGTGTTGTTATTATTAGTGGGGCATGGTGATTGGCGGCATTGAGAAGGAATTGAATGAGAGTTTAATTTATCTTACATGCATTAATATCATTTATTGTGTAGATCATATGAAGATTGAGGGAATATTGTGATGTGTAGCATAAGAATGTGTATGTGTGGGTTTCACGATTTGAGGGGAGAGATGAATTACGAGTTAAGTGTGAACATGAGTCATAGAGTAGACTAGGTCATCATGTAGACGACGTAATGATTGCCATGAAGGTAAAAACAACTTGCCAACTTGAGAAGTTGCTATACGGTTGGACTTGGTATAGAAGTCTTAAAACATCCATGTGTCAGTCTTACCAATTAATGCCTAGATTAAAATACGATTTTCTATTAAAGAGAGTGTCATTATCAAAATTTATGACTAGGATATGGATAAGATCATGGATGTTCCCAGCAAGACATGCAGTGCCTCCCCTTAAGCTTCCTAGTCTTGGATGGTTTCTGAAGAAAATGTGAAGAAGTATCACTTGTTGATTTGATAATAATAGCTTGTTCTAAATGTAAGATGGTTAGCTTAGTTATCGTGTTAGATATTAAGTAGTATGCGTATAATTGTTTTGGTTATTTCAAGATAATATCTTTTAAATTAAGTCTAAGGCATGTACATTATTTGTGAAACGCTTTTGAGTCAAAAATAAAAATTTTAAGTCTATGTGATTAAGTAATTTTATGGTTTTTTACCTACACGATTAGAGTTTTTGGGCTTGATAGGTTGAATTAAGGTTTTAGGTGATATAGATTTAAGATATTCTAAATTTCATGTTCATGAAATCGAAATTTTTATTTGAACTTTAGATTTATAGATTTTGATAAGTTACTAATCCCATCGTGTATTTGTTTAGCCCTAGTGATATATCTCTAAACTATTGTTTACTAACTAATAGACTTTAAAAATTGGTTGTTTCATTCTATGCATGATATCTAGGGTCGTATGTTTATATTTATTGAGTTATTGATAGTATCAGAGCTGGTCTCTAAGGTTTAATGCTTAACTGAGGGAGTTAAGTTATATTTAATAAGTCATTTATTACTTGTAACTTGGGAGCTTTTAATTGAGCATTACATCTTTTACAAGTGTGCATTTACTCCAATGTTTAATTGAGGGAAATCAATGTTGTGTAATGATTGTTCTCATTAAAAAAAGCGAGATTATTGAACCATGTGGATGTTATAATCTTGTTTTGATGAGAAAATGGATTGCACAAATACGCTACAACTTAGTTAAGTTACATTCAATAAGGAAAATTTGTTTTTAATAAGTTTAAGCTTTATTGTGCATATATATGTTTGTGTTTTATGTTTGTTTTGTGTTTTGGTGTAGTGGGCAAAGAGAAAACGCACCACCTCATTAGTATGAAAAAAATGAGTGTGGCTCTTGATCAAAGGAAGACCATGGGCTTGAAATATGGATCAAGTTATAGGTAGATCTAGGACCGACTCACTGGTACATGAAAAATAGTCATTGCAGAGTCTAACATCCGACCATTGGTGGGCATTTTTAGGGCAATGACTAGCTTGCTTTAATTGCTTATAAATACAAGTGTAGTGAGTGTTTTTGAGTAAGAGAGTGAATCTTAATTTGCATAGATTATGTCAAAATACTCTCTCAATCTATTTTTAGATTAGTTGAGTGAATATGTGATTAGTGTCATAGTGAGATTTGTTAGCAAATATTATAAGGCACTAGTCACATTTTTGTTTGTAATTTTTATGGGTGCTTTAGTGAAGTCCTCTCTTGTTTGAGGTCAGGTGAAATCCTTATGTGTTGAGGCAATTATGCAATGACCTCTTTGTGAGGCAAATGTGAAGTCCTCTTGATTGAGGCAATTGTTTTGAAGTCCTCATGTGTAAGGCAATTGCGTGTTGAATGAGATATGTGAAGTCTTCGTTAAGTGAGGCAATTGTGGAATATGAAAACTAAGGGATAGGTTGAACTCCATGTTAAATGCCGGTGTGATCTTCTCATTCCTTTATCTCTTTATTATTATTGTTAAAATTGCATGAATTGGACATAATTGGGAAAAGAGATAAGGGTTGGTTAAGTGAAATTAAAATCATTTTAGAAACCCACCTTATAGTTTCTGCATGCATGTAACAAGCCTAGTCGCCTTTTGTTATTTATAGTTGACTTGTAATATGTAATCTTATCTTTTGTATCTTTTACCAGCCATAGACAAAGTATTTCTTAATCTGGTCATAAACCATAAATGAACACAAATCTATTTAGTTTTAGTTTATAGCATCTACATGAGCATTATCTCATTATCTATTGTGTAAAATTTAGTTTCTAATTACTGATCCTAACACAAAATCTTAGGGGTTACATATCAAGTATCAAAACTAAATAGAAAAAACTAACAACATTAAGAATGCTTTTCTCCATAAGCTTTTATAAAGTTTAGCGACTCAAATAGAAAAAAAAAAAGAAAGAAAAAGCAGTTTTTTTTTAAATGAAAAAATAGGTTTATGACCCAAATTAAATCAAAAGGTTAATTAAAAAATTTACCTGTGGAACTTGGTTATATGATATTAAACAAAATTGTAAAACTTGCAGCAAATTCCAAAATAAAAAACTTTAGATTTATTCGCATATTAATTTGTGTTAGAACATAATTAAATCTCTATATTATTTGGGAGTTTAAGGGCACACATACAATTGTAATTATTCAACAGTAAAAATAACAAGCAAAAAAAGTACAAATCCTTCTCTAATGAAAAATATTTGGAGAGTTGTCTACAAATAATAATTTTGAATATAAGCGCCCGCAAAATGAAAAATAGAGTATTTATTATTTATTTGTTTATATATTAACATTCTTTTATAATATTTCATAGGTAGATACAACATTTCTTAAAACTTGTACCATTTATATTAAAGTATAGGCTTTAGGGTTAGGTACATGGTATGAAGATGTCATACCCATATTCTACCTCGTGAGAACATGTTCTGAAAGATTTGTACACATACTATGTAACCCTTAATACTAGTGCAGTAGTGCTAGCAATCGGTATTATCATGTTATGTTTCTTATCCATGTTTAAATAGGTTCGTGTTTGAAAACCATCAACCTATGACCCGATCCATTTGTTAATCGTCTATAAAAACCTAAATCTATGACTCAACCCATTTATACCATATCCCATGTCCACCCGTTTATTGATTAATAAAACATATAAATACATATAACTTCCATTGGAAATTTAAATATTTTGCATTATCGTATAAAGTTAATATTTTACACTTGATATATTACTCATATATAATTAAAAAAAAAAGAATATTATAATATGTCACTTAATGAAAATGTTATTGATTAATAATTGATGATGACAAAAAAAAAATAATAAAGCCTATATTTTAAACCAATAAATTTATATACAAAAATTGTATGTATACCCTTTAAACATTTGTTATATATGCTACATGATTTATATGACAAATAGATCATGTTAGTTATTTGCATATTAATATAATAGTTATATGTATAATTTCTATTTTATATGTCATGTATATGTATTACATATAATATATACAACGTATATGTTATTTATATTATATATTAATATGAATCGGTATAACATGTTACATATAATCTAGGTATTATATTGAGAACACATACATATATAACATATTCAATTTATATAACAAATAAATTATAACATGTATATATTATATATCCATAACCTATAAATTATATATATATATATATGTGTGTGTAGCTCTGTTATATACATACATATATTATGATATATATACATGATATATGTTGTACATAATTTATAGTTTATATATACTTTTTAAGTTATGTATTTATATCTACAATCTTTACAAACTATAAATGTTATACATAAAATTTATAATATGATTTAGACCTATAATTTATATATTATATATAATCTATATTTTATAATATGCATACAAATATATATATATATATATATATAGCATATTCATTTCATGTAACCAATGAATTAGAATACACACACACATATCTAATATATAAATTATGTATTTATAACCTATTGATCTATATATACAGATAAATGTATATTCATATATACATTGTAAATATTTCTTAAACTAGATATTAAACAAATAAATACAAACAGTTAATAATAATGAGGCTGAATAAAAGATAACCGATATTAACAAAAGTGGTTATGTAATTCATACTTTATGTGTACTCTATAAGTTACTAATATATATTATATATAATCTAACCTCTATATAAATGTTCTATAGACAATATCTATTTTAATATAGATATTTATATTATATGTTATACGCATAATCTTTATGTACCATATATATTATATAATTACAAGCAGACGACGCACTCATGACGCGTGTAGAAATAAAACAGCTCAACATATATAAATTAAATAGATTCATTGTTTTGACAGGTTGGAATAATTACAATTGTATTTTCCACAAGTAACTTCTCCAAGTTGGATGACTGCCGTGCATAAATATGATATCAGAAGTTTAGATCGGTATATAAAGACATGCTTATACTAAAAAAGGAAAAAATTATGTCTATTCAATTCCGATTTAATTCTATTCAAACTCTATTTAATTTCATGATTTCAAGGATACCAAAAATATTTTGTGCCCATATGCTAAAAAAGGAAAACACTATGTCTATTCAACCCCTATTTAATTTTATTTAAACCCTATTTAATTTCATGATTTTAGAGATACCAAAAATATTTTACGCAAAAAAACTATGTCTATTCAACCTCTATTTAATTCTATTCAAACCTTATTTAATTTCATGATTTCAAGCATATCAAAAATATTTTACGTTTATATGCTAAAAAAGGAAAATATTATGTCTATTCAATAATTATTTAATTATATTCAAACCCTATTTAATTTTCATGATTTCAAGGATATGAAAAATATTTTATACCTATATGCTAAAAATATTATATTAAAAATATTTACACTAAAGATGCCAAAAGGGGTGGTTTTGCTTTAATAGTATAGATAATATATAGACTTTATTATATGTGTGTTATATATCCTATACATATATTTCTTTTAAGTATTTGATTTACATTCTATATGGTATATATATTATGTATATATATGTACATAAGCCATATGTGTATCAAATAAATAAACATATATTAATATATATAAATTACATATATTATTTGTTGAAGAAGATCTATGTTTTATATATTTTTTATGTATGTTCTATTATAATTTATAATATGATATACATATATATCATTTGTTTCTTATGCGAATAGTTTTGTCATTTTGTAATTTAATTAGGGTAACATATTAAAATTTAACAAAATAAGAATACAAAATAATAACACAAAATAATAACATTATATTTTATCGAGTTCTCAGTTTATAAATGGGTTTAGACCCTAAATCCAAACCTAGAAAGGTTTAAATTTGTTTCATTTCTGAGTTTGACCCATTTTATTTGTTTTGATGTTTACTTATCCAAACCCTTCTATAATTGTGTCGTATTGTGTCCGAGTTTATTGGTCAGGTCCTAAATTACCAATGCTACTTAACACTCATATGAAATCGACTCAGTCAAGTAAGGTATAGGTGGATACTATGTATGATTGGGTTACTTGCTCATCGCAACTTTTTGTTGTGAAAATTGGTCTATTATTATAAGTTTATGATATCTATTATATCATCCATTAACAGCAGAACATTTTTTCAGTAATTGTCCCCTGCCCCTTATAAACCGATTTCATTCGCTCACATTTATATTCCGCTATAGTTCTATAATAAAGTAATTAATATGTTAGTTATTATATATTTATATTAATACTTAGATAATTGATTGAACAATTTCATTGATGATGAACCTAGAAGCTCCTCATATTTTTTTTGCTACAAGAGTCACTGTAATTTCTATATATTTTTAAAGCCTATCAGGGGTTCTACATATACGAAATGAGTTGAAATTTTATTTTTAAGTAGGGCAAAAATTATTATGATTACGAATTATTTATAAAATTAATCATAACAGGCTTTTGACGTTGTGGACAGACAATGAAACTCTTCTTCCGTCCCATCCTGTCCCACCCATAAAGTATGAAGCTTATACAACGTAACGATCTCCGGATTGTAACATTAACTAACACCATTTTAAACCAAAACGAGAAATGTAATAAAGTTATAAATGGGGTAGCCATTTATAACACAATATCCCACTTGATTTCAGCAAAATTTCACATTTGGTGGTTGGTGCTTGTGAGTCTCAACTCTCATTGAGCTTGTCTCAAGTCAGCATGAGAAAGGTTCTACTATACATGAGCACACACAATTAGAACATCACGATCGTGCTCAGCAAGTTCAACAAAATGTAAAATTTCATGGAAAGTTTCTCGTGTCAGATTGCCAAGCTTTAAATCAAAACATTTGTAATTTGCAATTGCAACAATGTTCATTGGGAGCAGGAAAAAGGGAAGTGGGGATGGGGGCGGGGAACAGGTGAATTAATAACTCAGCCTGACTGTCACTTTCCACCTCCTTTCGCATTGAATTGGGCATCTATTTTGGCATGTGGATGATACAACGCAAACATTTACCCTCTCTCATAAGATCAAGAGCTTTGTTGATATCTTCAAATGAAAAATTATGAGTCACCAATTCATCAACCTGGATTTCCTGCAAGTATGTTATATCTATTAGGATCTCAATATGGTGAGCCCCAAATGACACTGCAGGAAATCATGAATGACATATCCTATGATCAGGCTACAATATAGTAGCTCAGCAACACATCAATCAATCAATCAAAAAGATATTGCATAAGGAAAGTCCTAGATTTCATGAACATTATTTTCCTAGGATCGAATATCTGTTTGTTACCTTCTTCATGTACTTGTCAACTAATAAGGGTAGATCGGATTTTGGTTTAAATCCTCCATACATCGATCCTTTTAAAGTTCTTCCAGTGAGGAACAGGGCATAATGGGCAGATATCTGTGGCTTATCTTTTGGGACACCAAGTGTTATAGCCACACCCCATCCCTTCAAGTAAACAAAAAAACTAAAAAAGTAAGAGACATCTTAGTAATGGCATATAAAATTTACTGAGAATGTGAAGGAATTAAAAGAAATTACATCAATGCAAGACTGCAATGCAGTTGTTGCCACATCCGTGTTGCCTGCGCATTCAAAACAGTAGTCTGCACCTCCATCGGTGATACGCTTTATAACCTGGATATTACTTCACCACTGTAGTACTTCCAAAGCTTAAAAAATTGCTGATGCACATACTCATATAATGTAAGCAAAATTTCTAATTGCTATTGTGCAATCCATTAATTACCTGATGAATGGGCTCATTGTGGTCTTGTGGGTTGAGGAATTCACTGACTCCAAAGACTTTGGCTGAAACAGCATGTGTTTTATGATCTCGTTAGTATAAAGAAATTTGTCTGCACCTATGCAAATTAGGAGATAAGGACATGAAATTTTACCTGTTTCACTTTTCTCCGAATTAATATCAACACCAATCACTCGTGATGCTCTTCTCAGTCTTGCACCTTGAGCTACCTAAAAGTCCAAGAAAAAGTGCTGAGTGAAAAGGAAATAGTTCATCAGCAAAGAGCGAAAATGAAAGGAAATTCATTTCCACTTACAGAAAGTCCAACAGTTCCAAGACCAAATATTACCACAGTTGCTCCTTCAGATACATTGGCGACCTTCCAAGCTGATCCTAGACCTGATATAGCATAAGCAAGATTTCAACATATAAGAATATTTTTGTCCCACTAGAATAATGAAGATGCATTAATCCATGATTATTGCACTCATCCAGTTCACTTTTGGCTTGGCACAATTCAAAGCTGCACATTCCCCATATGCACCAGAATTCCTAATGATGAGAGTGTAAATCCTGCATGCTTCTTCACTTGTTCAGGTGGATTCTCTTATAAACTCTTTTTAAAAGAAACATTAAATTTAGCAGGCAATGTATCTCGACAAATATTTTGAGTAAATAATTTACATATGGAAGAAATGTTTCTAGTTCTGCATGTCCCTGCCAGATTGACATCTCAAATATTAATGCCTTTAGGCATGAACCTATGATTGCAATCAACCAATAATTAACTATGGTGTTTTACGTGAAGTGCCTTAATGAATGTTATCCCCACTGCATGTTGCTTGGCAGTTTTACTTCTCTAATATACAGAGTATTTTATGACCTTCTAATAGCATTCTAGCTGAAGGATTCATCAATAAGCTGGGGATTTTTCATTTGCCCTGCCTAGACTTCAGGCAAGCTATTATGAAAAGAAGAATGATGAAACTATGTTTAAGGCAACATGGTATATTTTGTAAACACGTAACCTGCAGCTACACCGCAGCTCAGAAGGCATATTTTCTCCAAAGGCACCGCTGAATTGATCTTGACAGCACAGCCAGAGTGAACTACTGTATACTCGCTGAAACTTGAAACAGCACAATAATGATAGACAGGCTTTCCTTTGATGAAGAAACGTGTCTTTCCATCACTATGCATTACCCCATTCCTTTCCAACCCCAATACTTCACATGCATTGCCTTTATTTGACGTGCACTGTCTGCATTGCATACATTCTCCAATGAATGCTGTTAAAACATGGTCTCCCTTTTTGAATTCGGTCACTTTATCACCAACACACTCAACAATCCTGCAGAATGGTGCTGGGATTCAATAATGTAATGGAGAAGAGTAATAAACAGAATAGTGGAAGTAATAACATAGGAACTCAACCACACTGTATTGTCAGATTTTGCCTGAAATATTTTCAATGAACTTGAAATAACAAGTTGCCGTAGTATCCAAGGATAAAAAAGCACATTCTATGATTTCTGTCTAATGTACAGAAATTTGTGTGGTACAGTAAGTTCACATCCACATCTCAAAATCAGTCAATTTATTGCATGGCATATGACCTAAATAACAATCTTAGAGACCATTGATACTATGAAAGACAGTCAATGATAAGCCATCTTTTGTATGCACTGGAAGCTCCCTTCTAGAACAGTCTTTCAGATACAAATACCTATACATGTTAAACAACACATGCACACATGCACACACCGAAAAGAAGTGAAAGAGGACAGAGGACTCACCCTGCTGCTTCATGGCCAAATATTCGAGGAAATAGAGGCTGCAGCAAGAAGCAAATTTTTTCAGAGATTCACCCACTTCTATGCAAAATGCAAAGAAACTAAATATATGAGAAAGAAAACCAATTACTGAGTGATAACCAAGTAGACACCTAAGACGTTTTCATTTTCCCTTACTGACCAAAATGAACTTTACTCTGCCAAGGCTAAGTGACTAGAATGGGTGAGTAAGAAAGAGCAAGCTAGAAGACCATAAGATAATTGCCAAACTATATATATCAACACAATTTGGAGATTGGTAAAATGTGCACTGTTTTTTAACAAAAAATAACAATATTATGTATGTACTCATCATTCGGAAAGCTGAGTCTGGCTCTGCTCACCGAAGCTGATATAATTACTAACAACCAGTGAGAAAGTCAATATCCCAACATCATACACAAGTAAAAACACAAACTCGTGCACACACACACACACACACACACACACACAGATTTATTCCTTTGTCTAAATTGATCTGCCTAAGGATGGGCAATTCCCATGGCAACCTGCCTGCACAACTTAGCTCATGACAAAAACAGAAACAGAAACAAAAACCTATGATATTGCACTTTTCATCCAGTATGACATAATTTCTAACCCCCCATTACGCAGATTCTCAGACTGACACGAATTGGGCATATATGAAATCATTATGGCATTGTGATCAAGGAAGATAACCGTAAGATAGGAAGAAGAATTATCATACCCGACCTTGCCAGGCGGAAATGTCGCTGCCACAAGGAGAGGTACAGACCACTTTGATTCTGATCTCAAGAGTTTGAGGAGGACTCACTTCCACTTCTTCTATCACCAATGGCTGCCCAGCTCCCCATGCCACAGCAGCTTTCCAACATTATTAACAAACTAAACTAATCAGACTTTCTGTATCAATACAATAGATTAAATATCTCACATGGGTAGAGTCAACAACGATTTATCAGGAAGGAGATCTTAGTTAATCATGTATCCTGATCCTAAGCTTAGCTTGGTCTCATAGGTCGTACAAATGCAAGGAAGATTTCTACAATGAAAATACAGAAGCAAAAGAAGCTTTCTAATAATACTGCAAAAACATATATAAATATAAAAGGTACCTTTGCAGGTGATTACATTGGAAGGTGATGACATGATCTGATGAAAAAGAGAAGAGATGGAAGCTAAGAATGTGCAGAATAGGAAGGCAACACTTGCACTGTGTGTATATGAAGTTAAAAGCAGCCTTTGAGAAAATGAGCAATCATTTGGCTTGCTGAGTTGTAGGGGTGGGGGGTAGGTGAGTTGAGGGTTTTTGTTTTGGTACAAAGTCCGGTGAGATGACTTGGTAGGTAAGTACTTGGAAGTGAAGGATATCAACTAATTCTTATGTCCTGCACCTAAAATGAATAATATCCATGTTTGCCAACCGCTTATTTGAACACGGGGCATGTTAATATAAATAATTTCTTTTTCGAAACATTTTACGTTTTTTTTTTTCCAATTTCATACATATAAATTATTATATGATGCTAATTAAAGGGCTAGAATTAAGATTGATTTGTTTAAATTTGGAGTTAAGCCAAATTTACAATTAGATATATATATACACACATAAAATACACACACACACTAGAAGTAGTTGTTACTTGTACAAATTTCATCCCATGCGGAGAGGTAATTTCTGGATAATACACGTGTCTACTAATTTTGTAAGAAAAACTACACAAATACAAATTAGATAAAAATAATTACATAAATATTAACACAAAATCGCATATTAAATAGGTATTTCACAAATTTCTATATGAAACACTCTTTGAAGATACAATTCAACAAAAAATTATACGGTGCTGAATCGTATTTTCAAAAGACATTTCATGATTTTTAAGATGAATCGCATCTTGAAAGGACGATTTACTTATTTCGTACGTAAATCGTATATTTAACAAACAATTCATATTTTTTCATGAATCGCATCTTTAACAAGAAATTCACATGCCAATTCGTGAATTGTTTAATATACGATTTTATGTTGATATTTTGATAATTAATTTTATGTAATTAGTATTTAAGTAATTTTTATTTGAGAGTTCAGCAATCATACAATTTTTTTGGATAATTTTCAGTTTTGTTACGTACATCTGTGTGGATAAAGCGTTTTTCATATATGATGCAATGCTTTACCAGCCAAATGAAAAAAAAAAAAAAAAAGGCAAAAATGAGAGTATTCAAAAAAGTATCTTACTTTCCAGCAATTACATTCAAATATCTAAATAAAAATTTATTCTACCAAATTAAGTATACATGTGTAATTTTATTGATTAATTTCAAAATTCTAATAACTAATTACATATCATCCAAAAGTTCGAATATTATTTATAACATTAACCGATAAATTAAAACACATTCAAGTCAATATGAAAAATGCATGAAAGCGAAAATCTTTCCTTGCTTAAATGAATATCAGATTAAATGAGTCAAATGATCCTTGAATGTTGAACTCAAACCGATAGCTAAACATTCCCCCCCCCCCCCCTCACACCCCCTTCCTCCCACTTCCCCACCACCCCACCCCCCCACCCCCCCGCCCCCCCCCCAAAAAAAAAAAAAAAAAAAAAAAAAAAAAAAGAAAGAAGACAAACCATAGTAGTCATTTTAAAGGGGGTGATTGATCGTTTGTATATATTGATGCGTTTAACTTATGAAAAATGCTTTCTTACAATGTTTTGAGGAAATTTTGCATAATTAAAACATCAAAATTGTTAAATATTAGCATAAAAAATTTACAAATATTACAAGATAAATATCACATTTAGTAACTAAACTTTTGTTAATTTGTATAATTAACTACTTAAAATTTAAAAGTATCATATTTTTAACTATAAAACTTTTGAGTTCATTCATAGTACCTAGATCAAATGATTAATTGTAAAAATAATTAAAGTTTAAATAACTAATTGTAAAATTTAGTAAAATTCAACAAGTTCATAGCACAAAGGATTAATTGACAATTTTAAATTTAAATAGTTAATTACATAAGCTGGTAAAATTCAAGTACCACATATGAAATTCACCCATATTACAAATATTATTAAGTTTTAGGAGAAATGGTAATGGAAATGCCACTAGCAGTGAACCAGTGAATTACGAAAGATCCTAACAGAAAAATAAAGTCCCCAGTAAAAATTGCGTTTTCAAGATCACTACAATGGCTGACAATTATTAAAGCTTTAACCATAAAGTACGCATAACGTTCTCTGGAGCAAAGGCTCTATCCTTAACAATTTCATTAGTCAAATAATTAGAGCCAATATGAATAAAGACAAGTGATCCAAGTCATCTGTTCTTGTTTTCCTGGGAAGAGGAACCATCCGAGGCTTGTCCTTAATTTTGTTACACAGTTGCAACCACCATTTCATGATATTGTTGATCGTGAACACTCATAATGAAGACCGGAACATCATATGGAAAATAAATTATAGAAGAAAAAAGGTCGGGAATTGCCTATTGTTAGTCATATGCTTCCAACAGTGACAAACCTTTTCTTTGTCACTGCAAATGGCAGCCTCTTCCACAACCACAAAAGCCTAAATTTTAGATTCTTCATAGGAATCAAGAAGAATTTTTATGGAGCAACCATAGACCTTGATGCAACTTTCTTCTCGTGGCCAAACCACGAAGCAAATCAGGAACTTCATCCTATCGAGGTCAGCCTTTCCTCTGCAATAACAAGTAAAATTCCAGCTTCTTACTGCATAAAGTTAATGCATCCTAGAAGGGAAGAAAAACAATCCCACTTTCATAACTGGGGATGCAAAGCATCAGTGTTTTCAGGAAAAATGAAGGCTTGCAAGATGGGGTAGCCATTTATAAGACAGTTTCCCACTTGATTTCAGCAAGTTTCACTTCTTCACCAGAATGTACATTGCCACTCGAGGACTGCGATAATCTGGATGAAACTGTGCTTGATCTATGCGTCCAATATTGAAGTCTGTCATTGCAGCCTCAAAGAAGTATTCAAGAATCTTATCTGTCATAAAAAGAAGGCCGGGTTACAAGTGTCCTTGAAGTACGTGTGATAGAGAGAGAAAGAGAGAGTTGATACCATTTCGAAGTTCTCCAGCCAAGATGATAGTTGTGTGGGTTCCAGAGATTTGCAACAGTGTCTCCAACAAATCTGCAACTGCTCCCTCGCTATAAATGACATCTGATCCCAGGACTAAGAACCATTTTTATTTAAAAAAATATTAGACCTTCCCCAAGTCCAAACATGTACGTAGTGCAGAAGTTCCAAGTATATGCATCAGTAGGAAATGATATGAAGAACATTTTTGTGGTATTACACGCCAAAATAAGCTGTTGAAGGCTCCTAATGTTAATTTAATGAAAGATATAATCACTGTTACCTCGGTATGACAACACTTCTATTAGTGTCTTAAGAGTAATCTTGATGATGTTTTCTACTGCCCGTCCCTGCTAAGAGCTAGCACATAAATTTGTACTTCCAAGGACAAAGTATATAGATGATTTGCAAGTTAGAAGGAAGCACTATAGAAGTCACATGGTTATATACAAAATCTTTTCCACAAAGACAGTGCTTATGAGCAGAGTACGATTGGCTGCTATCATCACCAAAGACTTGGAATATGATCTAGAAAATGTTACAGCTGTAACGGCGTCACGTCTTTATAGCTGTATTTTGTGGGTATTTTTGTGTACTCAATTATGTGTTTCATAGTTGAGTTGTATGTTAATGAGATGGCTAGGGATGTACGCATGCAGGGTAAGGCTAGTTAGGACGCAACCAGGTGTTAAGGGAAGTTATTGGGGGGAGTTTGACGCCAATTGTGTATAAATTCAACATAGAGAGAAAATAGGAAGTGTGGGTTGGGTTGTAACTGTCATTAGTAATGCTGTAATAAAAAAGAACAGAAATGAATGGAAGAAGGCACACCTATTTTCTCCTAATAATTTCAGAGCTTAAGTGTTCGAGAGATCATAGTTAATAGGTGTCCATGACTACATGCAGATTGCCACATATTTCAAGAAGTGTTCCAGGTTGGTTGGTTGCCATATGCCACTATTTGCATCACTCGTTGCTGGTTTGATATGTTAGTTGTCAGTTAGTCCAATAGTGATATTGTAGTCAAAATTCTTTAAAAGTTTAGAATTTGTCTTCTAAGAGTTCTATAAATGGCATAATAGTTAAAAATGAAGTTTTGGAATTTGTTATAAAGAAGAAACCCTAGCAGAGCTGAAAAAGGGTGTGAATTACTTATTAAATTGAGTAGATTTCATTCCATATTAATAAGAGCACCTGTTTTTTGTGTAGTTTGACATATAGCTATATCAGTCGGATTCTCTCTATATCGAATCCTAAAAAGATATCATAGAGTTCTCTCTAAAACAAGCCCTGAAAAGAGATCACTGGGTTTCCTCTATAACAAGTCAAATAATTAATTTCTAAATCTATCTTATAACAGAAAAGCTGTAACATTTTATAAGAACATGGACAGCTAGGAATCTTCACAAAGGATTATTACATGTTTCACGTAGGATGGAGAAGAAAATTAAAAAGGACCAGTAATTCTGACTTGTTACGAAGAGGTTGGATGTGAACCTAACCATAGTCAGGAGGTGGTTCCATCAAGTCTGCATCTGCATCATAACCCCAGGTTAATTCTCTCACTGTTGCAGTGCCGCGCATGTTTTCCTGTTTTAGGTTTGCATCAACATTCTTTTTCAGTAGCTTCAATCTATCAGGCAAATCAGTTAGAATAACTCGTGCACCCAAAAGAGCCATAATGCATCTGGAACACAAAGTTTCCTGCCTTAGACAAGTACTATCTTTGCTGGCAGTTCTATAGTTGTATGACAAAGAAAGCAGTACGTTTTTTGTAAAGTCAATTGCTGCTTTGAGGTCAAATGAACACATAGCATATGAGATTCTTAGTGGTTGTATATGGAATGAAGCATATTAATAGAAGTTTGCTCATGATTTCAATTTATCCTAAACAGGATAAGAATACACATACCCAACTAATCCACATCCAGAGCCCAATTCAATAACTTTCTTCTCTTGAAGACAAAGCATCTTGGAATCCACAGCATGCTCTAAGAACTTTCCTAGCACAACACCACTGTCCCACATAACTGCCCCCGTAACTCCAGGAGTGATCTGCAAACATGTATGCATTAACATCCCAGCTTCAGCAGCATTAACAGTACCACTGGAAGGATGAATGAAAGCAGCTTTAAGAAACTAATCAGAGGAGATTATAAAAAGCATGCATCTAAGAGATATATTTCAGGAAACAGTGACAAAGGAATGGAGTATGGACAATCTTAAAGCTTCCAATATACACCATTTTCTTCTATCATCAGGAGAACTATCGCTTGTTGCTCAGCATAGAGAGAAGAAAGTGACCTTTGAGGCCATTAATGATAATGTATGTATAAAAAAAAATCCACTCCACATCAAAATTAAACCAGAGAAGGCATGATTGAGTGCACTTTTTAAGACATCAGTTGCTTAATAGGCATGTCTCTATCCATGCGAATCATCCTGTTGATTCTCCTTGTATCCACCTTTATTACTGCCACTCTGTCATGTCTAAGAAACCCATGGATATTCTTTGTGTCCAACACCTTACTGTGTAGACCAAAATATATGTGTGTGTGCATGTGGGCGCTTCTAATGCAACAATAAGAGTGGCTGGAAGAAGGGATATCGTGCAAGAATGGTCTAAGTTTGTCATCCCAAACATAAACTCTTACAAACTAATTTTCCCTTCTTCAATCCTAAAGGTAAAAGTTGCTGCTCACCCAGATGATAAACTAGCAGGTAAATAAACTGGGATGCATTTCTTTTTGTGAACAAAACATACATATTTTTAAAAGGGTGAAATCATTCTCCACTTTACATTGACATCTTCAAACTCTAGTCTAATAAGATAACACCAGACCACCACCACTCCCCCCCGCCATCATCTGTGTTTCCAAAAGCACTAAGACAACAAGTATTTATACATTAACTCGAGATTAGGTGGGCATTTGTAAGCACTAAAATACAAGAAACTTCATGAAATGTTGAAAGAACTTGAAAAGTGAAAATAGGGAATATTTCCCCATCTAGTTAATCAACACTCACCATAGCTATTGCAGCACAACACTTATGATTCTTCCTTGAGAAACAAGGCACCCAAAATTATTCTCTATTTAGGAGCGCCAAAACCCATAACAATTACGCCTAAAATACTAGGAAAGACAGTGGGAGAATGGTGAGTATGTATTAGCAATGAAAATGAAGGAGTACTTGTACTAGTACCAGTGAAGAAGGGGACTGGTGAATGGAGAGAGAGTGGCCACAAGCGTCAAGAGAGAGAAGAAGTGAGGATTGAGCCACGAAAGCATTGGGCTTTGACATCGTTGGCTGCTGTATTCCCCATAATAACATCGTCTCCTCTGCCGCCGCTTCTTCGCCGGATTCCGCCACTAACAACCGCACCTTCCCTCCGTAAGATCCCAGTTGCACCATTACCTCTCCTTCTTCTCCTAACTCTAACTCCTCCTCCATGTTATGTCGTACTTTCACTGCAATTGCGCAATCTATTTACCTATTCCTTTTTCTTCTTTGGTCTGGTTCTACATTCGACGCTGTGTTTGGCAATATTAAAAAGGAAGAAAATTATGGAAACGGAAAGGAAAGAAAAAAAGAAGAAAAGAAATTTTGCGAAAAAAGTTTTCATGTCTTCGAATTTTAAAAGTAGAAATGAATGTGTTTGGATATTAAAAGTAGAGTTGAATAGAATTAGAAAAATTATATTAGAAGGCATTAGCATTTGTGGTAAATTTCAGTTAAAGTGTAAAGGTTTGTGAAGGTTGAAAAATGTATAAATTTTTTGATGGATGAGTCAAATAAGGTATGATAATTGATTATGTATAAAATTTTCAATTAAATGCCACATGGCATAAATTATAATAATTTTTTAGTTCTCTTTCCATTTAAACAACCCGCGACCCAACCCATTTTAGATAAAAATAAAATAAAATAAAATTAGTCATCTTTCTCAAAGGAGGACTTAATCTTCCTCTTCAAAATTTCTTCAATTCAATGTCAAGACCACGACGATGGCTGCAAGTAGTTCAATGTTTGATTTCTCCCTCTTTGACCATAACTATAGCGAAAACCATCCTCTTTCAAATTTTCTTCGCCATTAAAGGACTTCATCTTTTTTATTCATCAAGCGAAGACTCATCAAGCTAGCTCATTAAAACAACATAACCCATCCCTACCAAACTCGCTGAATCAACAATGCATCTTCTTCAACCTTTGTTACCAAACACCAAACCCAGATAAAAAACTTATTACACCCATTTGTCACTTGCATTGAGCTTGGCACCCACATATTCACCAAGTCCAGCGAGCTCATCTCCGACTACCACCAGCGTAATGAGCACTCAAGGTAACTCACTAAGTCAACTCACACAACCACGAAACCGAGTCCACGAACACAACTCGAATCAAATTGACTCACCAAGTCAAACCCGGTTGTATATTGCTGAGTCAACTCGTTGATGATGCTAAAACCTCATCAACACAATTCGACATCTGCACCATCTTAAACTAGGAATTGCACCACCACTTCATCAAATCAGATTTGGAGCTTTGTAAATTAGGAGTGGATTTAATGTTGATTTAGGGTTTCACATGGTGGTTCCTCAATTTAGGGTTTTTAATTTTATGTTTAGGGGTAGATTTTAGGGTTTCTGTGAAGTCCTATTTGCTCTCATCTCTATCTTTTTAATTTTACTTATTTAGTTCTTTTCATTTAAAATGGGTCGGATTGTTAAAATGAAAGAGAATTGAAAAAGTATTATAATTTATGCCATGTGGTGTTTGATAGAAAAATTTAAACAAAATCAATTATCATGCCTTATGTGGCTCATCCACCTAAACATTTATGCCTTTTTTTTTTTTTTTTAACTTCTACAAATATTGATGCCTTAAAGGAACTTTACCCCAAACCTTAATGCCTTCCAATGTAATTTTCTCGAGTAGAAATGGTTGGAAGTATAGATAATATGACTAATATATCCTCAATTATTTTTCCTTTCCTCTACTTTTAAGGACATATTTGTTATTTTCCTCCACTTTCACTCCTTTCCTTTCATTTCTCTCCAAATTTGGAGAGAAAATTTTGAGCTGCCATAGTAGAAAATTTGCATCCATCTTCATCAACTTTCATCCTTCATTAAAAAGCTAACATAATTTTTTATTTGATTTTTGCAAATTTCTCTTTATTTCCTTAAGTTTTCATCATTGGCAAACACTACACTAATCTCTCCCTCACTTTACACAGGGTGATGGCAAATTTTGATAAAACAAGAAATGTGCCTTTGTACAAAATACATTTTTTAAATAAATACGAAAATATGGTATAAAAAATATTCAAAATATAAATATCAAAGGACAAGTAATACCATGCCTTTAATTAAACTGAAGAGGGCATCACCAAACACCTACCTTGAGCTTCGTAATATAAAGAAGACGCATGCAACACCTGTGTTCTTTTGAATTCTAGGTCTAGAAGTGTTTCTGTTGTGCATATTGTTGTTAGAGTTGTTTCTAATGTGTTTTTAATGTGCACGTTGCTTTTAAATGGAAATGATAGAATGAAAGATTTTAATGAAAATAGATTCTAAATTAGGTATATGGAAGTCTTAAATCTTTTCTCTCTTCTAAATTCTTATTTCTTATTTTCTTTAATTAAATTTGGTTTTAGTATTTGATGGGGGACTACTCTAATGGATATGATAATGTAGGATCTGTCGACCACAGCAACTTCTTCCATGTCCATGCCATCGGCATCGACTACAATTAATGGTGTTTAGCCCTTAGAGCTTGGGAAGCCCATAATCCTACTCTTCGAGAAGAAATCAAAGAAAAAGAAAAAGAAGGTAATATATATATATATATATATACCCACTTACTTAATAATTCCTAGGTATAGGTTTTTTCGATTTTCAATCGACTATTTAGATTTTACTTAACTTGCTAAAGTTTGTTTCTCTAGCATTTTACTTTGGAAAAGTGAATCGAAGCTAAGAGGGCATGTATGACACCTAGAATTCAAAGAGGGAGTATGTTATGAAAAGGACGCATCTAGCACTTGCGCCTTCTTCAGTTTGGTCAAAAAATGTGTATTACCTGCACCTTTGACACGTATATTTTGAATTTTTTTTTTTTTTTTGGTATTGTATTTATTATTTTGTACAAAAAAGGGGTTATTTCTGCACAAAGGCCACAAGAAAATGAGGGGAAGGGATGAAAAGAAGAGAAACCAGCTGAAACAAAAAACTAGAAAGTGAGACAAGAATTGTGATTTAATTTTATGTTTTTTTTATTGTGCTTGACAATTTTAAGAAAAATGAGAAATTATATTACCAAAAAATGATTAGAATTAGAAAAATAGAAAAAATATATATTTAAAAAAAAGGTTGATTGTCACATTTAACTTATTTATGCAATTAATTATTTAAATTTTATCCATCTATGTTTTAATTATCATTTGAATTTTGTTAAATTTGAAATTAGCTATCTAAAGTTTGCATATTTCTATAATTAACTTCATTATTTAGATACATCAAACATACTTACATATGAAAAAATATAGAGAATTTATTAAATTTGAAATCAAAAGGAAAAAAAAATTCTTGCTTGGTTCAAAATGATGGAAGAAAATAGAGAGAAATTAAATATAGATAAATTAGAGGGTAAACTGTGTTAGAAAAGGAAAAAAAACAAAAGTAATTAAAAAACAAACGAAAAAAAAACCTAGCAAAAAGCACTACAGTTAGATTTTAAATTGTTGATAAATTGTCTCTTAATGATACAAATACATCTAGTCATTCTGTCAAACTTTTTAAGAGAAAGAGCCTTTTAAGCCTCGGACATTTGAAACCGAAATTCTATGGTCTTGTTGTTAATTTTGATTGGATCGATGGTGCCACTATCTAAGGGCTCATACCATATACAATTGTGATCGAATCACTAAACTAGTTAATATTTTAATTACTATATTTATTTTAATAGTTAGATGGTTAATTGGACAGTCACATTAATGAGACTGTAGAAGCTCCCTCGAAACCTCATCTTTACGCACGATTTTTAACAACGTACAATTGTATTTTTAAGATTTGATTTAAGTTAAAGTATTTTTAAATTTTCTTAATTTTTAGTTATTTTTAAATTATAATATTTTAGTTCTTTTTACCAATTGTGATACCATTATTAAAAACTTTTATGATTAGATAAACGCTCTTTAACATATCCCTAGAAGGTTAAGCAATAAGACTTAGGGTCCGCTCAATGCATAGCTTAGGAGGCTAACCTATTGAGCTAAAGGAAAATTGATGCTCTCAAATGAGTTAGGATAGATTAACTTTGAGGCTAATGAGTCAATCCAAATGTGCAGTGAGTCAAATTGGGCCTAAAGAGCCTAGTCCTATAATTAACTACCAATAGTAATAGTAATATGTTTTTATTCTATAGTTTTTCTGTAGAGATATTATTATAATATTAACCTATAAAGATTTTCTAAAATTTTATTTTTGTGATATAAAAATAGACATTCAATTCTCACTCAGTGTCATAAGTTTGCTATGGTAGAGAAAAAGAAAAGGTTAAAAATTTTGTTTTTAGATTTATTAGTTCACTTGAGGTATCGAGTTGAATATCCTTTCCTCCATTTTCTACTTTGTTTTCTTATTTAATACCACACTTTTCTATCATATTACTTGATAATTTTAAATATTTTACTCTAAGTTGGGTATGGTTATTTAAAATGAATAATTATATTTGACATTTTCTTTATTAGTAATCTTAAAGAAATGGCAACTTCTTTTTAATTATTTTTACATCTCAAAATTATCCATTGCTTAAATTGAAATATTTCTAATTTACCTTTCTAAATTTGTTTTTAAAGGTAATGTATCAATTTTACACAATTTATGTTGATTAGATATGAAATTTGAATCTTAAGAACATGCTAGAAATTTGAAATTTTCACATGATAGAAATGAGACAATGTGTGTGGAATGTATATCTCGGCATTCCATGTGTATAAATCCTTATGTCATATATGTTGAGAAAGTTATGAGATATGACATGTAACGTGACTAATTAATATGAAATTAGTTGAAAACTTGATTATATGAGTAAAATTTAAAATTGTACCTAAAAAAATTGCTATAAATGTTCTACCATATTTACCTATATAATAGTTAATTATGGTTAAACTTGTCACTAAGGGTTTATGTGAGTAATTAGAGGAGTTATTAATAAGAAATGCCCATGTTAATTATGATATGGATGGCAAAATTTCCAAAAGTAATGCAACATGTTAATTAAGGTAAAAGCCTAATAGTAACAAGGATAAGAGATAAAAATAATCTAGGTCATAAAGGACTTAGCTGAATAATTGGTGATCTTAGGTCACTAATTGTTAACTAATTGAAAGTTGGTTACCTATAAAATAGATCACTAATGAATGGCTTTGACTAAATCCCTAAACCAACTCAAACCTAAATAATTAATTAGGGAACTTAGCTAAATAAAATTAATAACATAGAACACCTATGAAAATTTTACTTATCCATAATTGGGTTCATATGCAAATGAGTTAAATCCTAAACTAGGATCCATAACATGCTGAACCTAACTCGAGTAATTCAAGGAAGGGAATTTAAAAACAAAATGATTGAGTTATTCGAAGCATTGTCCCAATATGAGTCTTTGAACTCATAAGTAGTTATTATCAATCAAGTTTTGGAAAAGGAGAAATAGAGTGTTAAAACGGTTATTGGGTAAGTAGTAAATATGCTACTTCTTAAGATAGAATTAATGATGAAACTACTTTTCAATAAATAACTTTCATTAATAATCTAGGTAGTATGTAGTATTAGTAGTTATCTTACCAACTTTTAATATTAGACATTTATCTTCACCTGTGATAAGATTTTGTTTGTTGAAATGTGTTATACTCCTCATATGTAACGATTGGATATTGTGAATAAGGTAAAGCTTTTCTCATCTAAATAATTAGAAGTTTTGTTGTTTAATTTATCCATCTTTAGAATTAAAAAGGGGTTATGGTTACTTATGGCATAATTTTATGATCTCTTGAATCCTACAGTTCAGAATTGCTTTCTCAAAACATTCAAGAGAGCTTTTGTCTTCCTTTCTCTCAAGCTTTAAAAGGATTTAGAAGCTTTAGTAGCCTCTAGAAAACGATACTCTAATATAAATCCAAAAATATGGTATAAGGAATAGATATTCCATTTTTACTCCACCAAAAATACATTCAATGAATGCATTCTAATTTTTATGAAATAAACACATTCAGTGGATGTGTTCGAGCTCATTTCTATTTTTTGAACATAGGTCTAAGCACATTCATTGAATGAGCCCAAGTGCTCTACACATTCAAAATGCACTCCCCCTTGCCATTATCAAACTCATGCACGTATCTCATACTTCACCCTCTATATCTCTCTCCTATCACAAAAGAGCTTCCATCTATTCTTTACCCATTTTTTTTTTCCAAATTATCACCTCAATACACTCTAAAGATTATGAAGCATCAACCTTAGGTAAAATCCAACTCGATCTCCTTCTATATGTGTTTTTTTTTTCAACATTTTGCTCCTTGCATTATGAAACTCTAATCATGAAATTAGAGTAGATTTTTATGGTAATTGTAGTGTATCCTATTTTATGTTGTTGTATTGCCATTATATTGTATTGTGTGAGCATGTTGTAGTGATTTGCAAACTTAGACATGTTAGTGAAACGTTGCATGCCAAGTGTCCGATGAGATGCTTGAAAGAAGTATTGCTTAGCTTTTTTAGTATGTGAGTGTAAGCTAAAGAAGTGGAATGAATAGTATCATTTAGATGTTCAATCAATACCACATTTTATATAATCTTTGATTATCTAATCTCACAAGCATTGGGTGAATAAGGTTGAACATGGGGAGTTTGTTTGCTTCATTGTGTTTGCTCTTGGGAACATTGTAAGCGGAAAATACAGGCCAGACTATGACAGGGCCCCAATCAAAAGGGTGTGGATGAGGACTGATGCCGACTTTTCCCATCTCTTAAGCAAGATATGTGGTTGTGACAAGGTAGATCCAAGTATGGGAGGTATCCAAATAGTCCATAGAGTAATAGACATGCCCACTACATGCCAAATGGGTCGTCTTTCATGTTGCTATGTATTATAGGTGACAAAGGTGTTGAAGATTTTATTGATCAAGCTAAGGAACTAAGGCCAAGTTATTACAAAAGCTATATGTGCAGATAATTTCATTGGAGCAATTTGAGGTTCCACACCTAGATAACTAAGAGAACACATCAACCCAACCTATTACTAGGCCAATGTGTTTAACCAAACTCTATACCAGCAGATGGGAATGTCTGACTATAGTAGTCTACAATGCTAAAGCATGATGCTTTACTCTTTAATGAACTTTGAAGAGTACGAGCCTATTCCTATGCAAGAAGAAATGTTAGAACTTGAAATGAGAATCAAACAAGAAGTAGCCCTGATTCTAAATCCCAGGGCTACGGATGAAAATTGGGATGGTTATTACTATGTGGATGAGGATGGGATCCAATAGAGAATGAACAAAGTGGCAGTGAAGATGATGATACTACTAAATGGGGGGAAGAACCTCGAGATAATGTTGTGACTAGATTAACTACACAATAACGTTCTAGTTCAATGGGGACTCCTATAGATAATGATTCTTCTTAAAGTGGTGTTAAGGATAAAGTCGCATTTTTTAATATTGATGGCAATGACAGATACATCACTTTTGAGCAAAGCTTAAGTATAATAAACAATAACATAACAAATACTGAAGATATAAACAAGGATATGATGTTCAACACCAAAGCAAATTTTATAAACCACGTGAAAACCTTCCATGTGAAACCCCACTGCAACTTTCTGGTGGATAAATCAACCAAAACCCTATGGTGAGTATACCAGGCCAAACGAGATGAGAGGCACAAGTATACCCTAAAAGTATATCAAGTAAAGTATAAATTCCTATGCATGAAATATAGTATAAAAGACTTATCAGTGGCCCTTGCGAACTAACTTTCCATACTTAATGTCGGATCCTACTCTAACTTATGCAAAGGGTAAACTACGAACACGTTGGTTTTAAATGAAAATGGACATGAGGGATCGTGAGACAAGCTTATGTCTAGTATATGCACGTAACAAGTTATAATCGAAGACGATGCCTTAATAGAAACCAATAGGGTTAGTAAGGGATTAGTACAATAGTTCATTGTACATTACTTTGTTATTGTAATGCTTTTTATTTTTCTTTAAGTTTATTTTCCATCGATCATTGTTTGAAATCTATTTTTGGTCATTCTCCATTGCAGGATAGATGGATACCAACCTAATGATGAATTGGTACTGACATAGTAAGGGACACATATGGTAGAGGTTATGTGGGTTGTAGAGGTATACCACCTAAATACTAGTCCTAGATCATTGTAGGCATATAAAGCTAATGTTTTTGTTTTTTATTTTTGCAAGAGAATGCTGACCTTATCTAATAACGTGTTTATGGATCTAGTAGTATAATTCAATATAGGGATTTATAATATATTTTTGAGTTTTATAATATATGTGAAACTAAAAATTAAATATATGAACGATCTATCCTTGAATATGACATACCAAGAAAAGAATCAAACTAATTGTTTCACTTAATCGATATGATGCATGATAAAAAAAAAAAAAACAATAAAGAATAATCTTGAGAAAGTTTACTTAATATTATTTAATAAGGTCTGGAAAAATTTCCAAGAAAACCAAGAGGCAATTAATCACAATCAATGTCAAAAGATAACAAAAGATGTCAAAAGATCATATTAACATTACCCTAATAACCCTTACATACTCTCACAAGTTGGAAAAGGGCAATAAAGGAACATAAAAGCCTAAATAAATATAAAAGGAAACCCAAAAATAGGGGCACATAGACATGGGCAAAAGCATGGCCTTGGTGTTAGAAAGTGAAACCCACTAGACTCTCAAATTGGGTATTATTTTGGGTGTCATCATAGCCATGCATTATTGGTCAAGGTCCTACTCATGATCATAACCCTAAGCCGTGAACTCCTAAACCACTTCATTTCTCTATCTTTTTTGAGCTCACGAGTTCGTACATGCCTTTGAAACGTCTTTTACTTGCCTAAATTCACTCACAGTTTTTGGCACAGGCATGAGCTTTAACATTTGGAAGTTTTTGCTTATGTATTGCCTTTCTTCCATGTTTAGACACACTAGCTCATGCCCAATAACAAAATGCATTAGGTAACTCCTCACATACTCCATCTCTCCTTCCTTTAGCTCATCAAGAATGATCCATTGAGGTTCACTAAACCCTTAACTCTAGTTTGAGTTATCAATCTAAATGAACCATGATTCCTATCATCTTCCCTATGCTCATGAATATTTACCCTCAAATATTGTTTAAATTCATCTAGAGAACAAGGAGATAAATCTGCCACATTAAAAGTAGCTGAAATGCCTCCAAGATCATATGGCAAATCAACTTTATGGGCATTCTCATTGACTCAAATATCTTGAATGGCCCATCATCTCGGAATGCTAACTTTTGTCCTCTCTTCTCTAGAAATTGACCTTTGTTAAGGTGAATCCATACTAATTTACTAGACTCAAACTCAACTCGTATCTACCTTTGGCTCTTCTTCTTTTTACCTTGTCATCTTTCCTTTGCAAGCAATCATATACTCTTTGATGAAACTTGGAATTGTCTAAAATGTTCCGATCCATTTTAGCTATCTTCAGTAGTAGGAGCTTTAGGAAGTAAATCTAATGGTATATTAAGATTGAAAGTTGAAACCCATAAACTACTCCAAAATGCGACCTGCCATCATACTATTAGATCAAGCAATTATAGGAAAATTTCATAATAGGCAAACACGAATCCCAATCCTTGAAATTCTTTCCAACTGTGGTTCATAACAAGGAACCTAAAGTTCTATTCATAACTTCAGTTTGCCCATCGATTTGTGGATGGCATGTAGTACTAAATAATAACTTTGAAGGATATGGTTGAACAGTTCTTGGACAATTATTTTCCACTTTCCAAGACTGCTAAGTTAATGAATGACATCTTGTCATTTACATGGCAAGACACTGAGATACTTTATGATGCATGGCAGAGATGGAAAGATCTATTGAGAAAGTATCGACATCATCAGATGCCTAACTAGATGCAGGTACAAACATTTTATAATAGTCTCAACACTGCTACTTGTTGGTTAGTAGATGCCTCAGTTAGAGATACTCTGAATACTAAGATACCTAAGGATTCCCTGAAATTGTTTGAAGAAATGGCAAAGAACAACTACCAATGGGGTAACAATCGAGGAAAGCAGAAAGTAGCTGGAATGTATGAAATTGATATGATGACTACTCTACTTGCTAAGATGGATGCCTTGAGTAAGTAGGTGATGAAGTCGATGAATCAACTACCACCTCCAGCATGGGAATTATTGTGCTGAGAACTTTAATCTTGAGGCTCCTGAGCAAGTTGATTATGTAGGCAATCAGGGCAGATATCCGAACAATCCATGTAGTAATACATATAATCCAGGTTGGAGAAATTATCCCAATGCTCTTATGCCAATAACCACAATTTTCAGAGAGTGAAAAAAATAGCATCTGAATTCCAGAAGCCACAACTGCCACCTCCTCAACAACTTCTCCTGCTTTCATTGTCTCAACAACTCCTACAACTTCCTCCGCATCCACAGGAGAAGAAACCTGGTTTAGAAGAATTAATGGCTCAGTTTATTTAGACTTCTAAAGCTCGCCATAGGAACCAAGAAGCTTCTATCCATAATTTGGAGAACTAGATTGGGCAACTTGCCAAGATGTTATCTGTGAGGTAACCTGGTTCACTTTCAAGTATTACCAAGCCAAATCCTAAAGAGCAGGTAAATTCGATAACCCTCATGAGTGGAAAAGATTCACAATTTAACTATCAAGGAGAGTTTATTCTAGAGAAAAGAAAAATGCCTGAAGAAGAAGAGGTGCAACAAGAAAGGACCAACCTCTTGAAATGCAAGCATACAAGCTACGAATACCATATCCAGCTTGTTTGAAGAAGGATCATGACACTGAAAAGTTAGGTAAGTTCTTGGATCCTTCCAATCTTACCACTCTTTGACACCTTGTCACAAATGCCCAAACATGCAAAAGTTTTAGAGGAAACATTCTCTGGTAAAAGAAGATCATAAGGGTTATCTACGACAATGGTTAAAGACCAATGTTCAGTACCCTTCAAAGTGCATTGCTAACAAAGCTTAAGGATCCGTGAAGTTCCACAATCTCGTGCTTGATTGGGGAATTCTATGACGAGAGAGCTTTGGTAGATCTGGGGGCAAGCATCAATTTGATGCCATATTCATTCTTTAAACGATTTGGTTAGGTGAACCCCATCCTACCCAAATGAGTTTACAAATGGCAGATGGTATAGTGAAGCTCCCTAAAGGGATTTTAGAGAATGTACTTGTGAATGTGGAAGATTTTACATCCTATTAGATTTTGTAATACTTGAGATGGATGATGCTAAGGAAGCTCCCTTGATTCTGGGAATATCATTTTTAGCAACTGTCAAAGCTGTTATTGATGTGGAGGATGGCAAGTTAACACTTAGAGTTGGGAAGGAGGAGCTTGCAATGAAGATTCCAATAGTATTTGATCAACTTGTGCCATCTGATGATTCATGTTTTAATATTGATGTTATTGATGATTCTGTTTTAGAGTATATGCAGGATACTCTTTGTAAAAATATTCTGGCGTTAGATATGACACATGAAGAAGAGAAAGACCCGAAGAACCTTGAGATGCAAAATGTCATAGCTCCGTCAAGAGCTATTAAACATATCTTAATTAAAAATGGGTTCAAGGAGATATATATGAGTTCTGAGGTGCGGTTAAAAGCATCTATTGAAGAACCACCAACTTGAGCTAAATTTAAAGGATGTCGAGCTAATGACGTTAAACAAAGCATTTTAAGGGAAGCAGCCCATGTTCAACTTAGGTATGTTTAGTTCCTTTTTCTTAGCTTTTTCATCTCTATCCTTAGTTTTCAATGAATTATACACTTGTATTCAAAAGTCTTCTGCTTAATGGACATGAATTGTTGAAAAGAAAATTGAAAATCCTAAACTTGTACTCATTAAAATTTGAATTAGCATTCAAAAATTAAAGTGAAAGTGATTTTGTGTGCCTTACTCACCCATTTTGTACTTAGTCTACTTAGTTAAACTTTTAGGATGAAATCTAAGTGGAGTAAATTTACTTGCTATTTAATGATTGGATCTAGGGTTGTGGAAGATGCCGAAGTCCCTAGTTTTAAAGTTAAATGGTTGTGTTTCTAAGCTTGTTAGTTAGTATATTTATACAAGCTTCTTATAACCAATTGATAAAAAAAGAGAGAGAGAGAGAGAGAGGAGGGAGGGGGAGGGGGAGGAGGAGGAGGAGGAGGAGGAGGGGAGGGCAAGAGAGAGAGGGAGAGAGAGTTGAAAAGATGCGGGCAAAAACCCATCTAGAAGAAAAGGAAAAGATACGGGTTAAACCCATCCCTTTAAAGGCTGTTAAAAATATTTGGATAGATTTCAACTAAAGAGGAAAAAAATTCTAAGGGAATTATGGATACTATAGATTTTCATTTTGGGTTACTGTGCTTAGAGAGGTAATTGAACGGCCTATATGCTCTTAGATAAGTGGTGAGATATAATCAAGCTGCTTTTGTTTTGATTGGCTTTGTGTTTCTTTTATGACTTGGAAGCGATTATTAAATGGTGAGGGTAACAGTTTGATTTACTTGAATTAATCTTAAAAATTTGACTATAGTATGCCAAGTATAAATACAATTTATGGTAGGTTTGAGCTGTAGGCATTAATAAATCATTATTTTGGGAATTGAAAGAATGCTATGTTGAATTGAATTCTTTGATAATTTTTTAGTATAATTGATGATGGATTATCTTGTCCTTATTTGTTTGCTTGAGGATAAGCAAATGGTTAAGTGTGGAGAAGTTTGATAAGTGTCAAAAGATCCTTATTATTCACATTATTTTAATATGATTTTAGATAGATTTTATGTGAATTATTAAGGAAAATGATACTCATGGGGTTGAAATGTCAATTTCAGAAGTAAGGAAAGATTTTGAGCTTAATGAAGACAATTAGATGAGCTAAGCAAGATTTTATTGAAGAAATAGGAATTTGGAAGATTTACAACATACACAAGAATCTACACAAGTTGTGTAGAACACTGGTGTTGGAGTAAAAAAGTGACTAGTGAGCATTTTTAGAGTACACAAGATCATACACAAGTTGTGTAGGATACTCATGTAGAAGACAAAAAATGGACAAAATCATTTTTCATGAAAGTCGGTTTTGAAGGCCGGCAGCGTACATTTCAAAGCTGTTGGCATACTAAGCGGCTTACATTGTCCAGTTGCAAGAATTCACTAGTTTTCGTCCTACAAGGCCTTGAACACAGGCTGTATAGGATGGTGATGTAGAAGACAACTTTCCCCTCCTATAAATAACGTCCTTAGCTTGCCTTTATGAGAATTCCATATTCTTTTTACAAACTTTAGAGAGCAAAAGAGGTGCTTTGAGAGAGGAACACCAGACCTTATTTGGAGATTAGAAGACTACACCTTTAGGAGTTGTAACTATGTTTTCTTTGAAATTTTCCGTACCTTATCATTGTAATCATCTTCATATGGAAAAATAAATCTTTTTACCCTATATCTTGAGAAACCTTAACCCTAATGTAGAGAGTTGGTTGTTTTTATTAATGGAAGCTTATGTTTCTTGAGTCTATTCATATGTTCTTATTGTTCTTGTGATTGATTTGTGACCAGAATTAATTGCATGTGTGATTTCTCTTAAATAGAAAGACATTTCGTCTAATTGAATAGATTTATATGAATAGAGAGATTTGAATGCGATTCTAAACATAGATTGCATGAATTTTTTGCATCAAGATTTGATCTTTTTAAGGAACTATGATCTATAATGCTATTTTGTATGCATTTATTGATGAAAGAAATTTCCTTTAGAAAAATAGAATTAGAATTCAATCATCTTGAAAGAGAGATTGATGAATCTAGGGTTCCTACAGTTCATGAACATAACAATCCATTAGTGAATATCTTATAGAAGTTTGAATAGGGTTAGTGGTGAATCAAGATTAGGGGTATGTTTTGTGATTGGGATATATATATTTTTGAAGGCGTGATATTATTTGTTCTAGGGTTAGTAATTTAAGTAGTTATTAATTATTCTTGCTATTTTCGATTTAGACCAGCTGAATAGTAGATTAAATGTAATTACTAGTAATTATAGGTCCTTGTGGAACAACCCTTATGCTTACACCTTTGCTACAATTAATAGGTATACTTGCCTAGGATTAATCACAAAGTAAGAATAGGGTTTGATTTAATTTGATTGATAGCGATTGAAAAATCCCACATCGAGCACATTAAATCTTGAACCCACGGTCATTTCATCTCCCTTCAAATTTACATTAGGCCTTCACTTTTCTTTTGTTTAAGTACATTTCCAGTAGGCTAAAACAATGAAGACTAAGCTTGGCTCAGCTGGTCAGGTGCACTCATATTGATTGAATGTTGAGTGTTTAAACCCTCATGCATGCATGAGACTGTTATTTTTTATGGCACGTGGATAGGGACGTGCCTTGGAAGATGCATGCACTTGCCATACGCATGTTGTCTTCCTCAAGACACCACCCACCATTGGAGCTTAAACAAGCTCCATGTGAGCACATTTCAAGCTCAATTTCTGTCCTTATTCTACATAAAATTGACTTTAGAAGACAAAACCTTCTACAATTAATCGATTTAAGTAGCATTTCAAAATCAAAAGATAAACTTTTTGTAATGCAAGCATTTAACCCTACATTGAAAGTTGTTAGCACTTGTCTAAAATTCAACTTGTCATGTTCCATTTCTCAAAACAGTTAAATTTTTTAACTTCTTATTATTATTAGTATTATCATGACATGAAAACTAAGGGCCAACTTTTTCTTTTTCTTATGCAGACATGCCCTCTCTCTCAATATCTACCTCTCTTTCTTAATGGCTCTTCTCTACTTCTCTCCCTCCCTCTCTCTAGCCTAAACTTAGGAGACAACCACCATGACCATCCATCCACTAAACCCACACCGCCGCTCTACAAACCTATGTCCAAACCACTAAATCTGACCGCACCTAAAACACCAACAACACACCACCTTCACAACCACACTCCATTAGCTATGTAAACCCAGACCATACACCACTAACGATCACCAATATCCACCATTAACCACCTAGACATCCTCCTCTAACTTCAACCCAAACTCCACCATCTACTAATAATGCACAGCAATCGCTCCTCATAAATGGTTTTTTTTTTATCAAAAATTGTATGGATTTTTTTTTATAAAAAATCCTGAAATAGGATTGTGTAAAAAAATACCGATCTTGGCATTGTCCTTGAGAGCACCTTCAAAATTATACTATAGGCACTCTCCTTGACAACACCTTCAATATAAATAGAATTTACACTGAAGGTGTTGTTCAAGATAGTACCTTCAACTTTGATCCTCCCACCGATAATGCTCATTTGTTACTATAATGACTGGCGTCCTCATTAGGGAGAAGTGCAAAGAAGCGGGTTGCTATTGTTGTTGTTGATATTGCCAATAGTAGTGGCTACTATAGGTGGATAGTTCATTTTTTTCATCGACCTTCAGTGATGCACATGCAGCCATGAAAGTGAAAGAAAATATGAAGTTAGGTTAAGAATGTTGCATCGATCATCGTAACATGGTTAGAGGTATAAAAGTATATTAGAGTATGAGAGAGTAGTAAAAGAAATCAACAGAAAAGCTAGGACTAGACACAACACATGAAGTGTTCGAAATCCAAATAGATAACGGCTTATGGATTGCTACAACAAATGAGCCTCGGTAGTAGGAGGATAGTATGGAAGAGGGTAGCATCAAGGTTGAAAGCCCTGTCTTGAACCTAGAAGGCGTTGTCCTAGAGAGCACTTATAGTACAATTTTGAAGGCATTCTTAAGGATAACACCTTTACTAGCCTAGATTAGTAATTTTTTTTTCTGATCCTATATTCAGTTTTAAATATTCGTACCATTTTGGATAAAAACCCCTCATAAACCACCACTAACAGCCCCATCCAAGTATACTATTAGTAACACGCCTATAAGTGCATCTCCACACTAATGCCAGCGTCGATTCTTGCTCCCTACTGATAAATCAAACCCACCGTTGATGAGTACTCCCACAAACTCAAGCTAAAATAGAACATTGAAACTAACTAACCACCATCACTCAACTCAAATCCATCCACCAATTCCATCAGCCTTTCCTCCATTCGATCTAAATGCCAAACAACAAGAGAGAAGAAACCCTCTGATCCACTCTAGTTTACCCGACCCTGACCCATATCTGAGCCACTTTCAACTTGTCTTCTACCCATCACCAAATTCGACCAATCCGCTTTTAACCAAGGTATGAGTTGCCTAGTCACAATCCCTTTTCATTGGAAATGTCTTTTGTTATTTTAGTTGTCTATTTACTTTTATTTCATTTTTAACTTTTTTTTTTTCATTATTGATAATTTGTGTAAATATGTGTATATGTAACAAACCCAAAAAATAGTGAAAACAATGTATAGATAGTAGTAGATAGTAGTATATTTTTTTTAATATGATACAGTAGGCAATTTTATGCGAACAATATTATATGTGTATTTTTAGATAAACATAAACATATATAATATATATTGTGTTTATACACGCATATATGTGATATGTATTCTATATGCTTATGTTTCTATATTATGCATGTCATACTCTTATCTCCAATTGATTCATTATGTCGTGCTTAAAGTTGCTAAACATGCAGATAATAGGTTCATTAATAGGTATTCATAAATAATTTTAGCATACAAAATTGGATATAAAATAGTAAATATTAGGATATCGTATCATATATAAAAAAATAAAGATCTTGATATATTATTCCTTGTCATGCCATGATTATGGTAATAAATGTTAATTCCCTACTATAGGATGTAAATATTATGTTGTGAAAATATTACTTATCTTATTGCGAATATCACTGTTGTTGAACTTGTCGGCTTATTGAATTTGTTGATATGTAAATAAATTTTTAAGATAAAAATTATCATTAGAATTATCGTGACATACTTTGTAAGGACCCGACATGTATATAATTAAAACTTCACATATCAAGTCCCTAACCATGCATAATATATAAAGATATTATACGTAAGGTTGTCTTAAAAAAAAAGAGTTTATGTAATTGCTTGATCCACTTGTTAAACCCAAACTTTACCAATACTACTCAATCAAGAGTAGATAACTTCATACAAATACACATGATAGTATCATCATCCATGATACATCATAGTTACAAACATACTTATAATGTACAAAAGAAAAAAGAAAAAAACTAAAACATTTAGGTTACAAACATAGGCTTTTAAGCAAGCCTTAACTTATAGTATTATATTTCAAAAGCGAAAGTCTTATACAATTTTCTTTCTAACAAAACTCTATAGAGGAGACCATCCTAATCTACTCATTCATCTATGCTAATGATGTGCCCTAGGCCATATGGACTCTATGTTATTTGAATGTTTATTATTTTATAATACAAGTCATTTTCTTTATCAATTTTTTTATTGGCCTTTTTTTCTTTGATGAAAAATATTCCTTGAATAAATTCATTATTCTTCATGTTATTAAAATATGTGACTTTAATAGCAAAACCATAAGGCAAGAAATAACTTTATTCTAAATCATCCCTAGTTGTTCATTATATGGAATACTAATGAATTAAGACTAGTACGTTGATCGAATAATGATCATGTTTTATTGATCATGGATATGAGATATCGATTCCGTACATGGATACATGTAAGAGTATATTGTATTGGAATGACTAAATATGAGAATGTTATATGGATCAGCGCAATAAGTATTTCTCATTGTAGTGTTATTTTAGTCCTTTGACCTGATGACACCATGGATTCCTACATAGCACATTCCATGTTTTGATTTGATTATTCATTATCTTTAATCAGATAATTATAAGATTGTAATTGGACATGGAATAAGTCATGTAGAGGAATGTGAGTGTTCATAAAGGAATTTGTTCCTCTTATTAATTTGAGAGCGATTCTTTTGAGCCTTTTGATGAGTAAGACTGAGAAATGCATGGTCGTGCTCGAATGAATTGATAAGGAGTTATCAATATCATTTGTTAAAGTCATTCATACTCTGGATTCAAGAAATATGTGATTAAACAATACAAGAGAGTATTGATCCACACCTTATGTTTAATTATAAGATATCATGTAACAAAAGGACTAGATAACTGACTATTAATGGTAGAGTTGGATCACGATCTTCATTTATTTTGGATAGACATAATGTCTTGCTAGTCCTAAAAGGTGTTTTAGGGCTATTGCTAACATTAAGTGAATCTACATAGTCACATACAAAAAATGAATCGATTAGATCATGGGTTATTTTAGATAACTATATCGGGAATTATATAATTATATATTATTCTTAATTAGATTAAGAATAATAAATAATTATTAAATAAAATTGTTATTTTATAAGACACGTGTTGTTTTAATGGAGAAAAACCCTAATGAGATTGGGGTAGGTAACCAACAGACATAACATCTTATAAATAGAAGGTGATGGTTACCTCTAAGGTTCACGCACGCTTGCCATCACATTAAAATTACAGCGAAAATTTGTAACTCAAAACGTGAGAGACCTCATTGAGAGAGATTCCCAAAAACTCAGAATTGTTCCAATGTGCTAGCACACGCATAGAGATCTAATTGGAAATTCGTTCGTGTGGTACTGTAGAGAGTGTTCGTGTTTGCAATATCTCATATTCTAATTTCCGAATTCTAAAGCATAAAAAAGGTAGTTCCATCAGCTCTAATTTGATTTAATCGCATGGATCCGAAATGGGGGATTTAAGGTTCATTTTATTTTAAAATATATATAATCATAGAACTCATCTTCTTTATCACCTATAGAGGAAAAAGTGAACCAGGGGCTCAGTACACAGTAACACAAGCAAATGTAGGAAGGCACATAACCTCAACTAGTCTAATGCAAGAAACAATAAAATTATTTATCATTATTTATGGGAAACAATTCAACAATGGAGTATTCAAACTCCGATTACAATCCTGAGGGAATCTAGGGGTTTTAAGTAACAACAGTTGCTCAGATGATTGATAAAAGCAGCCTAAATACTTATATCTCCTACCATAATTTTACACTTGATAATCTCATATAGGATTCATAGTTGTTACTCAACTTTATTTAACTTAGTCCATAATATCACTTAGTTTAATCGTCCTTATAAACGTGAACTAAATCATATTGTATCTTCTTAAGAATAAGCAAATGTTATAGTGATACCATTCCTCCTATTGATCACTCGTAGAGCCACTTATGAAAGTCATTGCATCATGACAGGGGTGGCTTAAGCGCCTAATCTACCATGTTGACCTAATTAATAGGGTTGCTATCATACCCCAACGGGTACCCTAAATGTGATAGCTCGCTGTACACAATATTAAAACTTGGGAATGACTACCTTAGTCACTCGGAAGCTTTTATATTGGTACACGACGTACGTTCACAACAAAAGGAGACTGATAGAGTTATGCATTCTAAGATAATAGCAGCGAAACGTTCAAGCAATACGATTATGATTCATCAAAATAGAAGGTTTTACAACTTTTACAGGGGCATTCCCCTGATAAATCTTCATAATAACATAGTATTACCAAGAAAAATAACTAAAACTAGAAGATTTTAAAAGAAATCTAATTTAAGTCTTCAAATAGAATTCCTCCAAAAGCTTCCCAAAAGTATAGATTTTACCCAGATGGTTAGGATGGTTTCAGGTGTGAAAACAAAGATTGTGTAATATCATAAATCTATTGGGAAGTAAGCATAATTGGCTTAATAAGATAATTAATCCTTATGCATGACAAACATTCAAACAAGTCCATTAAACAATCATATGAAATAAAAACAACCATATGATTAAATAATATATACGACTATCTGGTTTCTTATGTAGAATGGATTTACCCCTCCATTGTAGGTTAGGGAATACTTTGAATGGGTCATAATCGACCTCCTTGAAATTTGCACGCGTCTTGGAGTTCCAATAAATTGTACTACTAGTCCCCAGGCTTTCCTCATCCAAAGTGATCGATCTGGCTCGGCTACACCACGAGGCCGTAATCTCCAAATGTCCTGAATCCTCAAGATGTAGTTAAGCAGCTTTCCTTTCCGGTCTCACATTAAGGAGTAGTAGCAAAAATGCGAAGATGATATTCTAAGTGATATTCAGGAGCAATTTAGTTTTAAGAAATTTTCAATCTAACATTAATTTATTTAAGCCGATCAATCAATATTTGCACATACAACAATATACATAGAGACAATTTATATTAATCAACCAATTGAACTCTGATATACTTATTGTTTATTGATCACATATAACGAATCATATACATAGCTTCGATGATAACTCGCATACATATCAATTGTTATCTTTTCCTAACATCTAGTGCTATATTCTATAAGCATATACGTGAATACATAAAATGTAAAGGAAAACTCACTTGGCCATGGCGATCTCCATTAGTCGAAGTAATCTTCGGGAAAGAGAAGATCTTGGTCTTCATCACCTAAATAAAGGAATATCCAAATGAGTATTTCATCTAAGTTCTACTTAAATTTTTCTAACTCTATCTTATTAAATTCGTCAAAATTTGGTTTAAAGGAAATTTCAGCTTAAAAATGGCCATAACTTACTTATTTTAACTCGAAATTTCGCATTTAATATGTCGTTTTCTACCTACTCGAAAAGATATATCTATTTCCAATGTTATTTTTATCATTAAAGGTTATTTATGCCTCATAACAGTACGGTATAGATTCACCACAAATTTCTCAACCTTTGAAAACACAATTTTTCAAATTTTTCTTCCTTCAAAAATCCTTAAACAAATATATAGATATGTAAGTGGTTGAAAAATATTTTCAATACATAAATAGACCCATATTTTATGCATAAATTCGTTGGTGTTGTCTCAACAATTATTTTGCATAAAACAACTTGTTTTATTGGTTTGAAAAATTGGACATTGAAAATTTTCTTCTTAGATGGTTTGAAAGGAAACTATAATTCCTTGAGTCATTATAAATAAGTGTTTTCCTTTTACATTTTATTTCCTAAATTTGCAAAAATAATTTCAACTTTAAAATTGGTCTTTTAAGTTTCCTACTAATTTTATTTGAAAAGAAAGAATTTCAAATTTTTCTTAAGTTGTTGATAATTTCTAATGTTTTGAGTTTATCATCTTTATGTTCTCCTATCTTTTAGAAAATGAGTTTACCATTTAGAAACCTACTTTCTTAGGTTGTTGGAAAATTTTTATTTCTCTAAGTGGATTTCTAAACTAGTGAGTTGATTTTTATTTTATCTTGAAAACTTGTCTAGTTCTTAGTTTTTATCATAAAGTGGGTAAAAACCTATAAATAAGTTTTTACGAAGAATTTTCATAATAAAGAATTATCAACATTAAAGTTTTAAACCAAAATTTTCGTGTTATTATTTTGAAAAGAGAGTGTGTATCTACTTAGTTAAATCTTTGAAGAAATCCTCTTTATTGATACCTTAAAGTTTTATGAGGAGCTTGTCTAAGTTTTTGAAATGAATTTATTAAAAATAACATTTAAGTCATTTGATGGAAAAATCCTTGCTAAGTGACAAAAATCTATTTTAGAAAGAGTTTAGTCTCATTTTATTAAAGAAAAACTCTTTCTTTCTTTTTGTTGAGACAAAATCAATATGTTCATGCATGAATGAGAATATGTCATTATAAGAAAGATGAAAATATCACATAATAAGATAGAGAGAGATATAAAAAGCAAATAATCATAATAATAAGGTCAAGTATTGGGAGCCTTCGCTTCATCAAGGCTTTCCAAGACTAAGAATATACTAGTCCCAAAAAGAAAAAAAAAACAAAAGAAAAAGTATAATAATAAGAGCAATAATAATAAGATGTTAGGTTAGTGAGCACTTAGGCTCTAAAAAATATATATGCATAAATATATATAATAACATATAGAAGTTAGATTAGTGCAATAATAATAACAATAATAACAATATAACAACAATAAAATAACATAATAACATAAAAAAAATTTGTGCATGAATAAGAACAAAACATGAACATATTGTTGCTTCCTTAATACTATGATCTTAGGAAACACACACTATGGTCATGTAATGTTGCATGACATGAATAAGAAGATGGTTTAGAACTTTTAGCTTAGGTAAGTGATGATGTGTTTAGAAAATTTCTTAGAGAAAAATGGATGTTTTATGGACATGGAAAGGAAGAGAGTATTTGAGAGAAAAATTATAGAGAGAGAATTTGAGAAGTGATTTCAGTAGAGTTTTGTTAAGGTAAGAAAGTATGAGAAAAGAATGAATGAGGGATAGGGTATCTATAGAGTTTTGAAGTGAAAATTAGATGTAATAAAATAAATAAAAAAAGAAAAATATTAAGGGAGAGGGAGTGGAGTTAGCGCTGGCCATAGGGTAGGAGAGAGGGGAGAGTTGATTTTTTTTTTGCATTTTTGTAATAAAAAGTAATAATGTGTAAGGTGTGGTGTGAATAAACTTTTATGGAAAAGGTAAATTGTAAGGAACATGTTTATAAGTAGTAAGAAATAGGTAGTAAGAAAAGTAGAGATAGATGAATAGTAATATACAGTAGAGATAGTACTAAGAATAGTATACTAGACAATTAAAATACCAGTAGTAAAGGAAATACAAGTAAACGAGTTATATATGATATTTTTAGATACCGAAAAATTATAAAACTGATATTTTTGAAATTCTTATATTTTTATGAGTCTAATGGTAGTATTGGAATATTTTCACTATTTTACTCATCAGGGTCCTATTTTCAGAACCTAATTCGATTAAGATCCAAAACGAATTAAATTTTGGCGAATATGATCTTTTAAAACTTTCTTATATAATTCTGAACTATAATACAAAATTATCTCATTTTTATTATTTTTAGGTTTCGTGCACGGGATTGTCGGATCTAGATTCACTAGACTTAATATAGAACTAGGTTGACATTAGGGTTCTAGTTTGACTTCCAGTTCTTAAAGTTTACTTATATTTACCTTAAAATCTAAGGGCTTAGTTGCTACTCCTTTAACTGGATTCAATGGCACATGCACAACTAATTTAAACAAGTCTTAAAGCCAACTTTAATTAAGGTTGATTTAATAATGCCTAACATAGCATTCAACAGACAAGTTACTGGATACTTGGATAATCTAATTTATTAGATAGAAGACCTGTATTCAAACCTAATTGGGTATGGGAATCTATTAAGTAAATTCGTTTCATATAAAACAAACTAATCCACTTTGAAAGATCAAGTCATTGTATATACTTTAAAGTTAAATAAGATTCAATTCATAACACCACATCTAACTCAAATATAATATCAATTCATTTCATAATTCCACACATATATCCATACGTATATATATATCACATTTCATTATTTATTTATTTATTTTATTTTTATATAAAAAAAATATGAATAGCATTAGGGGAACTGTCACACCCGTGATAAAGGCTGTAATGTCTATCACGGGCACCTTCACAGCCGTAACATATATAACTTGCCTTGTCACGCCTGTAATAGGAGATCTCGTCCTTCACTATGGCCATGATGTAGGTCGTATCATAAATTGCGCCCACGATAAGCTTTGTTTTAATATGTTTAAAAATCACTCGAGGATATGATGTCCTCCATTACGGTAGTGATCAAGCTTCAAAAATCTTCCAGTGGAGATATCATACTTGGATATGGCTGTGATCTAAATTGTTTCATGTTTTTGAAACACTCAGAGGAGATCACGGGCTAGACTACAGTCGTGATCCTCATGAAAATATGAACCAAGGAGATTATGGTCTTGATCACGCCTATTTTGAATAGGGTATTTGTCCTTTAATACTTGTTTTGAAATTTTAGAAGTTTTAAAACTTCTAACTCTTTACTAAGTTCCTATTTGTTTATGAAAACATGCTAAAACTCACGTACATGCACAATATCAAACATTATCAAGATTGTTTGTATTCATGTAGTCATTCTATAAGTATATACACCGAAATCATAGCCTAAATCATAAATCCATTATTCAAGCCAGTAAAACTCTATTATCACTCTAATCACTCAAGTTCTACTCATATATCACTAACAACATTAATACATGCGTAAATTCACCATTTGTTCAAGTTTCATTTCTTCAAACACTTAGAGCAGACATGCTTACTTACGTATCTAGCTCAGTATATATTTTAACATGCCATAATTTATCTAATACATCAAAGTGCTACTCCTATCTAACACTAACATGAATTAAAACCATGATTAAACAAAACAAGCAAGAAATCAATCTTACTTAATTTTATGGTTACTAGAGCTAGCCAAACTTCTATAGCTATTTTCTTAACTTAAATTCTTGCTTCTACTTGTTGTTTTGGTTAGTTCTTTACTTAAGCTCTTGTGGAGGTAAGGTTTAAAGAGAAATTTGGGCTTGTTTGTATTTTTAGAAGTTGAGGAAGAAGAAGTGTAAACCCCTGAAAATTTCATAATTCTTAGGAAATAATCCTAAGAGTCAAACACCGGAATCGAAACCCTAAAAATCGAACCAAGTTAAAACTTAATTCTAAATAAGATCAAAAACGAGATTTCTTAATCTGAGAAAGAGAGAAGCCTAAAAAACAAAATAGAAAATCCAATTATCGGTTGAATCAACATCCGTACATCAATCAAATCATCTAACCGTTCCTTAACACACAAATCAAGACAATATATCCAAATAATGCTCGACAACGAAATGATAAGATCTTAAATCCCTCGGTAAACTTTAGAATCAGAAATTTCAATTTTCATCAAAAGTCAAACCGAGTCAACTCATAACCCTAGACTCGGTTAAATGATTCCGAGAACTAAAAACTATTATATAAACACAAATAAAATAAGATAAACCATAGATATCGAGCTAAAAATATAAAAAGGTCAAAACTAAAAAATTATATGATCTTACGAATAACTCAACAAAACTGGAATCCTAAAAGTCAATAAAGCTTATAACAAACCCTAGTGTTTAAGATTTGGCAATCCTGCGTTCTTAAAGCCTAAACAACGAAATGAAAATAATTGTTGATAATAGTTCGTAATAATATAGAGAAGCTTAAAAATATCAAATTCGCAAAATTCGAGTATCCTTTGGATCCAAACGGGATCAGTTTTCAAAAATCGTGCCCCGGTACACCAAATGGTAAAAATATTCCATTAATACCAATAGATTCGTAAAAATATAAGGTTTTTTAAAATATCAGTTTTAGAATTTTTCGGTAGCTAAAAATTACAGATATCGCATTATTATGCGTATTTTTATTACTACCGGTACTTTAATTATCTAGTTTACTATTTATAGTACTTTTCTACTATTTATTACTATTCCTCTATCTCTACTTTTTCTTACGACCTATTGTTACACCTACATACCTATTTCTTACAATTTTCTTTTCTCATAAAAATTCTACACCACATATTATCAAACTTCTTTTATGCTTTTCTTCTAAAAATAATTTTCAATCAAATTTTCTCTCTCCCTCCCTCAATTGTCGTTCACTCCCCCTCTCTCTTCCTTCTCATTTATTTTCTTTTTCAATTAATTTAATTACATCCAATTTTCACTCCAAAATTCTACAAATACCCCATTCTTCCTTCATTCTTTCACACAATTCACTTCACTACTAAAACTCTCTCAAAATCTCTCCACAAATCCTCTATTCAAGAATTCTCTCTACCAAAACTCTCTTAAACCAATTCCTCACAAAAATCATTCCTTATATATAAACTATCTACTACATATCACTACTCACATAATACCCCTTTCATCTACCATCTTCATACCACATAAACACTTTAGGTAAACTTCTTCCAACCATTTATTTACCCATGTCATGTAACTTAACATGATTATGATGTTGTTTTGAAACTCATATGAGCAGTAAAAGCAATAACATGTTCATGTTTTGTTCTTGCACATGAACTTCCTATTTTATTATGTTGTTATGTTGATTTTATTATTCATATCTAACTAAATATATTTATGTATATATATATATATATAATCTTTAGAGCATATAAGCTCACTTGTTATTTATTTAATTTCATGCTTTGCAATTTATTTATTTCATGCTATTTCTTTAAGACTAGTTTTTCTAGTCTTAAACTTGTCAATATCAAGTCAAAACAATTATTTATTTATTTATTTTTTTTTAATTTTTTGGGACTAGTCCATTCTTAGTCCCGGGATGCCTTGATGAAGCTAAGGCTCCTAATACTTGACCGAGATACCTTGATGAAGTTAAGGTTCCCAAACCTTGATATTTTTGTTTTGCTTATTATTATTTGTATTTTCTTATATTTTTATTATTTTATATGCTCATAATACTTGCATCTACATGATGATATTGTCTCAACTAATTTAAAAGTAGAATTTTACTTTATTAAAGGAACTTAAAACTAAATTTGCTATTATGTAATTTATCACAAAATAATAGAGTTATTATCAACAACATAAAAATAGAGTTTTCTCAACGTTTTTTTAAATAACAAAGATAGTTTACCAAGGAAACATAAAAAATAAATATTTTTTTGGTATATTATGGTAACCTAAGTTTTAGTAAAATAATTTGTTAATATTAAAAATTTCTACAAAAAGCTTAAGATTTAAACTCTTTTTAACTTCATAACAAAACTAAGAAACAAACTAGTTTTCAAAGTTAAGATGAATTCAACCAATAAAATTATAAACCCACTTAGCAAAATAATGATTTTCAAGCTCCTAAAGAAGATAACTTATTATCAAAGAATATGAATAGGGTAAGATTAAAAACAAATGATTTTATCAATAAAGAGGATTCTTTCCAAAGGAAATAAAAGAACAAGTTTTAGAAAACAAAAACTTATATAATAAATATAAGAAGACAAGACTCAATCTCTAAAACCATTCCAAATACAAATTCATAAAAAGGTTTTCAACAAATACACTTTTGATAAATTTGATCTTTTATCACTAGAAGTAAAATTTATGCAAGACTAAAGGTTAAAGGAAAATTTACTTGTTTTTGGAAAAGGAATGAAGAAAATAAAATAAGAATATACTCGTTATAATAACCTATGAAAATATAAAGTTTCTTCAAAATACTTGAAAGGAAATTTATCAAGTAAAGTTTCAACACTTTAAAAAGAAATGTTTTATGAAATAAATCGTTAAGACACTACCATTAGAATTTTTACATATAAAGAGAGATTATCTATATACTCAAAGGATTTATCAATTATATATATACATATATATATATCTACTTTTTTTCTAAAGGATTTTTGAATTAAGTTGAGTTAGAAAATGGATTTGCAAAAGTTTAGAAATATTCGTTTTAAATCTGTACCCAACGTTTTCGGAATCCAAATGACCTTATATGACAAAGATAACCTTAGAAATGGATAGATCTTTTTGAATAGGTAGAAAACGGTATATTATATGCGAAATTCCCAGTTAAAATGAGCAAGTTATGATCATTTTAAATTGGAATTTCATTTTATACGATTTTGACGAACATAGTGAGATAGAATTAGAAAGTTTAAGTAGAATTTCTATGAAATACTCATTTCGGGTATTTCTTTATCTAGGTGACGAAGGATACGAGAGTACCCTACCCAAGGATTACTACAACTAAGAAGATCGCGAAATGGACGAGTGAGTTATTCCTCTTAATTTCGTTATCTTGCTTGTGCTTGTAAAGTAGTAGAATTAGTATATTAAGAAAAAATAAAAATGGATATATATTTGGGGAATTCGGGATTATGTGTATATATGTGATTCTATGTTTATGTGTGAAATAAGAATTAAGAATATCGCAACTTCAAATTGCTTGTTTAATTTTGTTTACTTACTTGTCTGATTGCTTATTAATTGCCAAATTGATTGATCGCCCCCTAATAAACCTTAATAAGGTTTGGCTTAAGAAAAAAAATGAAACGCTCACGCATAGCATCCATCGAGTCACATCTCTTTTAGACGGCTGCTACTCTTACGCGTAGAGTTGGATCGGCTGTGATCGTGCTGTGACACGGGCCATGCTCCTTCCTAAAAAATCCAAATCGCTCGGGGAATACGACTTTAGGTTCGAAATCGAGCCAACCGAACGCTGAGGGTGAGGACCTGGGGACTAGCAGTAGAAGATTGAGGATCTTCAACCCCGATTTCCCTAACCTTCGATACGGAGGGGTAAATCCGTTCTATATATGGTTTTCGGACAGCTATATATATTTGCGTAAATACGTGATTGTTGCATAGTATGCATAGCATATGTGTGAAAGTCTAAATGAACTTGTTTGAAAATGTGGTGCGAATGAAAAGGAATATCTCACTAAGCTAGTTGTAACTTATACCCATATAGATTTTGCTGAAAAGGTATACCCGTGGCTTAAATCGAGGATCATGATGTTAAGGAAGTCATGGAGGGATGTTAAGCTTCTATGAAAGAAATGGGAACATAAGATGAAGTAATTTTATAAGGTTCTTTATATGTAATGACTTATATGATTAGTGTTATGTTGATTCCAAGATGTATATTTATTTGAAGTCAATAGAGGGATATACACCTAAAAATTGTAACTTGATATGTTTATGTTTTATGATAAGTATTCTCTTTGCCTTGTTACTTATTTATTATCAATATAAATTACGCTACTCCGATGCGTTCCCTTGGTTGTGATGTACGCCTTGTAAATGATATGAAAACCTTTACGTGACTGAGATAGTCATTCCTAGGCTTTAGTATTGTGTATGGTGGACTGCCACGTTTAGGGTACCCTTCGGGGCGTGACAAGAAGAAAGAGAGAGATGATGGCTCGGGTCTATTTTGAATATGATATTTTCATTTCTTTTTCACTTTTGAGGCATTTTAGAACCTTATAGAAGACATCTAAACATGGGCTTAGGCTTAGTGTGTATGTGGGCTTGAGTTTGATTTGTAAAGATGGGCTTTGGGCTTTTCTAAAATGAATTTGCAGCAAAAGGTTTCCCAATTTGTCACAAAATAATAATAATAACAATACACATCACACTATTTTAATGTAATACAATTCTTCATATATCAATATAATCACCTAACTTTACCAACGCATATAATTCAATTATAAGATATTCCTATGTTAATAGTTTATCAAATCATTAAATCAATTATAATAACTTAACTATAACAATTTAAATCACAAAATCATCAATAAATTTTATGCTTAATTAAATTAATTTAGCAAATATGATTTAGGTTATTTCATATTTAATTAGGTTTGCAAGTACTAATTTTGCGCTTTGTACAGTTAAGTTATAAGCTATAGTTTTATCTAAGATCATTAAAACTAAAAAATTGAAAAATTGAAAAAGATAAAAAATTCAAGTTGTATTAGGTGTATTAATATTCCTTTATATAGCAGGTTTGTGATTGTTAATATGAATTATAGACACAGATGCCAAATATCAAATAGATTGCTTATATATTGAATTTTTCTTAGCTTTATAGGCCCCTTGTAAATATCAACTTACCTTAATATTAAAGAATGAAAAAAAATCATAAAAAAGAAAACTTTCAACTTTTTGCCTTTTCCTATGTATGGGGTATATGCTAATATAGATAATTTTGCTAACTTATGTAAGTATCACTTAGTTTTTTTCTAAGCTATCTATAAAAAATAAATGGGGGGTTTTCAAAATTAGATTTTTTTTTAATTTTTAGGTGTTTTCAAAAACTTGAGATATAACTACAAACTTTGATAAGACTTAAATAGGATAAACAACTTAAACTTGGTGGTTTTCACAAATTAAAAAGAACTGACACACAAAATGATGAGAAAGGATCAAGCTTCAAAAGATTTTAGATTAACTTGATTTAATAATGGAGTATCAAAATTTAAATGGGAAGATGAATCGAATCAAGTGGCTAAAACATGGAAGAGATGAAGCTGTCAAAAGTTACAAGAGCTGCAGGAGTGTTTACGCCGGGCTTACGCTACCGGCCTTAACACCCTATGCCTCCGGCATACCTAGGATGCACCGTCAGCCTGCAGATAGTGTTTGATGCACAGAACGCAAATTTTAAACGCCGAAGTCTACATTGCCAGCTTATAACATTTAGGCTGCCAACGTTCGATGCATGAGCTGTGTTACGAATTAAATTTTAAATTATGTCTTTTTATATTCCTTTGTTATTATTATATATAATTCTTTGGTTTAGTTTTATAGAATAGATAGAGTTTTATGTTATTTTCCTTTAGAAAGACTCCTCCTTTGTGAGTTCTTGTGATAAGAACTTATAATCGTAAATCATTGCAATTGTTTTATGAATATTGAGAGAGTGATTTACTTTATTCATTTGTGTTGATATAATCATATATTCTTTTGACAAGTGATTCGTGAGTCATATCGAATTATGATTCTTGTTGCGATCTAGTTTTTTTTTGTGATTCATATTTCGAATTATGATTTCATCCATATCGTTTATCTTTTTCTTAGTTTTATTAACCTATAAAGAAAACCCTAAAAAGACCATTTATTGTGCAAGATTTGTTCTTTCTTGATAGAAGGATTAAATAAACCCTAATTCTTGAAGCAAAGAATTTCCTAACCCCCTTGGATTCGTATCACAAAATGTTTTATAAAATCAAAATGAACTATAGGGACATGATTCTGGCTAGTGGATATATAGGCACCTGCGAGATGGTTATAATAATTAAAAAAAATTTAGGTATTTTTTACAAAAATAAAAAATCATTTTAAGCATTTGTCATAAGGACTTTCTTTATAAATCTATTTTTCTTTTAGAACTCTTCTCATAAAAATCAAAAAATAGATATTTCTTTAAACCTTTTTTTCATAAAAGCTAACAAAATTGAAAATATAGGCAATAAAAAGCTATAATATTTTTTACCAATTTAATCCCATATAGTTCAAACTTTCCAAAGTCCATAAAAAGTATAGATAACTCTTTAGAGTTTTAAATAGCAACCTTAGACTCATAGTTTTTTTTTTTTTTTTTTTTCATGTGGATCAGAGGTTGAACTAGAAATCAAACCACTTTTTAATTTCTAGTTCACCCTTTATTTTTCTAACTTTGGTTGGTGGCAACTCTAGTCAACCCATTTTCAAAAACCAAGCATTTACAAAAACCCTATTGAGTCTTTGTCGAGTGTTCTTTATTAAACGAGTTAGGTTTAATACAGTTTTAAACCTTTAGGAGGATAAAAGAAAATTTAGGGCTTGACATGCTGCAAAAACTAGAATTAGTAATAGCCACATAAATTGCTCCATTCACTGAAAAATTAATATGGAATATATTCTCCCTTTGTTTCAGATCAATCATTGGTGTCACACTCAAATTTCTCCTCACTGCACCATTTAAAGGCACAGCAGCCCTAACCACCTGCTTAGTTGACACTTCCTCTTTATTAACCTCATTAGAATTAGAATAGCTACTTCTTTCTCCCTCACCATCACTCTCCAAACAATCTCCACGAGTATAGACAACACGTCGATTTAGACATTAAGTTAGCCATATGTCCATAACACAAGCACTTAAAACATTTTAAGTTTCTAGTTCTCATTCCAACACTACTAGATTCATATGACTTAAAAATTGACTTCCCATTTTTATCACTAGATTTCTTAAGATTCAACTCGTGCTTCTTCTCATTCTCATAACTACTTGTACTCTTCTTTCTATTACCAAACCAGTAAGATTTTTTATCACCTTCAAATTTAGACGATTTATTTGAAGATTTGTAAGGCTTATGCTTGTAATGTCTTTCTACTTTCTCTACCATCAAAATTGCCTCCTTCAAGGTATTAGTCCTTTGAAACTCCAAAACATTAGAAACATCATATTTTAGCCCAACATTAAAGAAACCAATATATTGATTTAGAGTCTCCGTAATTTTGCTACTTGCCTTGACGTAAAGTATGCAATCTCATCAACAACTCTTGGCTATGGTAATTGATAACAAACCTTTGTCACATCAAATCTCGCATTTTCGCCTAAGTTGTAACACTATGCTCCTCATTCCTTCTCTTATTAGCCAATACATTCTTCCACTAATGCATCACATAACCTTTAAACTCGTAGCAACAAGTTTGATCCCCTAGAAATCATCACAATCATGATAATAAAAAAGCTTATCTATTTGATCTTTCCAATCAAAATACTTATCTGCTCTATTGGTACTATCAAAAGATGAAACTTTCAACTTTACGGTCTCAATACCATGCAAGTCTCTGGACTTATGCTTATCACAGTGATCATCCAAATCATCATCATAATCTCTAACTTGATGTTTACACATTGGTTAGCATGCATACCCTTTTACCTCTATCACTAACTCTACCATGCTATCTACTACACTATGGCCACCTACTACTCCATGTCCTTTAGCTACACCATGTCCACTGAGAGGTAATTGAACTTCTAGATTAGCCTTTACTCCTCAACTAATTCATATTCATGTGCCTCCTAATTATGAGTGTTTCCCCTAATGGATGGCTTAACATTTCTTAAGGTTTCGGTTTGTCGACACATCATTGCTTGCTTACCTTGCATCAACTCCCTCATAGAATGCATCCGCTCATTCATACTTAGCGATACTCTCTACTTTAGGAGTTTTTGTCTTCCCTTTATTGTTATCGAATTTATCTAACATCTTCAACAAGAACAAAACTTGCAAATTAGGTAACCAACTTGATGAAACTTGTAAATGATAGAATTTCTTTAAGAAAATACAAGGATTTATAATAAATATAATGTTTTGATGATAAAAAAAGTCCTAATGAACAATTACATGCTTATATATTAACCTTAACAATGCATGTATGTTTACGATGGTTTCAGGAGCACAGGTAAAATTCGAAAGTTAAAACAAAAGCTAAACTTTCCTTATTTGGAACAACAAACTTTATTGAAGACCTAGTTCCATGGATTGAATATAATAGGGAATTATAGGTGAATCTATATAATATATATATATATATGCTATATATGGTAGGTTTTAGGATGATAATTCAGATTGATGACATGACTTACTTATAAGATATCTGGTGCACATGATTTATTGTAATAAATCATGACTAGAAGCAAAGAAAGACAAGAAGATTGTGCTAGCATGAAAAATCTCACAAATATGGGAAGAATATCTTCAAAGTCTAGAAGAAATTCAAATTGATTCTTTCTATATCTTGTTCACTTTGACAAGTTTTCAAGCAGTAATCTTCAAGCACAAACTAGACCATTTTATTCCTTATCTGCAACGTCTTTTTGTAGCAATCAAAGAAATAATTCAAAATATTTTATACTAGAGATCCACAAAGATAAGAAAACAAGCTACGGAAATTATTTCCTACCTAAAATTACAAAAGAAGACTGTTGGCTTAAAGCATTATAAATTGAAGGACTCAATGAAGGACAAAGACACAAACTATATACTGTGAACACCCTAATGAAGTCTGCAATTTTTCAGAGAAAGCATTGAACATTGATTCAAGTAAATCTAACATACAAAATAAAGCTTACTGCACACTCAGAACAACTTTCAAAAGCTATGGGATTCATTTATTTCTTGTACAAAAAAGCGAGATCTTTATTATTGTACTCCTTTAGATTTGAGAAACTTTCACTTATATTAGTTGAATTAATGAGAGAAGTGACAAAGAATACCTGTAGCACTGTGAGTTAGCTTGAGAGAAGCTAAGATAGATGGTGTGTGTTATTGAAATTGTAGTAGACGCAATACTACTCTATACTTCTTCATTGATTTCATTGGATCTAGTTAAACAAACCGGTAAAGACAATAAGGACTTCTAGCTGGAGCTGGAAGAGCGAATTGAGAAAATGTAAGTGTAGTTCTTAGAGTCAATGCCGGCACATATTTGGTGGAAGTGTTTCATAGATAGCTAGCAATTTATAGCAAAGGATTATGGCCATAATTTCTGTTATAACCCATCAATGATGATGGTGATTTGGAAACACATTTTGATATTGGACAAAAATCGAGATTTCCATGCATTTAGCAGCTCTTTATCAAGTTTGAAGGCAACAATAATGTCATGCCTTAGGAGCAAATTGCTTTAAATCAAACTGATATACTTCACTTGTCTTAAGTGTATTCGTTAGTTAATGCTCCTATAAAACACGAGAAGAGGAATGAGGATTTAAGAAATGAAGAAAATTTGCTTATCTAAGAAGATAAGAGAGAACTATTTTCATAAAATGATTAGTTCCAGTGATGATTGTCGACACCCCATTTTTGCCCCCTTTTAAAAAAATATAAGAATAAAAAAATATAAAATAAAGAAAAATAATAAAAAAATCATAAAAAAGGAAAAGAAAAGAATACAAAAAAGGAGAGAAAATTAGTTAAATTAAAAACCAACAAAAAATTACAAAATTGAAAAACAATATAAAAACTTGAAAATTAAGAAATCTGAAAAAAGCTCATCTTTTAGTAAATAAGCTTTTAGAATTAAAATAAAAAATTGAAAAACAAGAAAATAAAAAATATAAAAAATTTTAGGCTTATTATTGATCTTGTCATGCTTTAGGCTATATGCATTTGGATCCCAAACCCATTTCAAATTTGGCTCATTTTCATTAGAAATATATTAAGCTTAGTTTGGATAGGTTAAATATATTTGAAATGGACTAATTAATGAGGAAAAAATTCAGCACAATTGGTTAAGTCGTGGGAATGTTACAGGAGGGGTCGAGATTCGACTCTACGCGAGCTTGTAATCAGGCAAATTTTTTTAGGCACATGCAGCGCATGTGCCAACGAGCCTCAAACGTGCTTAGGGAGATGTGCGCGTGTGCTACACGCGCGCCATCTTCCCCAACTCATCGTCCGCCATTTTTATTGTACAGAGCTCGAACGAACTCCATTCGAGCTCACTTCGAGCTCTATTTTCTCTGTTTGGAAGATCAAAGGGGCACATTCCTCTTAAATTTGACCATTAAAGTGTTTTTAAAACAAATCAATTTCAAATTTGTAACTTCCCCGATCCTTCAAATTCCATAACCACCGGCGACCCACTTTTGTAACCCCCCATCAACTCCCCATTTTCCCACTTTTTGAAGCTTGTAACGACCATTAATGGCCATCATCCAACTCCTCTCTATAAAAAGCCCTGCCAATCTCCCCTAAGAGGAAGCAGAAAAAAAAAAGCTCGAAAAAAAGAAAAGCTCAAGAAAAAATTTTTTTGGATTGTCTCTTTCAAACATCGGATCTTAGAATTTGTGACTACCATCATTTCCAAACGGTCATACACCAACAACAGTTAAACTCCAAGCTCACCCCCGCCACCATCCTTGTTGAAAACCGAACTCGACCACCCCCTGAGCTTCCCTAGTCTCAACCACCCCAACACCACCACTTTCTAACACCACCACCGAATCTAGCTTTCTCAATCACTCTAACCACCGAACCCAACCGTCTCAACCACTGCCGCTGTCTCTCTAACCACCGTTGCTAGCTCCTACCACCACCTCCAAGCACCACCATCAAATCTGAACCCAACAGCCTCCGATGAAGCCGATCAGCCGATTGACAAGGTTTATTTTTTTTTATTTAATTAGTTAGTTTTGCCATCATCATCATCATCACCATCATCATCATCATTATTATTATTATAAGATACACTAATATAATAAAAAATAGAAAATAGTAAGAAATAAAAAAATCAATAGAAAAAAAATATTGAGAGAGATACAGTAATAATAATATAAAAATGAAAATAAAAAATATGTATAGATAATTGAGATGCATGCTACAATCTTATTAGTAATAGTGTATGATATGATATTTAGATAAATAATTATTTAGGATATAGTTTTAACATGATTTTTGGTTAAATTATAAAAAAAAAAAATCAATAAATTTATATATATGTATGTATGTAATGATATTAATATGATAAACAAATTTTAGGATAAGTCTTAGTTTGAGTATAAACCATGAAAATCAATAAAAAATGTATATGAAAGTCTTAGGATTATTATCTTTTAGGTCTTCTTTGATAATTTGTGTTGAATTTGATGCATGCTTGTGGTGTTAATGATCTATTATTTAGCAAATCATCCTCACAAATATTTTTTTTTTATTATTATCATCTTTTCATTAAAATAAATAAATTAATAATACTAAAAAGAAAAAAAATTTGCAAAAATTAACAAAAATTCTTTTTACCTTTTTCTATATATATATTTAGTATATACTGTTATTATAAAAAAATGTTTTCTTAGCTTACATATTATATAAATATCACTTAGTTATTTTCTAAATTAACAAAAAAAATAATAAATGGGGTTTTTCTAAAAATAGCTTCTTTCATGGATTTTTTTTAAAAGAAGAATAAAAATTAGATTTCTTAGGAATTTCGAAAATCAAAATCAAATTTGCTAAATAACTTAAACTTGGCGGTTCTTCATAATTAAAAACAAACAAACACACTAAAGTTTTACAAAAATCAAAACGAACTGCGGGGACCTGATTCTGGTTAGCGGATACATAGGCACCTGTGGGGCGGTTACAAAAATAAAAAACTTTTAGGATTTAAAAAAAATTTATAAATATGTAAATATATTTTAAAAAAGACTAAAAATTCAAAAAAAATTGAAAAATCAAAATTAATCTCTTTGGCCCATATAATTCAAGATTTCTAAAGTCTATTTAAAGCCTAGATAACTGTTTAGGTTTTATAATAGCAACTTCCGGACTCATCAAATTCTAATTTTTCATGCATACCAGTAGCTGAACTAGAAACCAAACCACCCATTTGGTTTCTGGTTTACCTTTTTTCGGTTTTAGCCGGTAGTGACTCCAATCAAAATTTTTTTAGAAAACCGAGCTTTTTACGAAAACCCTACTGGTTTCTTGTCGAGTGATCGATATCAAATGGGTCGGGTTTGATATAGATCGGGATCTTTAGGAGAATAGGAGCAAAATTCGGGCTCAACAATGATTAAAGAAAGATTCACGGTTTATGAGAAAGTCCAACTTGATATAAGCAGCATAGTCATTCTACATCAATCATCAATCTAACTATCATATTGAAAAGTCAAATAGGAATGTGTGTTCTGTTGTTCGCACAAAGAGACTCATGAGGGAAGTGGGTGGTGGGTGTGAGGGGTGGGGGGTATGGGTGGAGGGTTGGTGTGTGCATGACAAAAGCACATAGACACTAATTTTGTGATTACAATACTTGAAGGATGCATGCATGTGTCAATCAAAAACTTAAACATGACCATCCATAGTTAGATCAAAGCTTTTTAGGGTGATGTTTTCTGAGTTAAGTAAATTATAGACTCAATCTCAAGATTTCCTTCCTTAGAAAAACCATTTAAGGCACATTTGAATATGTAGTGATAAAGAGACAATTGCGGGGTGGAAAGGAAAAAACTATCAAATCTATCTATGGTGATTGTAATAAGTCATATAATGAAATGCCAAGGTTGTTGAATGCCATTTAAATGAGTAACCCAAGTACTTATGTGTTTTAGTAAGGTTAGCTAACCCACAGATAATGACTTGACCTTTGTAAGAGTTTTTTGGACATTTTGTCCATGTAATCAAACCTTTCGCCACTGTAGATTACTTATTAATATTGATGGCACTTTCCTGTATGGAAAATTTCCTTATAGCCTATTGATTACATGTAATATGGATGGTACCAATCATATACACCTCTTTGTCTTTCCATTAGTAGATTAAGATCTAGTCCATCCCAGCCATGGATTCTATCATTAGTAAAGCAATGTCTTGATTGACACATGTCAAGATAAAGAGACATTATATCTTATATCACTTGATACTTAGGCATATCAATGACAATAAAAAATAAGAACGTTAGAAGAAAACCTCCATATGCATAATAACGATTTTGCATACGACATATTGCTAGTGATTTTAACAAAAAAAAAAAAAAATACAAAAATGTTGCATTGAAGAAGCTTGTAAATGAAACTCCCTTCTAGATGTGGGATAAATAATAAAGTTTTATATGGAGGATGAAAGAGAAAAAAAAAATGCATCAAACTACTTGTTAGATGTCCCTTAGGAGAGATAGACACAAGCATATGATAGGGGATATAGATTTGAGTTCATGTTGACAAATTTAAATGATAGTTGTAATGTACTGTTAAAGGATGCAAGGTCATTATCTATATCATCCCTTGTTTCAAAAATTTTACACAATTGTGTTAGGTATTTTGAAGAATAGTGTAATAAGGCCTAGAGGGTATAAAGCAAGGCTTTGTACACTAAATGGGCTACTAGAAAAATGGACACATTTATAACCTTTAATAGAATGAAAAAGGAATTTGAGGTTGAGACAAGAGTGCACATGACATGCTTCAATGTTATAACATCCCTTGTTGTTAATCTCATGAGTTTGCAGCTATGGAACAAAATAATATAGATGGCATGCAAAAATTTGCTAAATGGCACTATTAGGAAAATTAGCTCTAGTTTTATTGACTTAGCTTCCATCTTATTGGTGATAAGAGAAGGTAGCCAAAGCTAAAAATCCTAACCATTTGTCTTGATTATGAAAGTGTCAGAAAAGTAGATAGGCCCGAATTTTCATGCTACCACAACATAATGGATCTTTGAGAGAAACCCCCAAAAAATTGTTGTAGAGTCTATAAGTAAGAGTGGCACAACAAAAGAAGCTACCCTGAACTTACGAAAACACGAGGCTTCCTTTTTGTCATATAATGTTTGAATGTGATGTATGATATTCATGATGTGCATTCTATATGAAATGTTTAATTGTTTATTGAATATGAAATATTTAACACTTATTGTGCAAATTGAGTCAGGCTTAATGGATAAATCGTTTCTCATGTAGCAAACAATCATCAATTAGAGGCTATGTAGTGGGGACAAGTATATATAAGTACTTTTCATTTTTCCCCACATTTTTTGGCTCATCATCTTAATAGTTTACCATGCTTGTAAGTGTTGGCAACATTAGTTTGTCATTACTGGAAAGCCTCATTGAAGAATTCAAATGATATGCCACTTTAGTTTAATGAGTGCATCACTCTATTTTTAGCACATGCAAGCTTTTTAAGAACATTCTAGCTACCTTTTATACAACTAGATTGAGCCCTCATTATAGCCCTTATAGAATGATGGAGGCTAGAGACTCATACCTTTTACATGCCTTTTGGGGAGGTCAACCTCACTTTACAAGATGTAGCTATAAAATTTGGGTTGCTCATTGAAAGAGATGTCATCACCAATAAGCTCGTTGAAAGAGATGTCATCACTAGTATCACGTTTTTGAGATGGATCGATGAGTTAGGTATCAGCTTGATGATTAGGATAGAGAAGGTAGACGAGTTAAGATGTTTTAGCTGAAGCACTCTTTTAGGAAACTATCATGTGAGACTAATGACATATCCATCATGTACTATACACGAGAATATATTATAGGTGCTAGAAAACATCATATTCTCATTTAAGTCCTTTAACTTGTTACACTTGATATTCCTCCCCCCTCTAGAGGACTTTGATAGAGTGAGTAGATATAGCCATAGATTCGCCTAGTTTCATGTAACTATATAAATTTCTATGTTGAGCCATAGATATGTTGACATCAAAGATGGAAGAGGCCATGATTCTAGTTTAGATGTGGGATTGATATAAATTTGCACATACGAAGCAATTCTTATATTGTGTATCTAGTACGTTGGTATACCATTAGCATGATATTTTTGACATCATATAATTGCTATACATGCTATTTCTTAGTATTTGGAGGCGCTAAATTATTAGACTCTAAAGTAAGTATGGCACCTTCTATTACTTATTTATATGGATGAATGTGTTTATATATATATATATTTATATTTTTTTGATAAAATAATAATGATATATCATTTGCAAATTTGTTCCATTTCATATAATCCAGACATCTCATAGTCACTACCACCTATCTGCCCATATAGAAAAGATATTTGGCTTGCTTACATTCCCTTTATATGCTTTTATATAGTAGAGATGTACTTACTTGATAGAGTTAATTGTGAATTCAATGGGGTGTAAAATACTTTGCAACAATGTAACACTCGACCTTCTCTTCACATGATTGATCTAAGGGGGAGAAATAGATGAGGATTGGAGATAGCAACATGCGATGTATATTTATTAGTAGGAGTTGTGGTTATTGCCATCGTTTTATTACAACATGACAATACATTGCCTGTGTAGGTTACTACATATTATTGTCCATGGTACTATAATACAGTTACCTTCAACTAGTTATGCTTTACCTTCATTGGACCTGATTGACTGTAGTACATCTCCGGTGCATACATCATCTTTATACATGATTACTCCATTTGCTCCCATAAGGTCAAGACATACAACACCATCAGACATGGGAGAGCAATTACATAAGTGAATCCTCGACATATTTCATTAAATGTTAGCGGTCGACTAGTACTTTCTAGAATTAAGAAGAAGGATGGTTTAGACGAGCACTATATGGGATGCAATATAGACAACATGATTAGATATTTCCAAGTTCCTTTCATTATAATTCAAGATTGTATATGTGTATTTGGTACTCTATTTTGGATATTGGGTGCAAACATACTTGTAAATTTTCAAATTCAATATGTTTCAACATATATATTATCATGTGTTATTGTTTATCATTAGGTTGAAGATTGCATCTTCAAATCAGAATTGTTTATCGTGTTTAAATAAGGTGATATTAAAGAATATTTGCTTATTGTGTTGAGAATTTACTAGATTTGATGGAGTCATATGTCAAGATTATGCTAGCGCTGATCTTGTTATTTAATAATTTTTAATTTAGTAGGTTGTATTGTATTTTTGATAGGTCATGTAAATACGTGTTTGTTGTGTAAAATAGCTAAAGAAGGAAAAAGTTAAGCAAAAACTTGCATGTTGGACATGGAGTTTAGTTTGAAATATATTGAACAAAACTTACATGTTGTATGAAATGTTCAGAACAAACAAGTAAGTTTTGCATAAGTGGAAATCACATGTTCAAGATGTGATTTCAATAAGGTATTTTGGTAATTATTTATGTTTGAAGACTATTTTGGTAAATATTTTGAATAAACATTCCAAATTGATAGAAATTCACTCTTACACCTCAGATACTGTTTCTCACTTTATTTATACTTTCTTAAAACCTAAACTTGTTATTTATAAGAATTATAAAAAAGGCAAAACTCCTTTAAAACTCGCAAGCTCTCTAAGATCCTTTGGAAAGGTAAAACTATTCAAAAAACCTAGCACATCTTTCCTTACAATTCATAACACTAATATTATGAAACTTCATGATAAGAAGTCAACAACAAAAAATGAGATGATCATGGCATCGATGAAAATAAGAATTTGTCTTAAAGATTATGATTTTTCATAAAGAGGTTACTTAAAAAATGTTTCTATGATTCGTAGAGATTGTTATAAGACATATGGTGATCTACATCTCGCTAGATCTCATTAAGATAGTGAAAATATTGACAACTTACACATTAACTAGAAAGCCTTACACTGATCTTATTACACTGCACTTGTGGATTGTTATGTTGGATTGAGAAATTTATAATAGATAAAAATATATCATATGACATGGTAATATATATGAAATCGGAGATTAAAGAACCTTATAATGAAAATAAGGGAGAAACTAAAATTATGTAGGATTATTGATCCAAAAGTTGAAAATTAGTATCAAATTTAAGACAACAATTACAAAAGTTTATCGATTTGGTGAAAACCTAATTAACAAGCATATGAGAACACTAATACACTATCCAAGCTCTATTTTCCTTCAAACATGCAAGTACTGCTCAATCATTCATAGGCACATGGTAATGCTACTCAAGTTTGATATTCCATACAAAAGCACCACCTAAGTGCCTCACAAAAGTACTATGCTAGTATTCTCCATATACATGCTATTTATAGTGTTAAAGATATAAGGGCATGCAAGCCCAACAGTTAAAGATTTTTCCCAACACAAAACCTAACATTTATCATTTCGAGGCCTTTTCTTCAGTCAAATTAAGCCACAAGTTTTCATTTATTTATTAAACTTTTACTAACAAATTTGAGCCGTAAGATTGAATGTCCATATCTTAAGCTTACCTACAAAATCATCATTTTATAAGTTCATATGATTAAAGGAAATGAATTTATCCTAAACAATGTTTAGCCATGATGAAATGGAGATAGCTTAAAATAACCGTTGAACTGTACTTCAACTTGCTTTTATGAAAGGTTCGCAAAGTAACTCATTTTGGTTTCCATGTGGGTCTTGAATACCCAATACATATGATAAAATTTAGCCTCAACATGAATGTCCTTTTGTTCGAACCTTTGATCAAACACCTATATTTCTATTCCTACAAGAAGACTTATAAAATTAACTTAGAATGTATCATTTATATGACGAACTAAAGTTTATGAAATTAAAGTTTTGATTGAAAATAAACCATTGAAAAGTGTGAGCAAATCCTCTTCTATTGAACAGCTCAATAAAGGAGCTTTTACTGAAGCAGGATGCTAAAACCTTACCATGTCTTCATTCCTATGGAGGCAATAACTAAAGAAGTAGCAATAGTAAGCACTTTTAGAGTGTAAAAATCGAATTATAAATATTAAAATTCTAATTTGAAATTGCACGCAAATTAGATTTGAACAAACTTATGAGATCTGTATATAAAATAAGCTTCAATATTGGACTTGAATATGGATAGTCTATAAATGGGTAATGAGCCTTTGTCAATCATGTTATTTATAAACGGATAATGGCCCTTTATTTGTCATATTACCTGTAATCGAGTCGTGTTGCAAAGTATCGATTCCAATTTGATTACTTTATATAATCACTTCTTCTTTCTTTCTTTATTTCTTTTTCCTTTTCGTTTTCCTTAATTAATTTCTGTCCGCTTGTTTTACGAATGTAACAACGTTAAGGTTTGTTTCATGACAAAACACACTAAAAATGTCCATCTGTGTATGAAAATTTTCGCTAAATTTCTGCCGAATTTAGGGCTTTGAATAACTTTGAAAGCAAATAATCAAAGCCATGTCCTTGGAAAACTTTCAAACGTCCTTGCATGTTCCATCTTTGACCAGTTTAGTGGCTCCATAATGCACAAACCCAAAGTGCATGCACGTGCATGCTCCCTTGTACACCCAAATAAAATGACGATCTTAACCACTAACCTTTAAGCATCCATGCTCTTTTATTCACCTCAATGTGCAAGGATAAAACAGTCACATAATTATATGTTGACAGGCCATGAGTCTTGCTTGCTAAAAGTCGCACAATGCTGTCCAACAAGTGTACGGAGAGCTCAATCCATTCCTTTATCTCGAGTTCGCAACTGATGACCAATATATGTCTATCGAAAGAAACAAAAAAAACCCCACCAAAATATCTCTCTCAAAACGAAAAGTTCTCTAATTATCTAATTTTAATCTACGTTTGTTTCTCATCCGACAAAAGCATTTAGCAAATAGGCATCATATTTTTCTTTTTCTTTTTCTTTTTTTATTTTCCTCTTTGAATATATACCATACCACAACATAAACTTTGGCAATAGTATGAGTCATGCACCAAATAATAAGGGGAAAAGAAGAGATTAAACTTTATCTTTAAAGATAACATGTGTATGACAAGATTTTAGTACTAAGAAAATATATACACACACATAAATGTATAATTTAGTCAATAATTCAAGTCAAACAGATGATTCATGTAATTAAAAAGATAGGAAAATAGATTATGTCGATTTACTTTCTCTTGTTTCTATTTATTTCTTTGAAAATATTATCATGTGTAATCAAATGGTTGGGATTATAAGAAATACAAGTAACATTATGATGATGTTATAATAAGATAACTAAAGAAATAAGTAATTTTAATGATTAATTTATAAAATTGGGAAATAGCTATTTACCGGTGCCATTATTTTATGCTCCCTGTGTTCCACCTTGAGCGAACCAACCCCACTTCCCACTTTTTCTTCACTTTACACGACACCTCACAAACACAAGCTCTTCTCTATAAATAAAGAACCCCTTTGTCCATCCAAATCACCATCTTCCAAAAAGATCCACAGGTACAAACACACTAGTTTATATAGCTTATGCTTCATTTTAAACCCTAATGTTCAATTGTCACAAATAATTGCATAAAAATTTATTTGAATGCAGCCATTGTTCCATTGCACACATCCAAAGTAGTTTTGATAGTTGTGGCGAATAACAGCCACGTAACATCAACTCGAAAATTGGAAGCTGAAAGTGCTTCAACTCATCGTTATTATAGAAAGGTAAACATTATTTAGTTTCCAGCACATAGTTGTTTGACAACGTCCGATTATATTTTATTTTGTGCTAGAGTTCCAATCTTTGTTCATTATTCATCGTAGCTTCTCGTTCGAGTCGGGTCGTTTTCTTTTAAGAGCTTATGGAAATCGAAGGGTCTCTTTGTTTCATCATATTCTAGTAATTTTTACATCATATTCTATTATTTTCAAATAAATGTTTATTAAGTAGCAGATACTCATAAAAAAATGTCATTTTTATTCATAAACTGATCAAATATATATGACATAGATATAATATAGATAAGTTATAGATACAGATCAAATACAAATACGATAAAGATAAAAATCCGACAAAATTTACTATTAATTCTTGATAACTAAATTTATAATTATCAAATGTTTTATTCAATTCGTTTTTGTATTATTTCACCACTAGATTGACCATAAGTGTATGTCTTATATACATCCAATTCTATATTATATTTTTCTTGAATTTAGTACTTGTTGTTTGAGTGTTCTGATTTTCTTATACGTACCTCATTCGTAGACAAAAAAAGGGCTACACCATGTGGGTGCATTTTTCCCATCAAAATTTCGTAACTTGTTTATACCAGTCATATCTTTTGTGTCCAAATGCGTAAATCACATGTAACCATATTTAGCTACAAAACGATTATATTATTTGGAATTATCGGCAGGCCAAAGCGATCCTTAATCTGAAACATTTGAAAGAATGCCATACCAGTCATAATTATCCTTCATTTTTTTTCTTTTTTCTTTTTTTTTGTTGGCTCCCCTTTCATTACCCAAGGGAAAAAACTTCAGGACTATTACTAACAAGCCACGTGAAATAATGAATAACATACAAATATTAATAAAGTTTTAATATATAAAAAATATAAATACTAAAATTATCATTTATTTTTTACACAGATCTAAATATTATTCGTATTTATACACCATTCTATAATAAGATATTTTATTTACTTGCAGCCATATAAAATATAGTTTAACTAGTCACCACACATTTTGTGAGTGCATGCTCTTCTACAAGCACTTGAATGCACGACCGGGAGAAGGGAAGAGAGAGAGAGAGAGAGAGAGGGAGAAGATTAATAAGCTGAGTTGTCCCTTATAGTTGTTATTTGCAGCACTCAATAATAAAGTCACCTTAAAAAATTTAAAAAAAAAAATGGAGGAGACTACAGAAAGTAAGTTTGACCACCTAGATTAATTAATGGCCTTCCTAGGTATCCAATAATTCCTCATTCCTCAATACCTTAATGTTTATATATGTGCGAAAATTTCATAATTGGTGGGTTATAATAAAGTATGTGTTATTATTGATGCAGATAGGCTTCCCCCGTATCGGTGACGGTGAGTGACTTTTGCACATCCACCTTTTTTATTTTGTATAAATGTTAAGATGGTATATGTGATTTATGAGAATGAAAAAGTAAAGATTAGCTAGAGTTAAAGAAAGACATCTTTACAAAATTAGTGGCGTCCAGCTAATATTAATTGAGATCTAAGTTTTGATTTCAAGCTTGACTCTAATTAAGTGGGTAAAATTAGCCAAGGGTCCAGTTCAATTATCTGTTTTTTATTTTTTTAATAACAAAATAATATTGAAATTTTAACTTTTATATATGAAGTCAATTTAAACTTGATTAATTTCATATAAGATTTTCAAGTTAAATTGGTACTTCAATTTGATTGGATAAGGAATTCCAGTATTTGAAGCTTAATTTATTTGCAAATAAATTATTGTAGAGTAAATATAAAAGATTTTGGCCCAAAAAAGGAGCGTTATTGATTGATGGCCTTTTATTATAATCAAATGGTCTAGCGATCATAATTATAGGGATAAATGCATTACAAATTCCTACACTTTCAATTTTTTAACGATTTGGTATTTATACTTTTAATGTGATTGCAATTTTTTTTCAAAATATAGATATTTAATTATGAAAAATTCTATAATCTCGTCATTAATTTAGACAGGACCGATCTGTCATTATCTAACGGTTCACATCATACTTAACAGTAATTAAATCATCAAAATCGTTAATATATTAATTATATTATATTTATTTTAATTGCTGGATGATTGATTGGATGATCCCATCAATATATACCGTACGCCTTATTCGCTCATTATTTTATGTTTCCTTATAGCTTATATGATATGCCTAAGGTTAAAAGCATTATAAAATTGTGTAGTTGAGGAGAAAGCTTCTTATGACCACCAAAGATGCGGAAATCAAACGTGGGATCTCCTAAATCTTCGAACTTTATTAATTAGCTAGCTAGGTCAACGAGGGCTACTACTTGCCCATATGTGACGACGATGATAATATTTATTCATATCTTTGTTTTAATCCCAAACTTTTTTTATTTTTCTTTTCCTGTAATTTATAAAAAAAGTGGCTTTTTATTTCACCGGGAGTTGTGAGAATCTTCTCCCGACTGACAATGAAAATTAATTATCTTTGGACGAGACATTTAAAAGCAAAGGATTATTTGTTAGGTGGATTATTGTCTTCACAAAAGCACATCAAATTAGCGAAGTTTAGATATCTAACTCAATAATCATACTTATTAGAATAAACATTAATATTTTTTTTTGTGAACAAAAATAAGTGGACAACCATAAAATAGAACTCTTCGATTATAGGAAGCACAGCTTGTGGTTTCAATTAACTTTTGAAATTATATCCAACCCTGTTACGACATTTATTGATCGAGAAAAATAGTATTTTTAATAATAAGAATGTTTTGAAAAAAAAAATTACAAATATATCACTTGGGCAAAAATAATTCTAAGATTAGATAACTTAAATTCCTTTTTTCAAAAAACGAGTTAACACATAAAGTAAGACAGATTTATTGTAATTATACTAAACACATCTCTTCAAGAGTCAAATTTACACATAAACTTATTTTTTCGAGAAACAAATTTATTATAATTATACTAAATTCGTCTGTTAGAAAAGAGATAGATGAATAGTCGTTGGACCATTTATCTTTGGCAACACCCTTAATCAAGGATGTGCCAAATAAGCATGTGTGATTACATATAGTATTATATATGTATCGTATGCAACCCCACTTATTTATATGACAACCATCAATTGAGAGTGTTGCAAAAAAATAGGTGCTTTAAAGACTACCTATTTATTTTTCCTGTTAAAGAGATAGATTCATTATTTTAGACTTGCCTTTTGAGAAGTTGAACCTAAGATTATTTTTACCCTAATAGCATTTTTGCAACTTTTTTATTCAAAATATTATTATTCTTTTTCCTTGTCCTTTTTCTCTAGTTACGTAAAAAGAACGTTTTAACTTGAAAATTCAAGTAAGCTTTTACCATTTATACTTTAATACTATATTATAATATCAGATATGATATGATAACATTCCAAGTGATGACTTCAATTGTTAATGAAACCGCCAGCCAGAGACCACAAATTAAAAAAAAAAAAAAATACTCCTCTTGCACTTGCTTTTATATATATATATAAACTAATGTTAAGGGACTCCTACTCTTGCTTTGTGCAGTTCTATCTCCCTCTCTCTATCTCTCTCTCCACCCTCCTTGTCGTAGAAACTCAACATAGAAATTATGGGAAAAGTAGGCGGTGGTTATTCTGAAGAACCACATTGGGTGCAGCTTGTGATCGTAATTACTGCGACTCTAGTGTCCATTACTCTCCTCGCAAAGCTGGTTTTGAAAAAAGATTACCAGAAAAGAATAACTGGAAGTTGCCACCGGGAAGCCGAGGGTGGCCGCTGATCGGAAATACCTTGAGCTGGTTCGGTGCAGTCGCAAGCTCTCACCCACCTCGCTTCGTTGAAGAACAAGTCAAAAGGTATATTATATAATTATAAATACATATAAACACATTCAATCCATGCACGTTGTTTGCAAGTAATTGTTTTTATATATTATTGACCTTCCTAAATTTATTACTAAGTTTTAGCTTTTTGAGTTTTTTATAGCTTCCATGTGAAACGCACTTTCACTTGGCTTTCAGTTTCTTCTATAGGCAAAAGAAAATTAAAATTGTTTTTTTTTTTTTTAAATTATAAAGATACCACTAAGATAAAAATAATCTAAAAAATAAATAAGTAGACCTCGTTTTTTGAGGAGACGAGGTTATTAGTAGCTGACTTCGTCATTATTTTTTCATCTGACAGATTTATGTAATTTTTTTCTAAAAAATGGTTATTTTTTTTCCTTAATCCTCTTCTATACCCTCTCTCTAATTTTTTAATATATTTTATACATATGCATATATCTTTTGCTGGAAAACTTGGCAAAATTTGACGAATTTATTTTATTCTAACGTATAGAGTGCGGCGCAGATAGTATAATAATACATTTAATTTGTTATATGCTGTATTTTTAAGTAATAATAATTGGTTGTTAGCAAGCCAATTAATCTATAATATTCATTCAATTGTGGATCATTTTAGAACCATAACGCCTACTACACACTATCGCACCTCATCAGGTGACAAATTATAATAACTAAAATTAAACGTAAATTGAAGTTTACTTAAATTTAATATTTTTAAAACAGTCCGTCCACAAGATTATGTATTATAATTTCATTTTCTTTTTGGAAATTATCCTTTCAAAATATCGTATGGTAGAACACGAATAGAAGAGTTATCAGGTAAATTACACAAAAAGATCATAGTGTCTAGATAAGTTTATTTTAGGTCACAATATTTCGAAAAGCTCAAAATAAGTCAATATTTAGTGGGTAAAGTTTATTTTAGTTCACAACATTTAAGAATAAGTTCATTTTATATCATGAGCCAATTAAGGTTACAATTGACATGTATCAACAAGAGAAATCCTACTGATATGTATCAATAGGAGCAATATTTAAATAAATATCAAAAGATAAGTTTTCAAAAATTATCACCTATTTTCAATTTTTTAAAACGTTGTGACCAAAAACGAATTTATATATATATATATATATATATACACACACTAGTCGAAGAGAAGCATCGACTGCTTCATCAATGCGCTTAAATAGACTATTATTCAAACAGATAGATAATCATGAATAGGATGATTTCGTAGGTTCCGATAAAAATTTGTGGAAAAACAAGGTAATATTAATTAATTATTAGCAGCCACCACCACCTATTGAAGTCTCCAAGTAAATATCAAAATATGAGAAAACTCATTCCCTTCTCAAAATAAATTGGAATGATTCTTTATTTTCATTTATATTCAATGTTGGGATAGATTTTTTCTCTAAAATAATATCATCATTTCATTTGAATGAAAAATTAATAAATGAAAATTCTGATCTGTAATATTATCTTCACTCAATAAAAATATTTTCTTCTGTTGAATGACTAATGACTATTGATTAATTAATTAACAGATATGGGAAGATATTTTCATGCAGTTTGCTTGGAAAATGGGCAGTAGTATCCGCAGATCCAGTATTCAACAAATTTGTAATGCAAAATGAAGGGAGATTATTTCAATCAAGTTATCCTAAGTCGTTCAGAGATTTGGTAGGTAAAAATGGAGTGATAACAATGCAAGGAGAGCAACAAAAGAAGCTCCATGGAATTGCCTCCAACATGATGCGTCTTGAGAAGCTCAAGTGCCATTATCTCATGGATATTCAACTCGTCATGCTTCAAAGCTTATGTAAATTTGGTGACAATGAAGTCATTATACTCCAAGATGTTTGTAGAAAGGCAAGTTTTCTTTTTTGTTCCCTCCCTTTAAATCTGTCCTAAAAATGTCCTTGGAAAATATTAAAATTAATTATAAAAAATATTCCTAACTTTTTAAAGACCCTAATTGCACCCATTGAAAAATGTCATTATCAACTTTATTTCCCACAAGTACATTTAATATAAGCCTGTCTTTTATAATAGTAAGTATGAATATCAAAATCACAATATTACTATTCAATAATGCATAGAATATGTAAAATCATATAAAATCTTATAAAATTGATAAAATTGTAAATATGTATAATTGTACACCTAAATTCATAATTCTACATAAAGTTTCCATCTAAACTTTTTCACATTCGTTTCAATAAAGAAAAAATATTCAAAATCATAAAGTTGTGTAACTGTATATTTGACTCGCGATTTTAACAACTATGTTAGTAAGTATAAAATGAATATACATTCATGTAAAAGACTAATTTGATATTTCAATGCCATTATTGGTGTATTAGAAGTTTAGGATCTCTTTATAAATTTTATACTTATCCGTAAGTATTTTAGTTAAATTTTAGCCTATATATAGCTACAAATATAATATTAGGCACTCAATATATACCTTCCTCATTCTATCGTCTAGCTTTGAGAAAATAGAATTAACTATCATTATTAATTATTTGAACTCCTCTCTCAAAGTCACTTTGAAAAGCTCGATACAAAAACCAACAGAGATTCTTTTGTTGGATAATTATTCACAAAGTATCATGACATAAGTATCACTACATATTTCATGCTCAAAATAGTCACCATTGAACCTTCTTAATCAAGAATTTTTTTCATCTGATCGTATTGAACAACATTGGAGTACTCATGACCCCACGAAAAACATTATGAATAATAAAGTTCCATTCTTGATTTAAGTACTAATTTAATAATTTATCCATATATAGGGAACTTCCATGGTGTCGTGATGGAACTATCTTGCTACTGATATAAAATTAAATTAATTATAAAAAAATAAATGGTTCTATCATGATTAGAAAAAATCTAAACCATTTATTCATGTGACGAGACCAATCCCATTGTAACAGCAACAAGATCGTAAAATATTCCTTTATGATTAAACTAGTTAGTAGTGCTACTATATATACCTAAAATAGCTTAACTAATCAATATCAATGAAAATAATAGATATAGGTAAATTATACTTAATCGTGACTACATGATTTATATACATATTTTTGGCCAAAGGGTGCATGATATATATAAAAGATATACTTAAGGCATTGCTATACATATGTCAAAAATTGATAATATGAATGAAGAAAATTTTAAATAGACCTTTATTCATCATGGCCTTAAAGGTGAGAAGATAACATATATTGACATATGAATAAACTTCCCTATTAAAGGGGACAAAACTATTTACCATATCTTTACGGGGTCTTTATAAGAAGACTTAAGTTTTAGTGTTGATTAAGATCATATATAAAATAATTCATCATATATATAGGATCTTTATAATTCAATTTTATTGCTAATAGTGGATCATGCAGAGAAAAAGGAAAATTTATGTATAAAGATGCATGCAAAGACATTCTTAGATAAGTGATTTGCAAAAAAAAGATAATAATAATAATATAATGCCTTTTTAATTAATAAATTATGGATTTCAGGTAGCTATAAATCTAATGGTGAATCAGCTACTGGGGATGTCAAGCGAGGCAGAGATTAACGAGATGGCACAATTATTCTCTGATTTTGTTGATGGCTGTCTCTCTATCCCAATTAACTTGCCCTATTTTCCATATCATAATGCCATGAAGGTAATATAACAAGCTCCCTAGACAAGTATAAGGATAAAATTACTTTATCTAACGATTTTTCCATAATTAAGAACTACACCTTCTTGTTTAATTAAATGTAAAATCAATATTTTGGAAAGGGTTAATTGTAAATCCATCTTTGTATTGGTTCATGTACTGTGTAATCAGTCATCTATCTTTCAAATTGTTTCTTTTAAATCCCAATATCTTCACAAAAATTCTTATAGAATCCATTTTATGTAAATTTTAAATTTTTTTCTTGGTTTTCATCTTGTGGCAATATAGATAAATATGGTTGAGAAACGTTTTTCTTCCTTTTTGTCTTTTTAAAATTAATGGTGTATATGTTCAATGTTAAAGATAGTGGAGATAAATGCGTGTTGAACAAATATAACAAGATCCATTTGCAACTTATTTTTATTAAAATTGTATATTTATTTGTAAGTAAATTCGAAAAAAGCAAATTTAACACATTCATTAGAGGCTCTTGGTATAATTTAATTTAGGTAGAGAATGCTAACGTTAAAACTCATGGTTATTACATTGGCAATATATATATATGTATGTATATATTGCATTTCTATTATTTTTAGGAAAAAAATAGATAGATAAGTCTAGATGCAGCTATTTTTATATAGGTACTTTCGTTCAATTTTCGACACAATAAAAATTTGCTTAAAAATTGTACAAGTTTTTCTAAAATTGCATTTGAGATAGATATTTATTACAATTGTGTAAATTTCAAAAGTGAGAGTTCTTTACAAAAACTATTTTATTTCTCCATTTTGACATCCACTTGCGGATACTGTCAGCATAATGATTAGAGCTATAGGAGATTAAGCAATGGTTTAACAATGTGATATGATGGTTAAAATAACATGACTGATCATTCCCTTTATATATCATAAGCGTGCGTTGCATTTTCCTGCAAAGATACAGGGGAATCAGAGTATTTCCTTTTTAGATGAAATGATTGCTGTTATAGGGGATTAAGATTAACTTTAGGTCACTATCGGACAAAATCCTTAGATAAATTTTGAAAAGAGAGAAAAAGAAAGGTCACTAGGAACTTAGTGGTAGCTAAAGCCTAAAGTTAAGCCCAATTGTCTATATATTAATCATAAACCCAAACACCCCCACAACCTGATTATTTCTAGCCCATGTCCATGTTGATTATGTGACAAATGCTACCGGTACTGTGTTGTCTTGTCAGTTGTCACCCGACCATCAACATACTCTTTTAACCGTTTTTATGTACTACGTATCCTATGCTATGAACATGCGGCCAAGAACAAGTGTGTATCCACTTAAGAACATCTAAGCCAGTCACTAGCAAGCTGAAATCTTCTGGGAAAAATGAAAGAAATTGTATACGAAATTTCATAAAAATAATAATTAGATATTTGAAGTTTGATTTTAAATAATTTTATATTTAAATAAAATTTCGATTGACTTTTTATATTAATGTGACACGTTTTTTATCTTTGTAAGTCTCACTTTTCCAAAATGTTATATTTTTGACACATAAAAAAGATAGTGAGTAATTTTTTAAATTAATCAACATTGGTTATTTATAAATACATTTACCAAGTAAAAAAAATGATTAGTATTCATTCATCATATTTATATTACACATGATATATATTGCTCTTTAAAGCCTACTAGATCATCCAAGATATAGATATATAACATAAACAATATTAACTTTTGATATCTTGTCACATGCATTTATACTTCTCTTGGCTAATCAATACATATATCGATCATGTGCTATAATTTTTTTTTTTAATTATTATTATTATTATTACAGGCTAGAAAAAAGATTGTGAGGAAAATAAACAAAATAATAGAGAATCGGAGGTTTAATAAGGGCACACCAGGAGAAGTAGTTGGGAATGGTGTTCTTGGAAGACTTGTAGATGAAGAAAGCCTTCCGGATGAAGCAGTTGCTGATTTTATCATTAATCTTATATTTGCTGGAAACGAGACCACCGCAAAGACCATGCTTTTTGCTGTTTATTTTCTCACTCACTCTCCCAAAGCGTTGAAACAATTGCTGGTAATTGTAGTAACACAACATGACAGCCCAAACTTTTCTCTTACCACTTCATCGCTTTGTCATTGTATCCCATCACGTATATAGATTTATTCTACCCTACATCTAATTGACTTTTAAGCTTTCACCGAGCAGGAAGAACACGAAAATTTGAAGAGAAACACTAATGGAGATGAGAAGCTTTCATGGCAGGACTATAAAGCAATGCCTTTCACACAATGTGTAAGTGTCTTTCCGCCATTAGAGATAATGGTAAACAGTAAAGACCAAAATCCAAAACGAAAAGCTATAATAATAATGTGATCTGTTCTTTGTGATTTAAAAATACAGATTATTGATGAGACATTGAGATTAGGGGTATTGCAATATGGTTGATGAGAGAAGCAAAAGAAGATGTTGCATATGAAGGTACGTTTATTTCTGTCTAAAAAGAAAATTTTGCAGAAGAAAGACGCCCTAAAGTTTTATATAAGAAAACTGGCAATAAAATTAAATTAATAAATAAATAAAGCTTACAGGTTTTTTTGTTTCATCTTATTTCTATTGCTTTTGCATGTTATTTTTATCATTTTCAAACATATATTTATCAAAAAATAAATAAAAATAAAAAACATACATTTTTATTCATAAATAGCAACTCAAACAAACCTCGTATAAGAAATGCCATCTTCTAATATCAATAATTTTGCAGATTTTGTCATACCAAAAGGATGCTTTGTAGTTCCATTCCTTTCGGCAGTTCATTTAGATGATAATATATACGAGGGAGCTCTGGATTTCAATCCTTGGAGATGGATGGAACCCAATAATCAAGTGAGATATAACAGTCCATTAATATATTACATAAATCTTTTTAAATAAGTTCAGAATTAACTTATGTCGCAGTTTTACTTTCTCTTATCCAAAATTTAATTGTTTTCTAATATCATAATGAAGGAAAAGAGGAACTGGAGAAGCAGCCCATATTTTTCTCCATTTGGTGGTGGTGCTCGGTTTTGTCCAGGAGCAGAGTTGGCTCGTCTCCAAATTGCACTCTTTCTTCACTACTTTGTGACTACATATAGGTAATTGAATCTAAATCTTTAAATTGTTTATTAATGCATTAGTCTATGTGGATTAAGAAAAGATCCATTGATATTATATACTATATGTATACATAACTATTAGTAAGTAATTATCATATTTGGACACCAAAGAATTGTTGTATGGATAGTCTATAAAAAAAACAAAACTATTCATTATTTATATGTTAAATTTTTTTTAACATTTACATATTACTTATATATATATACACACACACAGAGGTAGCGTATAAAACGTAACAAGCCTTTTCATTTGCGAACAAAATTTGTAATTTTTCTTTTATTGAAGGATAACTTTGAATGTGATTGCTTGCAGCCACTGTACTTGCAAATTAAAAATTTCTTGGATATTAAAATAATAATTCCACTAATAGCACAAGTAATAAAGTTATATGATGGGCCGGAGCACGGTCCCTCACAAGAACCGATTCTATGCAGCATAAAAGCCTAAGGGTCAAAAAGTTGGAGTCATGCCATGTGTGTGTGCAAGGTCTTTTTCTTTTCTTTTTTTTTTTTTTTCCCTTAAGTTTATTTATTTATCGTATTTATTTAATCTGATGATTTGCATTATTTGGTCAGATGGACACAACTCAAGGAAGACAGGATGTCATTTTTACCATCAGCCAGATTAGTGAATGGGTTTCAAGTTTGCTTGACCAGGCTTGAAGAGCAATAGTTTTTATTTAAAATATTCAAAAAGTTAATATTTATTAATTTGCTTTATGTGTAAATAACTAAAAAATTAGTGTGTTTGTTATATAACAAGTTGTGTATATTCATTATATGTTGTATCATCTTTCTTTCTTTCTCCTTTTTTTTTTTTTTTTTTTTTGGTCTCCAATCACAAAAATGAGAGGGATTATTATTTAAATTTAGAGACTTTTAATAGTCAAAATTTCTTTCAAATTTCGTTACTCTTGTAGAATATAACAAATTATATAGGTTACTTTTAAATATTATAAGTGAATTAATAGGTATTATTGATTATCTTCGTTGATATTATTCTAATAAAATATAAGCAGAGTAATAATTTGTAAAATGTATTTTGGTATTTATTGTAATTCTACAATTGAAAAATAGATATAGATATAGATACAGAGAGTTTAGCATGGTCCCCTTGGGGGGCATCTAAGGACACCTGAAGATTTTGTAAGTGCCCTAACAGCCCTAGCACTTGCAACCTTGAACATTTGTTCCCTGCTATAGTTAGGCTTTGCACCACCAATACCACTTTGCTGGAAGGAAGCTCCATTTTCAAACACGTCATTAACTGAGTAGAAACTCCACGGCCTCTTGTTTCCGGCGATGCCTCCTCTCCATGTCACCTTAACAAAAGGAAAAAAGAAGAAGAAAAATATATATAAACACACATCGTTGATGCTTCCCTTCACGATATCTTCTTGGGTTAAATTTTTTTAAAACCAACAAAAAAAAAAATTGTTTCCCCTCTTAATATTTTTTTCCTTTTCAAATAGAGTTTTGTCCGAAAACAGATACTAATGAAAAACTGACAGTTTTATTTATAAGCAAATCAAACAAATATAATACAGATATGAGCAATCCAAACAGAACTAGATGACATTTATTAATTACATGTTCTATAAAAAAAAAAAAAAACTAGAGTTTATGATTATTTAATATCCTTTCTCTGGCTTCTATTTTATCATCAAACACTGAAAAAAGGTGTTAATTATTATAATTGTAATTTCAAGAGTTTGCGAATATTAATGGCTTTTACAGGAAACAAAGACCAATTGTCATTGTCAAGAAAAATGTCAATAGAAAATATAATAGGTTATCTTTGTTTCTAAAAAGAGGAAAACCATTTTCGTATTATCTAATTTTCTATCATATGGTTGTCAATGATCACTGCTAATAGTCTGTTAAAAGCGACCACTATTTGCTATTTTTTGAAATTACCATAATAATATTTAACAATTTTGTTTGAAACATACATAAAAAAGGTATATATCATATTTGGTACCTGAATTATATCAATTCATACAATTAAATACATAAGTTTAAATATCTCAAATTACTACCTATAAATTTTTCAACGTTAGTTGTTATATCAAGATGGGGTAGTCAATTGTAGAAATGAGTGAAATTCATATAGCTAATTGCAATTTGGCAAAATTTAGATAGTTAATTTAAAAAGTGGGCAAAATTTACATAGTGAATCAACACTTTTAAATTTCAAATAGTTAATTACATAAATTAGCAAAGTTTAAGTACAAAATAAGTACAAAATGTAACATTCATCCTATATAAAATTTGAAAGGGATAATATCAAGAATGCTATTTGAACTTTGGCAAAATTTACAATTATGTATTTAAACTTTGAAATTGATCAATTTTGTACCAAAAACGCTTGACGGAGGTACTGTTGATATGCATGAAAAATTATTTAAGGTATTAAATTGATTAATTTTTAAATTTATATAAATTAAATAATTTTAACATTCAATATTTAATTACATATTTTATCGTTGGTTATGTAACCCAATTAAAAAAAACATTTTCCAATGTAATTAAACACACCTTAACATTGTCACATCCACCTACGAGAATAGAAGGATAGAAGATGATAAGTAATAAAAAGAAAAAAGAATATAAGAGATTACCTCCTTGTTGTTGGAATTAGGGGCAACGAAGTAGTTGGCTTCGCTCTTGATGGAGGGACTCATGCTTCCTCCAATGGCGTACTGTTGCCAGCCCTGATAAAAGTTGTTTGCCACATGTGCATATCCATCTTACCCTATATTATTTTAATTTCCCTATTTTAGGAGTCCTCTGAATTATTTTAAACACCAAGAGTACTATACTAGTAAAATCGAATAAAAATGTCAGAAAGGGATTACCTAGGCATCCGTTGGTTACAATTGGGGCCAAAATGGTTGTAAACAATGGTAGCCTTCATGTTCCTATCCCTAACAAATCCATCATCATGTCCTAGAAGCATGACCTTGTCTTGGTCTTTAAACCAATTGTTTGAAACGGTGATACCGGTAGAGCCACGGGTGACATCCAAAAGCCCATCTTGGCATTTGTACAATGTGTTGTGGTCGATCCACACCTTTGATGCAGTCATCAATCGGATAGCATCGCCATCTACAGGACCCAAGTTTACTAGTTTTGAGTCTGGCCCCATCACTTGGCTAGGTTGCTGCGCTTGACAGTGGTGGATGTGGAGGCCATGGATGATCACGTCTGTTGCCTATATTGTTATGTTAAAAAAATAAATAAAATGACATGACAGATAATTCGCAAATAAAACAACATTTAAAAACGATAAAAAATACCAAAACAATCGAAAAGCAAGGAACGAAATATTAGAATGGACATTACATACCCTGTTGACCATGAAGCATGCACCTCCAGCAATATGGACCTTGGCACCTCGACCATCAATGGCAGTGAAGCTACTAATTAAAATAGGTTTAGCAAGCCTGATGTTCATATCCCTTTGGAAAGTGATCCACACTTTATCTTTGATCATGGTGGCTCCATATCTTAATGTGCCTGCTTTTGGGTTTATAGGATCGTCACTAGGATCAGTCACCACATAGTTTACTGTTCCCCTTCCAATATTGTTGGCCATTTTGCCCGCAAACCCAACTCCACAAGAGGCTAGTTTGTGGCGATTCCTCTGCCAATTGGGATCCAGCCTCCAGCAGCCATCGATGGCATTCACATTCTGGGCAAAACTCAGATTTGGGGTGAAGATAGTGGCAGCGCAAAGTGCTAAAGCAATGTGCAACATCAGTTGTGTAACCTTAAAATGAGACATCTCTATTTTTACTTGAGAAGAAAATGAACATTAAAGAGGAGTAGCTTATTATGATGAATTTTGATTTTTTAGCTCTTAAAATTGATCGACTTAATAATGCATAACATTTTATATTTTCAACAATAATGTCAAACTGTTACTATTGACTTTAAAACGATTACCTTTTATTTAAAGCAACGGTTTTAAACCCAATGCATTTGATCACTGTTGTTTTTAATTAAGGCAATTGTTTTTTTTTTTTCCATAATTAAGGCAACAGTTTACACACTCAGTTATAAATATTAGTTTAAAGAAACAGTTTAAACGTTTAAAAGAAGCAATGGTTTTAATAGGAATAGGCAACAGTTTACATAAATTTAGTACAGTGGTTTTTACATAAACCTGCAATAGTCTTTCCTATAACAAAAGTAATTATTATAAAAGCTAGTGCAGCAGTTTACATCATAAAAAGCAATAGTTTTCATTTTTAAGCAACAATTGTTTTTAACTAAATGTAACAGTTTTAATAATAAAATGCAATGGATTATAAAAAGAGATTTAAAATAATAATTATTGTTTATATTTTTTCTTAATATTCATATTAGAGTTGATAGTAGAATACAAGTAAATGTAATAATTAATTATGTCACAGTAAACTTAGTTTACAAATCGTAACTTTGAATTTTATTAACATTTAGAACTCTCATAAGTGACAATATTCTATATGTACACAAATGAATAGATACAAAAATTAACAATCATTAAAAAGGTTCTAAATATGATATGTTGTTTGAAGAAATTCTAAAATCAATAAGTAATTCTAAATAATACAATGATATCTCTAGTACGCTATCTTTTGAAGATTTCAACGAATCCACTTTGCAAAAAAATAAAAAGAAAACAATAAAATTAGTTATAAATACATTCTATTTGTTACTTAAAACTTCAATATGTAATCATTAAAATGCTCTTATAAACATCAATAATTATTCTTATGCTATAGACAATCGTAAATAATTTATGTATATTGTGGATTTTCACCTTCTTAGAGAATATAGCATAACAATTATTTTGACTATTAAGATTCAATTAGAGAATACAACATAACAATTATTTTGACAATTATGATACTTTATTCTTCTTTATCAATCATAAAATGAAATAAAAACAATCTATTCTTTTCTCAACAATCAAGAGCATCATCTTGTTTGTTTTGTTGTGGATGCTACTCTTTTTGGTATTACATCAAAATTCAAGTATAAAAATGTAGAATTAAATGCTAAGGAGATTAATTTGTTTGACCATAAGTAGAAAAGAATCATAGTACAATTAATAATAATAATAACCACCCTTTATAAAATGTCTCTCTAACAATACACCAAATTATCCCCATCTATGCATACTATTGACTTCAAGGATTTTAAAGTAAAGAAGATCAATGCTTTTCTTTTATATGTTTATTTTTGTTGGATATACCAAAATACCATTATTCTAGTCTACTCAATTATCATATTTGGAAATATATTGAAAAAGATTAAACAATAAGGTCATATTTGGTCTTTTTATTTGATTTTCCTTCTTAATGGTAAAAGGACTTACATCAACATAATGTTTATAGAGTAGAGTAAATGCTACCAGATGTATACACAACATATTATACCTCATTAAGTTGCTCATTGAAATCAATTCATGAAAAGTTTGCATTTAAAAGGGGGAGTATAATACACAAGATAGTATACCTTACATGTCCTTACATAATCCATTCACTAATGGAGCTTAGAAGGCATGTTCTGAGTAATTCGCATTAAAATATAAAAAATTTGTGGAGCACCTTGTAAGCCTATAGTGGTGTACTCAATTCTTTTCCATTGTAGGTAGACAAATACTTCACTTTTTACTAGTTAAGGGATTAACTTCATGTCACCATAATAGATATGATATTTTTAGATATTGCAATATGCAAGGCAATTATATTGATATATTTCTTCCAAACTTTGTTCAAGCTCTTGATAAGATATGAAATACAATAATAAATATAGTTAACACCTTTTTTTGTTTTCTTTTTAATGAAACATATCAATGAACAATAAATGTAAAATGTCATTCCCTGTCATATCAAAATAATTTTAAGTTGAGAATTTTATCAATAATTTTGACTTCAAACTAATGACACCAAAAGACTTGATATTATCGAAAACCTTGATATTTTATAGAAACACATTTAATCAATAGAATTAACTTGTCATTATACAAATTTAGAATCTTTAACCTTTTTCCTATAACAAACATATAGAGGACATACATCTAAGAGCAAATATACCCAACAAGAAATACATGGTGCTCCAAACATTTGTGGAGCTCAAGCAAGCTAGAATTGACACTTTATTATGTTAGGATATGTTACCTGCTTACGTATATATCACCTTGCTAGCAATCTAACGAATTAATACTGTTTCTTCATAAATCAAATATAAAACTACATGTTATAACTAGATAGGTATCATCGTGAGGCCCCACAAAAAAAATGCACATAGCATATTAGTAGTAGAACCATCCCACATTTGATTTCTCAATATATATACCATTGTCTTGTGAAGTCTGTCCTATTCGAATTTTCATGTCATAAGGTAAACTAGAATTGGAAGACTCAGAGTACTACATCAACTTGAAATTAGATATATGTCCATATACATATAATAAATATATGATATAATATAAAAAGTAAAAACGCATAACATATGCGTTCAAAAACTTAAATCAGCATATCAACATAAAATAAATGTCGAAAACATCGCATAATATAGATATATATATATATATATGTATTTATAAGGATCTAGTCAAAAAAAGGCTGGGCTCACATTTGAATTAATTTTTTTTTTTCTAAAGATAGGTAAAACTACCTTTTACTATCATTTTAATTTATTCTTTTATTATTGCTACACACGATGAAAAGCATAATCAATTGGCTCAAGGATAATTCTAAATAATTTGCTCGCTTCTCTAATTGGAGGTCTTAAAGTGATTTGATGGAAGATGCTGGACATCTTGCTATTACTTGCAGTGCTGAAATCCCTACCATATCAAGAAGATCCCCATTAAATTTCTTGACGGCTCAAAAATTCAGACCATAAAGATGACCTCCTTTGAGGAAAGAGAGATACAAGAATCGATGGCCGCACAAGAGCAGCAACATTCACCTATTTAAAAATGAGTAAGCAGCTCGAGCTTTCTAACCTCGAAGAATTTGCAGCAGCCTTGTCCACTTGACTCTGTATCATCTAGTTTCCTCTTTGATGTGAAACAAAGACTGCTTAGTTTCAATTGTTGATTGCCATTGCTATTATTTAACCCATCTTCATCTACTTTATAAGATTCCCACATCACTTCAACACGATCCTTAAAATACGGAGTACATGTACCCCAATCGGAGCGGACAAGAGTTGGAAAGCCAAAGACTTAGTGCATATGTCGCTCCAGCCACGCCTTCATATCAGACAAGAGTCATGCGATATTTCATTCAAATTGATTTTCTCTTTCCTCAGCATTTTAGCCAAAAGATCCCTTGGATCTATGTGAATCATCAGCCTCCAAATTTTCAAATAATTCCTCTCTTTTTAATTCCTTCAATGTCTCTGAGTTAGCAAAATTCAAAGTGGAGAGTGTCTTGATAAGAAAAGGCACAATACAGACAACCATACACCATTGGTCCTAAAACAGGACCACGACCAGCTTCATTGATATTCATGACGCAGGGAGTAGATGCCCATTTTGGGAGTGGGGTTACAGCTTTAGATCCCGTCCTCTACTCACTTCCTGCCACTACACCCATTCCACAGGCACGCTATAATTAAATTTTAGTTCATGAATTAGCAACTTAGGTCAAGCTAGAGTTTAGGTATGAAAAGATTATTATAAACAAAACGAATTGCTCATTTCACATAAAACAATAATCATATGTAAATAGATATAAGAAAATAATTAAATGGATTAAAGGATACGTACCAAGAATCATACTTAAATAGCTTTCCTTTCGTTGAGAAGACAATCAAGACAACCTCAGCATCACACAAAACAGAGATTTCATGCGCTTTCTTGAGCAAACCTGTCCTCCTTTTTGAGAATGTCACTTGCCTACTTATTTTATTATTCAACACTAGGCATATGATAGGTATTTTATATAAATAAAATGTGGAATGGAAGAGTTATGGATTAAACTACTTGGTTAATATAAATAAATATGCTGATAGGAATTAGATTCCTATGGGTTCGATCACTCAAGCGAGAGCTAAAGAATTACAGAGTTTGACTCAAAGAATTTTGTTGAATCAACCTCAAGAAGATGAGCATAACTTCTTACATGATTATAAGATGTATCATACCAATGTTCATGGATCAATTTGCAAGAAGTTAAGAGGAGAACAAGAAGGATTCGAGATCCCCCTGTCAGCTGCGGTCAACATCGGCCGTTATTAATGGACAAGGAGATTCCCCTGATGGATACTACCGTAACAAGGCTATTGTTGAAAAATAAGCAAGACAGAGGAGATCACGTGCAACCTTATGCCCATAACCAAGGCCGATATATCCAATAATGGCCGTAAAGAAGCTAAAAGCGATGTTGGCAATTTTCCTTCGAGAAGATCATTGCCTAGGATACAACCATGACCAAGGTCATTATCTTAATCACAGGCGAAACCAAGCTTGATTCAACATTGAAAAATTTTGTACAGAGGATATTATGGCTTAGACTACAGCCGTAATGATGCTCGTAATCCCAACTACGACCGTTGTGTGCACTTCATTAAGGCATGAGATGTTGATCAAAGAAGATTACGGCTTGTCCTATGGGCATGATGAAGGGCATAGCAAATGTCTTGTGTTTTATACGAATTTTCTTTATTTACAAGTTTGCCTTTTTGCTTTATTTACATCTTTGCCATTATGTATGGATATATATATATATATATCCCTTATGTTTTAGAAGCCCTAGCTTACACTTGATATTGAAACTCCTTCCATTTGTCTTTCACCTTGAGAGCAAATCCATCCCGTTCTTATCAATCTACTTTAGATTGTGGCGAATAACCATTTGATCTTTCTTGTGCATCATATCAAGTGAGTGAGAGTGTAGGTCGGGCAATTCTTGGTGTGTAGTATCCGTTAATAGTGCTGTCCATATCCTTTTCTTTCCTTATTTTACTTGCAAATCAATTTATAGGGCCTACTGCATTGAGATATGAGTTAGGAGCGTATCATCTTTTGGTATTAGAGCTTCGAGTTACGACAAGGGTAAGTGTTGTAGAAAACCCTAGGCATTTTGTGCTTCTTGTTGAAAATCTTTAGATCTGGTTCTTATATTGGTGGATTAACTTGTAGCATCTTGTGTTGTTGCTGTTGCTACTATTGTAGTGGAGTATTTGTAGTGTTTGTGGGTTTTCTTATATGTGAGGGAGTATGAACACTAGGTGTTCAATGAATGTCTCAACCAAGTTTGATTTCGATATTGAGTCAGTTGAGTAGTCATTGTAGTTGTGTTGTGTTAATGGTTGTGTTGGTGAAGTATTGTGAGGATCTAGGATTGTTGTGACATTGAGATTGGAATTAAAGTGAAGGGATATTCTTGCACACCAAGTGTTTAAGTATTGTGTTGTTTACTATTCATTACTATACATCTATTTCTACTTTTCCTTACTACTCATTCTTTCATTTCTTACACACCTATTCTTAGATTTTCTTTTCAATACTATTTTATATATAACTTATCTTATACTTTACTTATTTTTCTCTTCTAAAATTAATTTTTTATCACATTCTCTCTCCCTCCCTCACTCCATCCGATGTCCCCCTCTCTCCCTCTAATTCTTTTTCTTTTTCATTTATTTAATTAACTTTAAAAATCCCTTCTCAAAACTCTATAAATACCCCCTCATACCTTCATTCTTTACATATTCACTTAAATACATAACAAAACTCTCAAATTTCTCAACAACTCTCCTCCTCTTCTCTCCATTCACGCCACACACACACACACACACCCATTTGTTTTTTTAAATTTTTCCTTCATCCATCTTCAATCTTAAATAAAACACTAAACACCCTCCTTAGATTATGTTAACTTAACAAAAAAATATGTATATTATGTTTCCATAAAAATCCCCATGATGCATATGCTAGGGAATGGAAATATAAAAACAACATATTGTTCATGTCTTGTTAACTTTATGTTCATATTTATGTTTATGTTATGTCGTATTATGGTTTCTAACATTAACTTTGTATACGTTAGTAAGTATATGTAATATGTATATTTATAGAGTATAAATGTTCACTAATCTAACTTTTATTTAATGCTTTTATTTCATTGCCCATTATTTATTTCTTGCTAATAAAATAAGACTAATCAAATTATAGTCTTAGACTTGTCCATCTTCAAGTCAAAACAAAAAGGGACTTGTCCATTTCTAAGTCTTGGATAGCCTATAATATAATCTAAGGCTCCCATGTTTTCTTATTGCTTACAATGTTTAATTCATAAGACTAGAACTATTTAAAGTCTTGGAAAACCTTGAAAAAGATCTAAGACTTCCATGATTTTCTTTCTTACGCTTTTCCTATTTTTATGGTCACTGGAATTTATTTAAGTCTCGGGGAGTCTTGATGACGAGTTAAGACTTCCATAATCTTATTTTGATATTTTGTATTCTTGATTATCTATCTCTAATTTTAGTATTAGTCTATGCTAACAATTTTATTCTTAGTATAATTGCTACAATGTTTTTTTTTTTTTAACTCATGCATTTACATGATTATAAGTGATGTTGTCATATAAAATTTTCAAAGATGTGAATATTGGTAATTCCTCATTTTATAAATTAACTTTCAAGAACTTTATTTTCAACACTTAGGAAAATTTTTCATTAGGGATAAAAGAATAAAAATAGATACTCAATTAAGTTTTCGAAATATCAAGTGAGCTTTTGTTGATATTTTTTTGTTATGAAAATATTGTCCATAAACTTACACATAAGACATATGCAAACCCTTTTATCAAAAGCAAAAACTTAAAACAAGTCTCTCACATGATTCTTTCTAAATATCAAAACTAAAAACATTTTTAAAGAAGTTCTTACTTAGAATAAATTTCATCCACAAACACAGTTACTTTTAACATGAAAATAAAATATTCATGGATTCAAAATAAATATAAAACAATGATTTTCTTTAGTTAAGTTTCATATTTACAAAATCTAAGAATTGAAATTTTAATTAAAAACCAAACTTAAGAAAAATTCAATGGAAAATACACTTAGAGTATTATCTCACAAATAAGTAAAACTCATGTCTTGTAAAATAAATTATTAAATAATTTTTTTAAAACAAGTATAAGACCTTTAAGGTTTCAAAGAATATATTGAACCATGATTTTTGTTAAGTCACATATTTATAAAATTTAAGATAACGAATTTTATTACAAGTCAAAAGGTCATTTTTCATAAAACTCAACATTGTTGCTTTTCACAAAGATTGTTTCATAAAATTTCTATTATGGAACAACATCACTGCGATTATGTGTGTACTAAGATTTAATTTCAATACTAAATGATTTTTAAAGATAAAAGTATTTTTATGATTGCTATAAAGCATGCAAGTGAAGCAAATTTTTGAAATATAAGAAAAATAAGGGGCTAGAACGTTTAGGATGCAATACGTACTACCTTATTCCAAACCCTTAATGACCCTAAATGTTAAAAATAGCCTTAGAAATAGATAGATCTTTCGAAGTAGGTAAAAACGACTACTAATATGCAAAATTCCAAGTTAAAATGAGCAAATTATAGCCTTTTTAAGTTAGAATTTCTACAATCGGGAAAAATGATGTGAATAGTAAAATAGAATTAGAAAATTTATATAAGATTTCTATGAAATGCTCATTCTAGGTAATTCTTTTGTCTATGTGATGAAGAAATCAAAGCTTCATACCCCGAAGACTATTACGATTAAGGCGCGATATGGCTGAGTGAATTTATCTCCTTGTTTTATGTACTTATGTTTGTGCTTGTAGTTTAGAAGTACTAAAAATAGGAAAAAGAAAAAATGGAATATGCATGTGGGGATCATTATGGGAAGTGATTGTGATCATGGTATTTATTGAAAATAATCTAAGTATATCATAACATGAATTGTTGATAAATCAATTATTGTCTTTATGCCATGTTGAAGTGTTTGCGAATATCTCTATGATCGTCCTTAATATACATTATACACATGTTAAGAACAAATTAACAAATTGATCATGCATATCACGAAGTAGGTTGCATTGCATTCATTGTTATACCCTTGACAGGACAAGAGTATAGTAGTGGTAGTTGGTAGTAGTCCGAAAATCTACAAGTTTTTGTGGCGTGTAGTAGCCCAAATGATCTACAAAAACATATTTGTGAATTTTGGTCGTATGTGCTCATAATTCCTAACCTCGAATGGAAAGCGTAAATCCATTCAAACATATTATTTCGGTTGACCGTATGTATTGCTTGAACATGTGGATGATGCATTTCATATACTTGATTGATAATAACTTGTTTGATTGTTTGTATTCGGGTTACTAGAATATTCTCATTAAGCAAAGTTAAGTTTACACTCCCTTAGATACCTTTTGTAGCATCCATACCTATGGTTGAAGCCACATGAGATATCCACTCAAGTATTAATCAATTGGCCTAAGGAGCTTTTGGAATAAGTCCATAGTATAATTTTGGCATAGACTTCTATAGAAAAATCCTCTTGTAAATTTATTTTTGGAAGATAGCTTTTGGGATAATTGTAATGACTTTAGTGGGAGTATGCCCCTAAGAATTATAAGAATCTATATTTATTAAGTTATGAAGTTATAATTTCTATTCATGAAAGCTACTAATTGATTCTCCTTAAAGTACTTGATTCAAAAGCAAGTCGTCTATTATCGTCTAAGTATATCTTACACCCGATATCGAAGCTTTTGCATGACTAAAGTAGTCATTCCTAAGTTTTAATATTGAGTATGGTGGACTGTCACGTTTAGGATACCCTTTAGGACGTGACAGTTTAAGTTAGTATCAAAGAAATAATAATAAAGAATCATGACAATAGATATGGACTTTAAAAAATAAGTAGAAAGGAAATAAAAAGATGTAAATATATTTAGATGGGTAGATTAAGATGCTGAGTTGCCTTCTTTTGTGAATAGATATCCTTAGGAGAAGCACGACCTTAAGTTAAGGATTTCTGAAAAGACTATGATGAGACCTTTGCGAAAAACTGACTAAAGATGAGAGTTTTATGCGAAGATTTTGCTTTGTTAGGACAACCTACATCCCTGAAAGAAATGTTCATCTTTGGAAGAAATGCTGAAGATACACCATATGGGAAGAAGTAGTTGAAAAAGTTAGGTATGGATCCCCTAAGGAGGCAAAATTTGTCAGAATTGGAAGTGATCTATGCTGTGGAAAGTATAATAGGAATTTAGCATAATGAGACGATGTTGCAGGAGGCAACCTCTGTATTAAGGAATGATGGATCACCTACCTTTCTCAACTTTCAAACATGGAGAAAGATTAGCCCCTTGTTCATTTATGCTCATGATGAGTTAAAACACCATAGTGACTGGATGTGAGTAGATTATGAGGAATGCTTCTACTAGCACAGAGTTTACCAAACATATTCGGAGCACCAGATGAGAAGCATCTATAACCACCCAACTTGATTGAGCTTCAAATGGAATACAATGAATATATAGTGGACATGGGAGTAGATGGGGCCAAGGAAGAGCTAGAAGAAGAAGAAGAGGAGGAGAATCTTGAAGAGGAGGAAAATCAGGAATTGATCCTCTAGGACCATGGGAGGATGGTCTTTAGAATGAAGAGGACGACAATCCCCATGGCAATGTCTGCAATTTATCTCAGCAAGCTTATTTCACACCCAGTGCAACTCCCCTTGGAAGAAGCGGCTCAAACATACCCTTGTTAAGAGCAAATGCAAGAGTCGAGTCCCCAAATGCTAGTGTTGTGATAGTCGAATCCGACGATGAACCGATAAATCCCTGATTGTGGCTTGATGTGTATGTACCTAGTGAATATTCCATGGGCGAAGGAGCATGTCCCAAACTCCCACTTTTCGAAGGACCATCAATGAGAAGTCCTTGAGTGATGGCTTAATGTTTTTCCCAACAAGGATGCAAGTGAAGAAGCCCCCAGGAATGAGAAAAATTATGGATAGCCAACACAGGCCGAAATAATTACAAGAGAAAGAGGAAAGAAGCTATTAGTAGGACAATATCTAAAAGAGTTCATGAGTAAGAGGCATAAGGGATCCTCGAGTAGGAACCCGAGAGTCCCTCTATCCCCATAAGATCATGGCAAGACAGAAGAAGTAAGGTACCAAGAGAAGGCGTGAAAGAAGGAATGAGTCAAGTAAGACAATTTAGTGCATATCCCTTTTAGTATAATGAACCTATTTGTAATAGGAACGACCTAGGTTGTTAGGTCAATTAGATCTATCTTATGTATTCAAAATGGTGTTTTGTCTTTGTGTGTATTTTCTAAGTGTATCACTCATCTTATGTGTCGTTTATTTTGAGTTTGAATCTTTTGTCATCTTTTGAATTCTGTATTGTAAAGGTCATGCACCCATCTATGTTTTTATCAATGAAGTTTTCATTATGGTTATTTGAATCGTTCTTCTTATGATTTTATTCACATAAATTCCTTTGTTTCTTTGTTGATTGTTTTATTAAGATTTATAACCATTGATTTGAATTGGATTTCCGTAATTTCCACAAAGTATCATTAAAAAACTTATAACTTTAGAAGGAGTTTTAGACTCATGTAATTAAAACAATTTAAACAGTCGAACAAGAAGAACTCGAAATCAAGAACAACATGCTTTGAATAACCCACAAGTAGAATAGGGAAATCAACTAGAAAACCCTCCGCCAAATCCATAAACTGCACCACCCTAAAACCAACAAAGCGACATCCTTGCCACCCTTGGACAACTAACACAATTATTGAATGCACTTATGCAACAACAAAATTTGAATGTACCAGTGCCAACTCTGCTACAAAATGTACAATAAGTTTCTATGGAGATACCCACACCTCAAGACATACACTCTCATTCTGTGCCCTTGCCGCCACCGCCGCTACCGCTACCTAGACCATATCAAAGTTCGCTTCCAAATTTTATTAAAAACAATCACTACTTCGATGGAGCATTTGGTAAACTCGATGAGGCTAAGGATTGGTTGGCATAAGTGGAAAGGTCTTTTGTTGCATTCAAAGTACCACATCATCTTCGCCTTAATTATAGGACCTACATGTTGCGTTTTAATGAAAGAGTGGTAGGAATTGAAGAGCCGAGAGCTACCACCACTAATCACCTAGGATATGTTTCATCATGAGTTCGTGGAGAATTATTTCCCCAGGAGCCTGATGGTACGATACAATACATATTTTCTACATATACTCAACGAGGAAAGACAATTGAGCATTATGAGATAGAATTTAGTTTACTGTTGCAATATGCCCCTTATTCATATAGATATAGTGAAGAATTAAAGAAACAAGTGTTTTTGAAAGGGCTAGATAAGGACTTACGTGTAAGGTTAGAAGGGCTCGATATCTTAACTTTCCATAAGTTAGTTGAAATGGATTGAATCGTGGAAGGGCAAAGAAAAGGAAAACCAGGGCCCCTAAAAAGAAAGTTTTTGTTTTGGAAAGAAGTTCCAAGAAGGATCGAGTTCGAGCTACCCATCAAAGAGATTCAAAGTTATCGGTAGCTTCAAAGGAAACGTCAATGGAAAGAAGGATGTGCCTAAGACAAATGTGGCTTGATGGAAAAGTAAGGGCACACATTAACTGAACAGGTGCCCCTAGCTTCAAAACAAGTGTTACTTTTGTGGAGATCCCAACCATAAGATTCTGCACTGTTCGAATAAAGCCATCACCAATTGCTTCGTTTGTAAGTAGATCGGATATTTCGCTAATGAGTTTCCACAAAGGAAGAATGCCCCCGCTCGATCATTTAGACCATTAAGAGGATTTGCCCTAGCAGGGAATGGAAATGGGAATGGTACTAGGAATCGTACAGGAACCTCAATGCATGGACTAAGGATCTATAATCTAGAAGGATAATAGATGTGCGAAGAAACGAAAGACGAAGAAGTCGAGCTAAATGCTCTTGAAGATGATGATAGTCACGATTATGATCTAGTCATAGGTTAGTCTTAAAACATTAACTTTCTATTTCCTTTATTTTCTATGAAGAATAAGATACAAGAAAGGAATATAGGTGATTTAATTGATAGATAGATGATTAAGTAGCACCATAGAAGGGGAAGTAAGGATTAAGTAAGCCGTGTGTAATGAACGTAGGAAATATACAAGTAGCTAATCAAACTGCCTATGCCCCTTTTAACACTGGAGCCACACATTCTTTCGTCACCGCTAGTTTAGCTAGGAAGACTCGATTGCCCATATCTGCAATGACCTCTAGCTTTAAAATAAATACCCTTACGGGTAGTATTGTGATGACTAAAGAGATATTGAAAGGTTGTCCCCTAGAAATATAAGAACATCCCTCTACAGGTGACTTTATAGTATTAGAGATCAATAAGTATGAAGTGATTCTAAGCATGAGTTGGTTAATGCTCACCAAGGCTATGATAGACTGTCGAAATAAGAAAGTGGATTTTATGGATCAAAACGGAAGGAAAGTCGCGTTTGCCGGTGAATTCGTAGTTGTAAGAGGATAAAAGTTGTGTTCATTTGAGTTAATGGAGGAAAACAAGAAAGAAATCGAGAATTATGTTGGCAAATGAAAGATGAAAAAGAAAAACCCACCATAGATGATATACCTATCATCAATGAGTTTCTAGATGTTTTTCCAGATGAGCTACCTAAACTACCACCGAAGTAGGAGATTGACTTCGAGATTGATTTATAGCAAATACCAAACCAATATAAAGGCCTTATATCATATGGCACCAATTGAGCTAAAAGAATTGAAGAAGCAACTACATGAATTATTAGATCAGGGGTTCATTCGATCGAGTGTTTCACCTTGCAAAGCTCGTTCTCCTTGTGAAGAAGAAAGATGGATGAATGAGGCTATGTATTGATTACCGCGATCTCAACAAGGTCACCATAAAGAACAAGTATCGTTACCAAGGATCGATGACCTTTTGATAGTTGCAAGGAGCAAGTGAATTTTCACGAATGAACTTGTGACTGGATACCACTAGTTGAGAATCAAATAAGAAGATGTGTGGAAAACTACTTTCTGGATGCGATATAGACATTATGAATTCTTGGTAATGCCTTTTGGACTAACAAATGCACCGGCTGCCTTTATGGATTTAATGATCCGAGTCTATAAGCCGCTTTTAGATAAGTGTGGGATAGTTTTCATCCATTATATCTTGGTTTATTCAAAGACACGGGAACAACACGAAGAGCAATTGCGATTGGCGCTAAACTCTAAGAGAGCATAAACTGTGCATTAAACTGTCCAAGTGTGACTTTTAGTTGGACTGAATATTCTTTCTAAGACACATAGTATCGAGAGATGGCATATCAGTAGATCCCGAGAAAATCAAAGCTATTGTGGAATGGAAGTAACTAAGGATAGTGACTAGGGTAAGGAGTTTCCTTGGATTGGTAGGCTATTATAGGAAGTTTGTGAAGGATTTCTCCAAGATAACTAAGCCTTTGACTCAGTTAACTCAAAAGAATAAGAAATTCATATGGACAGAGATGAGAGTAAGGTTTTCAAGAATTGAAGCAACGTTTAGTCTCCACTTCTATCTTGGTAATACCGAATCCCGATAAACCATATACAGTATATAGTGATGCATCAAGGAATGACCTTGGATGTGTACTAATGCAAGATGGGAAGATGATCGCATATACTTCAAGATAGTTAAGACCACATGAACAAAATTATCCAGCGCATGATCTCGACTTAGCTGCTATTGTTTTTGCACTCAAGCTATGGAGGCATTATCTCTTTGGACACAGATATGAGATGTACACGGACCACAAAAGCCTCAAGTATCTGTTTACCTAGAAAGAGTTGAATATATAATAAAGAAGATAGATGGAGTTAATCAAGGACTATGATCTTAGAATCAACTATGAACTATTGTCTAGGAAGGGTTAATGTCATTGCCGACGCACTAAGCTATAAGAACCATGGAGAAGTTGCTGCCTTGTTAATCGACTAAAAGGAGTTAATAAAGGAGTTTGAAAGGTTAAGCATCGAGTTTGTGGGATAAGATGCAGAAGTGGAATTATCCAATCTAGAGATGGAACCAACTCTTATAGACCATATTAAAGAAGCACAATGCTATGATAAGGTAATTCAGAAGATTAAGAAAGATGTAAGAAGGTAAATATGCCAATTTTACCATAGATGAGGAAGATGTTGTGAGAATGAAAGGGAGATTATGTGTGATCAATGATACTGAGGTGAGGAAGGAAATCTTAAAGGAAGCTCATAACTCAAGATATACGATGCACCCTGGAGGAAACAAGATGTATTAGGATCTAAAAAGACACTATTGGTAGAATGGCATGACAAAAGATGTAGCCGACTTTGTAATGAAGTGTTTTGTATGCTAACAAGTCAAAATCGAGCATCAAAGACTAGGAGGACTATTGAAGCCATTAGCTGTACCGAAGTGGAAATGATATCAAATTACGATGGATTTTGTATGTGGATTGCTAAAGACGCCAGTCGGGTATGATGCAATATGGGTTATAGTGGATCGTCTCACCAAATTGGCACACTTTGTACCAATCAACATGACCTATTTAATGGACAAGTTGGCTAAATTATATGTAAAGGAAATCATAAGATTACACGGAGTACTAATCGAGATTGCATCAGATCGAGACCTAAGATTTGTATCTAAGTTATGGGACAAGCTTACAAAGGGCTATGGGGACCAAGCTACAATTCAGCATGGCATACCACCCTCAAACTGACAGACAATTAGAATGAATGGTTCAGACCCTAGAGGACATGTTATGAATTTATGTCATGGAATTTAAAGGGAGTTAGGAAGCACATCTACCTTTAGTAGAATGTTCTTACAGCAACAGTTGTCACTCAACCATTTAGGTGCCACCTTACAAAGCCCTATATGAACGTCAATGCAGATCCCCTCTATTTTAAGATGACGTAGAGAAGCTAGCAATCGGACCTAATCTATGCAAGAAGTAGTAGATAAGGTACGTATCATTTGACATAAAATGAGGAAGTCTAGGACAACAGAAAAAGTTGGGAAATCTAAAGTAACAAGTTCTTAAATTCAACGTGGGAGATCATGTACCTAAAAATAAACCCCATCAAGAGCATTTGTCGAGTACGCGCCTAAGGAAAACTAATAGCTTGAGATACATTAGTACCTTATAAGTATTTGAAAAGGTAGGAGAATTAGCTGACCACTTGGCTCTACCCCAAACTTATCTAGAGTACACAATGTGTTTCACATTTCGGTTTTACAAAAGCACGTATCCAATCCTGATCGAATCATGGAATAGGAACTAGTACAGTTAAAAGAAATACCACCTATGAGGAGCATCCAATCCAAATCTAGATCGAAAGTCTAAAAGCTTTGGAATAAGGAGATTAAGTACGTCAAGGGTTTATGGAGAAACCATTCTCATGAAGAAGTTGTCACGCCCCGAAGGATACCCTAAACGTGACACTTCGCCACATACAATATCAAGACTTAAGAATGACTACCTTAGTCATGTGAAAGTCTTGATATTATATAGGAGATGCCATTGAAAAGTATGGTTTTAGCAAGTAAAAATGAGCGAACAAGAATCTAGAAATAAAGTTAACCCAAAAATAATAATTAAGAGTCTATTACAAAAGTCTTGGGGGAATTCCCCCACTAATCTCCAAGGATCATATGGAAAATACTAAGTCTTTATAAGAAAACTTAAATACTTTTACCAGAAGATTTTATAGGAAGTCTATTCTAACTCTTCGAGTAGATTTCCCCCAAAAGATCCCCAAAAAGATTACTTACACGAATATGTGAAGACCTCGGATATAAGAACAAATGGTCTTGCGTGTACAAAAATCTATAGGGGTGTAAGCTTTACGAGATTAGTGAGAAATTCTCAATTAGCATACTCAAAACAAAGATATCAACCAAATTCATTATATAAGCAAGTGAAATGCAACAAACACGTGAGCACACAAAACATATGATTTTTCGAGAACCATATGTTGAATGAGTTTACGCCTTTTATTCAGAGTTAGGTATTCTGGCCAATTACAACCAACAATTTTAATGAAACAATTTTTATAGTTCTTACTAGCTACTATTCACCATAAAAAGACATGTAGATCTTATCAGCTCCTGCTCGCAATCCGTTTGTGTAGATCTCACAGGCTTCTCCTCGCCACATGCAGATACTGGTTATACCAACCACCACTATCATACTTTTGTCCCACCAATGGTATAACAACGAATGTAATGGGACTCAATTCATGAAGTGAATGCATCAAATTTTATTTAGAGTCTAGCCATTTAATTTCAATTTCTTGCAAGTGATCAACCAATTTCATACACTTCAGCATGCTAGTAGAACATACAATTTATTATAAGTAATTCATGAATCGATATGCTTAAGGTTCTTTCACCAACATTATAAGTCACATGTACTTTCCATTTTATCTTTTTCCTATTTCTAGTGCTACTATAATAGAAACACAATCATAAGTATGAAAAATAAGGAAAGTAAACTCACTCAACCATGTCGTGTGGTAGCTTCCTTAATCAAAATAATCTTCAGGATAGTAAACGTCATCCTCCTCGTTTCCTAAACAAAGGAAATACCTAAAATGAGTATTCCATGGAATTTCTAATCAAATTTTCTAATTCTATCTTCTAGTTACGATAAAATTCATATTGGTGGAAATTCCAACTTAAAATAGCAATAACTTGCTCATTTTGACTCTGACTTTCGCATATTATATACCATTTTCTACCTACTCGAAAAGATCTATCCATTTCTAAGGTTATTTTTATCATAAAAATTGGTTAGGGTCTTGAAACAATAAGGTACAAAATCACCACAAAAATCCTAGCTTTTAAAACATAATTTTTCAAACTTTTCTCTATGCAAAAATTCTTGTACAAAAATGTAGATATTTGTATAGTTGGAAAATTCCTTTGACACACACACACACACACATATACATGTAGACTCATATTATATGCAAGAATTTAGTGGTGTTATATCAACAATGATTTTTGTAAAGCAATGTGTCTTAAAAGTTGGAAAAAGGTTAAGACTTGAAAATTCATTTTAGTTTGTGGGAAAATTTTCTTGAATTATTATAAGTGAATGCTTTCTTCTCCATAATTTAATTTTCCAAAGATAAATTTAGTCTTTTTAAGATACTTCCAATTTTATTTCTAATGGTTAAAAAGTGAAGTTTTTCTAAGTATTTCTTGATAGTGGCTTTTCTTAAAGTAGTTACTTGTTTACATGTTCTTAATTTTTCCAAAGTTAGGTCCATTTTAAAATAATTGATGATAGTCTTTTAAGTTATTTACTAATTTTATTTCCTAAGCAAGACTTGTTTCTAGAAGGTTATTTTTCGACCGCCTTGTGAAACATGTCTAGCCTTTAGTATTTTAAAGTGTTGGTGAGAACTTCACAAATAAGTTTAAGAAAACCTTTGTTTACCAAAGAATTAGCAATATAGGTTTAAAAAAAAAAACTTCTAATTTTATTGGTTTGAAAAGAGTGTTTGTGATAAATCTACTTTGTTTATTCTTTGATGAAATCCATTGTACCATTATTACTAAAAACTTGTGATGGACTTATCTCAATTTTGGAAAAAATTTGTTAAGATAAAACTTTAAATTTTTATGAAAAAAATCATTTCCTAAGTGAAAATAATTATCTTTAAAGAGAGAGTTCTTATTTTTCTTTATTTAAGAAAACTCCTTTTTATTTTTGTTGAAACAATATTAACATGCTCATGCATGCTTATGAATATGTAGTCATGAGAAAGGAGAATGGTATCACATAATAAGATAAAGATATATATATATATATATATATAAGAAGCAATATAAGCATAATAATATGGTCAAGCATTGGGAGCCTTGGCTTCATCAAGGCAACCCGGGACTAAAAATAGACTAGTCCCAAAAAGAAAAAAAAAAGAAAGAAAGAAAAAAGCATAGTAATATCAATAATAAGAGCATAATAATAAGACAAGCATAATAATAAAACATAATGTATGAACCAAAACAGTACATGAACATAATATTGCTTTATTAACCTCTATGGGTCTTTAGAAAACACATACTATGCATATGCTAAGTTACATGAACATAGTAAATAATTTATTAACAATATAAAAATATAAGAATGGATGTATGAACAAGAACAAAGTACGAACCTATTGTTGCTTTCTTGACCTCTTATGGGTTTTAGAAAACACACACTAAGCTCATACTAAGTTACATGAACATGAAGAAAGGTTTGGGATAATTACCTATTGGTTAGAGGAAGAAGGAAAATGGTAGAGAGAAATTTATAGAGAGAATTTTTGTGGAATAATTTTGATAGAGTTTCGATATGTAAAAGAAGTGTGTGAAAGAAATAAAGGGGAGGGGTTGGGCTTATTTATAGAATTTTGTGGATGAAAATTAGATGTAATAAAATAAATTGAAAAAGAAAAATAAATAGAGATGGAGAGAGGGGGTGGTCGGCGCATATGGATGGGAGCGAGAGAGAGAGAGAGAAATTTATTTAATTTGTTGTTTTGTAATGAAAAGTAATTAAGATTGAGATGTGAAAGATGTGAAGTTGTATTGAGAAAAAAAAAGTAAAGATAGATTAATAGTAATAAACAGTAGAATAGGACAATGGATAGTAAACAAGACTAATAATCTACTGGTAGTAAAGAAAATATGCGTATAAAAACGATATCTGATATTTTTAGCTACCAAAAAATTTAAAAACTGATATTTTTGAAATCCTTATATTATTACAAATCTAACTATGTCATATGAATATTTTTACTATTTCAAGCCCTGGACAAGCTTTTTAAGAATTGATCTCATTCGAATCCAAAATACACTAAAAATTAACGAATCTGATATTTTTAAGCTTCCATATATTATTATGAACTATTATCCATAATTATCTCAATTTTGTTGCTTATGGTTTAAGAGCATGGAATTGTTGGATTTGAACACTAGGGCTTGTTATAGTCTTTTGTTGACTTTTAAGGTTTCTGGTTGACTTCTAATTCTAAGATTTAAACATAAAATTAGCAAAAATTCAAGGGTTTACAGAAGCAACTTGGGAGGCTGAGGACAAGATTTGGCACATATACTCCGATTTGCTCAATGAATCAAGTATGTAAGCCAAGTTTTAGGGACAAGACTTTCTTTAAAAGGAGTAGGTTATAAGCTTCTAGATTTTGCAATAATTTTATGAATTATTCTTAGAGCCGAAAGTCAAACCGGAATCTTAAAATCAACATAAGTCAACAGTAAGTTCTAGAGACTCTAGATTCGGCAAGACCACGCTTAAAACCCTAAAATAATAAACACGTGGTAACCCTAGTTTATTATTCAAAATTATGTTTCATAACTCAAAAAGATCAAATTCACCGAAAATCCATTTGTTTCAAACCATAATAGGATCAGTTTCCAAATTTGGGGCATTGACATGCAAAACGAGTAAAAATTTCGACAAATAATCTAGACTCTTTATGTAGTAAAAATTCAAAAAAATATCATATAAAATTTTTCTAGCTCTTAAAAATGTCATATATAACCTAATTATGAGTATTTTTATTACAACTGGCAATTAAATTGTCTTGTTTACTATTCAATTACTATTATTACTATTCATTACTATACATTTATCTCAACTTTTTCTTACTACATATTCTTATATTTCTTACACACCTATCCTTATGTTTTCTTTTTCAATACTAATTTATACATAACTTATCTTATACTTTACTTACTTTTCTCTTCTAAAATTAATTTTTAATCACATTCTCTCTCCCTCCCTCACTCTAACCGGTGTCCCCCTCTCTCTACCCTCTAATTCTTTTTCTTTTTCATTTATTTAATTTACTCAAAAAATCCCTCCTCAAAACTCTATAAATACCTTCTCATACGTTCATTCTTTACACATTCACTTAAACATATAACAAAACTCTCTTAAATTTTCTTCACAACTCTCATTCTCCTCTCTCCATTCACGCCACATACAGACATACATACATATACACACACACCTATTTGTTTTCTCAAATTTTTCCTCCATCCATCTTCAATCTTAGTTAAAACACTAAACACCCTTGTAAAGGCTCGGCATGTATATAATTAAAACTTTAAATCCAATTCTCCAACCACGCATAATATACGAAGATATTATACTTAAGGTTATCCGTAAAGAAAGGAGTTTATGGAATTACTTGCTTAACCTATTAAAATATAAAAAGCTTTACAAAAACTACTTAATTAAGAGTAGATAACTTTGTATAAATACATATGATAGTACCGATATACATGGTATTTCAAGTTTACAAAACCAAACTTGTAATATACATACTAGAAAAACTTAGGTGCTTAGTATTACAAAACATAGGCTTTGAGAAAGCCTTAGTCTATACTATTACATTTCAAATAAAGTCTCGCTTTTGTCTTTCCAAGAAAACAAAGTGGAATGGTCCAACACCCTAATCATCCCACTCATTCAGGAATACCTCCCAATTAGTACCATAACCCATATCATCATAGTATTTATCATCATTGGTACCTATAGAGGAAAAAGCATAAGCCAGGAGCCTAGTACACAGCAATGCAAACAAATAATAGATGACACAAAATCCTAAATAGTGCAATGCAAGAAACAATACAATTATTTACCTTTATTTAAGTAAAACATTTCAACATTGGAGTATTTAAACTCTGATTTCACTCTTTAGGGAATTTGGGATCCTAAGTAACAATAGTTGCTCAGGAGGTTGATATAAGTAGCCCAAATAGTTATATCTCCTACATAACTTTACAATTAATAATCTCATCTAAGATTAATATTCGTAACTCAACTTTACTTAACTTTATCTATAATATCACCTAGTTCAATTGTTCCTATAAAACATGAACTAAATCATATTATTTCCTCTTAAGAATAAGCAAATGTTACATCGATATCTTTTCTTCTATCGATTACTCGTTGAGCTACTTATGAAAGTCATTACATCATGACAGGGATAGCCTAAGTGCCTAATCTACCATGTTAACCACGTTAACAGAGTTTCCACTCCACGGACCGAATTCAACGACACACACAAACAATTCAACCAAGATTTAAGTCAATCTTTAATTAGAGTTGCTTTAATAATCCCTAATCTAACATTCAAAAACAAGTTACTGTGTCCCCGAATAATCTAATTTATTAGATAAAAAACCTGTATTCAAATTCAACCAAGTATGAGAATCTATTAAAGAAAATCATGCCATATAAAACACATTAATTCATAATGAAACATTAAGTCATTAGATATTTATTAAACTTAAATAAGATTCAAATCATCACACAACATCTTACTCATACAAGTACATATATACATATCATATTTTAGTAATCATCTATCTATTATTTATTTATTGAATAGTATTAGAGGGTCTGTTAAACCCGATACAGAGGCCATGATGTATACACGGGTACCATCATGGCCGTGATCTTGGGCCATGGTGTATCCCATTGCCTTATTATGCTTGTATTAGGAGATCATGCCCCTTATAATGATTGTGATGTAAGCCGTGATGAAGAGTATGCCCATAATGGTCTTTTTCAAAATTTCTCTGAAAATCATCCGAGGAGATAATGGCTGTAATCTAGGTTGTGCCTTTAAAAAAAAGAGGTCAGAGGAGATCATAGGCTTGGTAACGACCGTGATCAAGCTTTAAAAATCACATAGAGGAGATAACGGCCCTCGTAACGGCCGTGATCAAGGACGTTTCATGTTTTAAAAACACATAGAGAAAATTACGGGCCTCATAACGGCCATGACCATTAGGAAATCAACATTTTGAAGAAATAACGGCCTTTGACACGCCTGTTATGAACAGGATATTATTGGTCCTTTGATACTTGTTTAAAAAATTTCAAAATTTTATATCCTCTAACTCTTTACTAAGACCTTACTGTTTATAAAAACATATCAAAACTAACTATGATCACAATACCAAACATCATCAAGTTCACTTGCACTCATATGCTCATTTCACATGGATATGCACAATAATCCTAACCTAAAACATAAATCCATCACTCATGCTTATAGAACTCTATTGTCACTCTAATCAATCAAGCTATGCTCATTTATCACTATCGACATCAATACACATATCAAGTCATCATAAACACAAGAATTCATTTCTTCAAACACCTAAGCTACAAGTGTGTATTTGCATATTTATTCTAATTTACATGTTAGCATATCATTAATTGGTTTAAAGCATCAAAGTTCTACTCACATCAAACATCAATAACAACTAGAAACCATAAATACGCAAAATATGCAAGAATTCAACTTTACTTACTTTTATGGCTACTAGAATCAACCAAGCTTTTCTTTCCACTTTCTTGGTTTAAATCTTACTTCTACTTGCTCCTTGGATTGATTCTTCGCTTAGAAACTAGTGGGGTAAATTTTAAAAAGATCTTGAGATGGAATTTCGGCTTGTTTGTATTTGGAAAAATGATGAAGATGGAGAGAGAGAGACAATGGTTCGGGGTCTGTTTTGGATTGATATTTTGCTATCTTATTTTGACTTTTGAGGCATTTAGAAGCCTTTAGAAGATCCATGACTATGGGCTTGGTTTGTGTATGTGTGTAGGCTTAGGTTTAGTTTTATTAAAGTTGGGTTTAGGTTTAAAATTAAAGGACATTGATTTTAATGCATCAATCAAAACACATATATTACTACACTTACATATTTGCACCACACCCATACAATTAAATTTTAACACATTCCTCTATTACTAATTTATCACATCATCAAATCAGATTAAAATAACTTAACTATAACAATTTAAATCATGCAATCAACAATCAAATATATATATATATATATATATTAATTTTGTAGGTCTAATTTAGGTTATTTCAACCCTCCTTAGATTATGCTAACATAACATGAAAATATGTATGTTATGTTTCTTTATAAAATCCCTATACATATGCTAGGGAATGTAAATATAGAAATAACATATTGTTCATGTCTTGTTAACTTCATGTTCATGTTTATGTTATGTTGTATTATGGTTTCTAACATTAACTTTGTATATGTTAGTAAGTACATGTAATATGTATATTTATAGAGCCTAAATGCTCACTAATCTAGCTTTTATTTTCATCTCTCATTATTTATTTCTTGCTAATATATAAGACTAATCAAATTCTAGTCTTAGACTTATCCCTCTTCAAGTCAAAACAAAGGGGATTTGTCCATTTTTAAGTCCTAAAGAGCCTTAAATAATATCTAAGACTCCCATGTTTTCTTATTGCTTACCATGTTTTATTCATGAGATTAGAATTATTTTAAGTCTTGGAAAACCTTGAAATTTCTAAGACTCCTATGATTTTCTTTCTTATGCTTTTCTCATTTTTATGGTGATTGGAATTTATTCAAGTCTTGGGAAGCCTTGATGACGAGCTAAGACTCACATAATCTTATTTTGATATTATTGTATTCGTGATTATCTATTTCTAATTTTTATATGAGTCTATGCTAATAATTTTATTTTAGGAATAATTGCTCTAATTTTTTTTTTTTTTTACTCATGCATATGCATGGCTATTAGTGATGTTGTCATGATAAAATTTTCAATGTGAGTATTGGTAATTCCTCATTTTATAAATTAACTTTCAAGAACTTTATTTTCAAAACTTAGGAAAAATTATCATTAGGGATAAAAGAGTAAAAACGGGCACTCAATTAAGTTTTCGAAATATCAAATGAGTTTTTCTTAAAATAAAAAATTTGATAATTTTTTGTTATGCAAATATTGTCCATAAAATTACTCATAAGACATATGCAAACACTTTTATAAAAAAAACAAAAACTTAAAACACTTCTCTTACATGATTTTTTCTAAATATCAAAACTAAAAACATTTTCAAAGAAGTTCCCACTTAGAATAAATTTTATCCACAAACGCATAGAAATTCATGTTTTGGAAAATAATTAGTTAAAAGAAGTTTCATATGAAAATAAAATATTCATGGATTCAAAATATATATAAAACCATGATTTTCTTTAGTTACGTTTCATATTTAAAAAATCTAAGAATTGAAATTTTAATTAAAAACTAAACTTAAGAAAAATTTAAGGAAAAATACACTTAGAGTATTATATCACAAATAAGTAAAACCATCTCTTGTAAAATAAATTGTTAAATAATTTTTTTTGAAATAAATATAAGAACTTTATGGTTTCAAAGTATATATTGAGCCATGATTTTTGTTAAATCATATGTTTATAAAATTTAAGATAAAGAATTTTATTGCAAATCAAAAGATGATTTTTCATAAAACTCAACATTATTGCTTTCCACAAAGATTGCTTCATAAAATTTTTATTATGGAACAACATCACTGAGATCATGCATATACTAAGAGTTAATATCAATACTAAATAGTTCTTAAAGATAGAAGTATTCTTATTATTGCTATAAAGTGTCTAAGTGAAACAAATTTTTGAAATATAAGAAAAATAAGGGGTTAGAATGCTTGGGACGCAATTTGTACTACCCTATTCCAAACCCTTAATGGCCTTAAATGTTAAAAAAAAACCTTGGAAACAGAGAGATCTTTTGAAGTAGATAGAAAACAACTACTAATTTGCGAAATTCCAAATTACAATAAGTAAGTTATGACTTTTTTAAGTTAGAATTTCTACGATCGGAAAAAATTATGCGAATAGTAAAATAGAATTAGAAAATTTATATAGGATCTCTATGAAATGCTCATTCCAGGTAATTCTTTTGTCTAGGTGACGAAGAAATCAAAGCTTCATACCCCAAAGACTATTACGATTAAGGCGCGATATGGATGAATGTGTTTATCTCTTTATTTTATGTACTTATGTTTGTGCTTATAGTTTAGAAGTACTAGAAATAGGAAAAAGATAAAATGGAATATGCATGTTGGGATCATTATGGGAAGTGAATGTGATCATGGTATTTGTTGAAAATAATCCAAGTATATCGAAACTTGAATTGTTGATGAATTAATTATTGTCTTTATGCCATGTTGAAGTGTTTGCGAATATCTCTATGATCGCCCTTAAGATACATTATACATATGTCAAGAACAAATTAACAAATTGATCATGCATATCACGAAGTCGGTGGCATTGCATTCACTGTTATACCTTAGTGGGACAAGAGTATAGTAGTGGCAGTAGGTAGTAATCCGAAAATATACAAGTTTTTGTGGCGTGTAGTAGCCCAAAAGATCTACAAAAACATATTTGCAAACCATGGTCGTATTTGCCCATAATTCCTAACCCTGAATAGAGGGCGTAAATCCATTCAAACATATGGTTTCCGGTTGACATATGTATTGCTTGAACATGTGATGATGCATTTTATATGTTTGATTGATAATAACTTGTTTGATTGTTTTTATTCGAGTTACAAGAATATTCTCATTAAGCAAAGTTATGTTTACACCCCTTTAGATATCTTTTGCAGCATCCATACCTATGGTTAAAGCCACACGAGATATCCACTTAGGCATTGATCATTTGGCTTAAGGAGCTTTTGGAAGAAGTCCATAGTATAATTTTGGCATAGACTTCTATAGAAAACTTCTCTTGTAAATTTATTTTCAGAAATAGCTTTTGGGACAATTGTAATGACTTGGGCAGGAGTATGCCCCTTAGAATTGTAAGAATTGATATTTATTAAATTATGAAGTCATGATTTCTATTCTTGAATGCTACTAATTGATTCTTCTTAAACTACTTGATTCAAAGGTGAGTCCTCTATTGTCATGTAAGTATGTCTTACACTCGATATCGAAGTTTTTGCGTGACTAAGGTAGTCATTCATAAGCTTTAATATTGAGTATGGTAGACTGCCATGTTTATGGTACCCTTTGGGACGTGACATCTATTGTTCTTTAATCTGATATATGTTTAGTATTAGGTCAATGCATGATTCTTGTTAATTAGATCAATGGATTGACTAATAAGATAGATCTAGCATGAATAGAGAGGTTTGAATGTGACTGTAGACATAGATCGCATGAACCTTCTACCTAAAGATTATATCTTTGTTAGGAAACTTATGCCTTATTGCAATTCTATGTGTAATTGATGAAGAAAGATATTTCCATTAATCACGTAGGGTTATAAATTAATATTCTTGAAAGAGATATTAATTAATTAACGAGTTCCTGCAGTTTAAAGAGTTAAATGATCCATTAATGAAAATTTCTAAGGAATAAACCATAGGGTTAGTGGTGAATCAAGGTTAGGGGTGTGTTTTGTGATTGATATTTTTATAGAGACATGGAATCTTTTGTTCTAGGGTAATTTAAGTAATTAGTTATTAATTCTTACTGGTATCACTCGATTTAGATTAGCTAAATAGCAGACTTAAGATGGGTACTAGTAATTAAAGGTCCTAGTGGAACGACACTTGTGCAATCTATGCTACAATCGAGAGATATGTTTGCCTAGGATTAGTCATAGAATATACATACAGGTTTTTAAGTTTGATTGATTGCGATCGATCACACACTTTAAGTTCACTGATTAATACATAGTAAAATAAAATCTATAGTCCTCTAAAAAATTATTTAGTTAACCACCCACTTACAAATTTGGCAAAAAAAAAAAAAAAATCATCTGCCACTAAAAGTTTTTTATGAATAAAAGTGATCTGTAAATACAATGAAAAATTAATATATAATACAATGTATAACTAAATAACAAAATTCATACTCAACAGAGTTCAAACGATTAATAAAAAATAATATTAATTTATCAATGAAGGAATACATATTGAACCTAAAAAACAATTTAAAAAAAAAAGGAACAAGTTATTATTAATCAATGTTCATCATATAATAAATATCATAATAAATTATAAAAACATATATGACCTTTAAAAAATCATCATGACAAAATTTGTAATTAGTAGTAAAATATTTTTATGTTTGTTTAATACAGTTTGATTTAGTTTTATAGATTGATTCAATTTACCCCCTCAAACCAATCATAAATTTATAGATTAGTTCAGATTCAAAATTTTCTAAACCAAATCATTTAGAAAAAAAAAAAATCATATTTTTAGTTTGGTTTGATTCGGATGGGGATTAGCTTGGTTCAATCGGTTATTTTGCTCACCTTTAATTGACACGACATGACATTCATATAGAAAAATTGTTTTATTAATTCTTTTTTTCTTTTTTGGCCAAGGATTTCTTTTAATTCAAAAAATTAAAAATGAACCAAGACTAAAAGAGAGGCTAATTTAAGGAAGGCATCTAAGCACTTTAAGAAGGTATCTTAAACGGAGGCTGCTAGTCTCCTTTTATGTAGGTTGCAATCTCCAAGTGCTTAACATGTCATTTCTTAGAGAAGTTGATCTTTAAGATGGTTATGGAGGCTTTTTTTTTTTAATAAAAAAATGTTGGTACAAAATGTTAAATGAATTTCCAATTATATAAATTATACTTAAATTTTAAGTGCCTACAGTGTTATATCTCTAGTTTGAAATATTAGAACAAGATTAGAAATGATGACATCTGTTTAGGGTCAATTTAGCAAATGCAAGTAAGGGCATCATTGAACGAATGTAATGACATTGAGGTTTAGAAATTAGCCAAATGATCCTCAAGGTCTCTAATTTCATTGAACTCCTTCAATGGGGGGAGTTTCATCCCACATGCAATATTTCATCCTGTATTGCTTAGACAAAAGGGTACTTAGCCTGTGAAAGCTTCAATAGGGTACTCTTCTTCCTTTCATTTTCTTCGGAGAGTTTTTACATGATGCCATCAAGTTAGTCATCATTTAGTTGCTATAAGGGACGGTCTGCAGTAGGATCAGTAGTGTACACTCATAAGGCTACAACTTGATGCACCTAACTAAAGCACCATCATGTTAATCCACAGATCAAGCTACTGATTTCAATCCTGATCATTATGTCCATTCTCATTAGACTTACCCCACACCCTCAACATGGCGGCATTCTTGTTCAAGTGTTTTGATACAAGCTTGAAGTCTTTACACTTCATCATTACAAGTTGCCAACTTATGACACATCCTTTCTAGTTTTTCAAAACGCCACGGTCCTATAACAGGAGTTATTTCATTAGAAGTCATAGCCTACTTGCCTACATGGTGAACACCGAGGTTACCACTATTAATGCGCTTTGAACCTCTCGTATTGTGAAATAGCCATGAATTCCTTAAATTGCATGCTAATGTGTTATTGGAATGAAATCTATATATATGTGTGCTTAGTTAATATAATTAGTGAATGTGTTATTTTATATGTGAATAGTATTATGAAATTAATATTATTGTTTGATATCTATAAATGTGTGTATAGTGTAATGAATGTGTGTGTCTTTCTCAAATTAATATGCATGTGTTATGTTTAGAATTTAGTAAATTTATTTTTGAATTGTTTAGATGTATGACATAATTTTTGTAAACCTTAGACCCACTTTTTAAGCTTAAATTCAACCCAAATGCATTTGGAATTTGCCTAAATTAATTCTAGGACAAATATACCCCTAATGGCTAAGTTTGGATGACAATTGACTTTAATTTGGACAAGTTAAGCCCTCCTTTTTGGGCAGCCCTATTTTCATACGAATTTTCATCTTCTTTCTTTCTTTCTTCCTTTCTCATCCCAAAATCTTAAACCCTAAGCCAAGGTTTATTACAAGCTTTAGGATTTGAATATCATTCCAAGCCAAGATTCAATCATGTGAGTTTAATACAAACTTTATCTTTTATTTTATGTTCTATATTGAATTGTTTGTAAATGTTAGAATAGATATGATTTTGAGGTGATAATTGGTGTGGGATTGATTTGATGCATTGATGATAGTTTGGATGAGATTATGTGATTAATGGAGTGGTAATTTGTATCTTATAGGAGTGTGGATGTGTGGGGATGAGTATTATGGGAGATTGAAGGATTGAGTAGTGAGTTGTGAATTGGAAGTGTGATTGGAGTTTTGATGCTTAGAAGTAGGATACATGTTGTTAGGATAGTGTTTGGATCCAATAACAAGCTTTGGAAAGTTTGAATTTAGTTTGGAGAATTTTTGAAAAATGAACAAAGTTGTAGTAAAACAGGGGAAATCAAAAAAAATTTTCGTATAGGCTAAAATTTGAACGTACGCCGGCATCTGGGGTTTCTACGCTGCCGGCCTAGAGGCGGTGTTGGAAGCCCACAGAATCAAATTTCTTAAGGCCGATCGAACGCCGCCGGCTTTCGCTGGAAAAGTCAGCCGGCGTTCATCCTTTTACATTGTACGCCGGCTACTGGGAATCAAAGCCGCCGGTGTATAGTGAGAGGCTGCCGGCGTATCTGGGTAAGCGGACGGCTTGCACCTCTCTGGACGTTTTGAAAAATTTTGGATTTGGATTCTACTCCGGCTCAAAGCCGCCGGCGTAGAATGAAGGCAGTCGGCGTACCCTTGAGCGTTGCCAGCGTTGGCAGTGTTAATTTTCATAGTATTGAACACCGGCTCAAAGCCGCCGGCTTTGGCTACCGGCGTATCCCCTGCGCTTTTGAATTTTTAAAACTTTTTTTAAAATTTTCCGAAGTTTGATATATGATCAATTACGTATTTGTTAAGCGATCTAGGATATAATAGGATGTTTAAATGCTTTATTATGACTTTGTATTAATTTATTTGGATTTTTTTGATATATTTATATTTTATACTAGTTAATTAGTGCTTAAGCTAAGTGTGAATTTAATATTGATTAAACAGTGATAGATCCTCGCCCAGTCAACCTCGTTAACTCCCGAGCTATCTCAGGTACGCAGTAACTTGCCTGTCTCTTTGCTAGGGTAAGCATCAAAATCAAACTACTTTAAAATAAGAAAATACTATTGATATATGAATGTTGATTGTCGTTGTTTGCCATTGAATCTGGTTCGGAGAGCGGCACCCTGCTCAGATTGGGGGCAGGGTACTTTCTCGTTAATGGATAGAATTGTTTAGGAGATATGAGTATCCGAGCTACTCATATCAACCCCCTGAGCGTCGTGATGCGTTACTCAAGATCCCCTAGTATTACGGGCTACGTCGGAAGGTGGGGCTGCCTAGTCTGTATGAACAGTAGGGACCACTCAGGGAGGCGGATGTAATACTAGATCCTTGTTGCCTGGAGTTTGAATACTCCCGTGTTGTCTTACTAACTAAAGACTCAATAATGAACAAGTGATTGTTGCATAGTGCATTTAGTCTAAGAATGTGTGATCCACTTCGTATTTTGTATTCGTTACTTGTGTACTGGGCCTTTGGCTCATATTTTATCTATTTCAGGTGATGATTCCGATGAGTTCTATATGACTATGGGGTACGGAACCGACTTTGAAGATTTTCTTGATGGGTTGGAGGATTAGAGATGACCATGGACTCAATGGACCCCTATGAATGTAATAGATTAGATGTGATTCTTTTTGGTTGATAATGTAAATATAGTGTTAGTTGAGTTGTGTTTTGAGGATTTTTGCTAAGGCTTGTAAGAAGCCTTTGGTGTAATATATAAGTATATATATATGTGTGTATTTTGCTATTTAGAAGTTGAGTTGTTTCCAAAATATGTGGTAGTATCGTTTTGCTTAAGGTTTTAAAAAAAAATTTATGTTCCCATTGTATAATACCTTTATGGAATTAGATAAACAATTACTCAAACAATTCCATTAGGCAACCTTATATATAATCTTAGGGATTATATGTGGTTGGAGAACCGTTATCTCCTATTTCAAATATAGGGGTGATAGCGGGTCCTTACATATTGTCATTAAAATAATTAGTAAGCTTGAAGAATAAGAGAAGTTAACTTTTTATCGTTTCCCAAAACCAATGCCAAAACATTGTTGCCTTGGTTTTGCTTGTAAAGTAAACTAAATCTAGGTCTATTAATGAATGGGTCTCCAAAAAAAAAAAAAAAATCACTAAACGCTAAGGGATTATCCAATATAGCCAATCTGACAATCAAGTTAACAATATGCAGGAGGTAGTGAATAAATAGAAGGGAAAAGTTTTGTCTAAGTGTTACTAAATATCTGTTTGTCTTGATTACATAATCAAGGAGGGAGGGTATTGAATTGATTGTGTTCAAAGATTATACTTTTTCGACTTAATTAAAATTAAAATATGCCTCTTAATTTTGCAAATAAATGACTGGAAACAATTAAATAACAATAAAGTAAAGATGTAGAAATTAAAAGATAACAGATAAGAAGATCAGGCAATGAGATATAGAGGTTTCCTATTGTGAGTTAGTCATCCCTTTCAACTCCATGTTAAGGACCCGATTGTCTTTACCAGCTGCATTCCACTATATCAAAAGAATAATTGAGAGTACAATCAAACCAAAACTGTTTTGGCAAAGTTTTACCATTGAGCCTATCTACCTACACTAGCTATTTTTTCACTATAGTATCAAAGACACTCTCAACTATCCCTCACAAACTCAAAAGAATAAATTGTAAATTCGTAATACTAAAGGTTCTGTAAAAGTTTTGAAGTGGTAAAATATGAAAGTAAGTTGAAAGCTTTTTTCGCAACAACTATATTTGATTGATCGATGTATATAATGCATCCATCAAAGCTCTTATCTTTATATTCTTCAGGTCAAATGGTCTGCTAGGAAAAATCTTCTAAAGTATCTCTTCAGTGTTATCTTCTTGTTAACGTTATGAATTTGAAAATCCATAAAAAAAAAAAAACTCCAATAATCTTGTGATATAAGCATTTGAAATCTGCATAAAATCTGTCTTTGATAATATTTTTAGTTTGAGATAAGTTTGCTGCCTTTAGAGAAGATATCCCGAAGATATCATGTAACCGTCTCCTATGGATAAGATTTGTAAAGATAAAATAAGTTAGTTTATCCCAAGAATTGTGGAATAATATATTTCCTTCCATAACTATCGTATCCTTCCATATCTTTATTTGTTCTCTTATGAAATCTTTAATGTCACATTTGGTACACAGGATTGATTTAGAATGGAATGGATTAGAATGGAATGAGTTTGGGAATGACAAATCCATTCCTATATTTAGAAGATTGCATGGAATAGAATGGCTAAAAAGTGTAAATGTCGAGAATGTCCTTAGTAATAAATGTAAAATATGAATACATGATAGGATAAAAAAGTGATTACACTACATATAATTAATAAGGGTGGAATGGAATCGTGATTTCACCTTCTCAAATGTGGAATCTTATTCCACTTAAAAGCTAGAATAATTGATTCCAAGGAATCATGATTTCGACTTTTAAAAACGTTTCTAAACATTGGAAAAGGGAATGAAAGCCAGAATCGTGATTCTACTCCGGTCTATTCTTTTGTACTAAATTTGCCATAACAAAATATCAACTTGACGGAATAAATCTATCGAAACCTTAAATAATCAAATCTTCAAACCTTGATAAAAAAGAATTAATGAAAAATAATTCAATAAAATAACCCCCATGATATTTAATCCGACTTTTGTGAAACACATCAAGTATATCATCCAAATATTCTTGATAAGTAAAGCTGGGTGGCCCTCATAATCATCAAATATCAAACTTATATAAAATTTCTTGCAAAACTTTAAAAAAAAAATCATATCAAAACAGGATAAAGGTTCTGTGGAAACTTCTATTTAACTTTCATCTTTAGTTTTTTACTATAAAACTTCTGCAATAACTTCTAGCTCATAAAACTTATATGTAGATAAGTTTATAAAATAACTCATTCAAGAATTCTATTTTACTTCTATCCAAAATTTCTGTCAAAACATTTATCAAACAATTATGCTCATAATTTCAAATATCTAAATTCTGACTAAACTTCTAATGAACTATCTTTACTCATTAACACACTAATTAAATAATATTTATCCTTTTGTTACCATCAAAACTACATGTAAAGAACTTAACAATATCTGTGAATGACATCTTAAGGGGGTATTTACAAGAGAATGGAAATTGGCGGTTATTGGAAGTGGATGAATGTTAGTGGAGTGCATATTAATTATTTAAAGAGTAGGCACTAAGCCACTCTTCTAGATTGTTAGGAGTAGGCTAGAATTGTTCAAGTTGAATGACTATCTACTGAATGGAATGCTTATGGTTAAGTAGATGAGCAATTGAATAGTCTACTCAATCTAGTCATGGACGACCAAATTTAGCTAAACGATCGGTTTTTGTCCTATTAGGCTAGCTTGTGTTCTGGTCAGGTTCAGCTAGACTTAAAAAAATTAAAAATAAATCAAGACTAAAGAAAAGGCTAATTTAAGGAGCGTATCTAAGAACTTTAGGAAGGTATCTAGCTAAGGTATCCTAAATGGAAGCTACAAGTCTCCTTATATGTAGGTTGCAATCTCCAAGTGATTAACGTGTCATTTCTTAGAAAAGTTGATCTTTTAAGATGGTTATGAAGGCTATTTTTTTAAATAAAAAATAAAGTATAAAACGTTAAACGAAATTTCCAATCATATAAATAATTATACTTTAATTTTAAGTGCTTATAGTGTTATATCTCAAGCTTGAAATATTCGAACATGATTTGAAATGACATCTATTTGGGGTAAATTTAGCAAATGCAAGTAAGGGTATTGCTAGATCCATGTAATAACATTAGGGTTTAGAAATTAGTTAAATGATCCTCGAGGTCTCTAATTTCATTGAAGTCCTTCAACGAGGGGACATTCATGCCCACAGGCAATATTTCATCCTATATTGCTTAGACGATGAAAGGGTACTTACCTCATGAAAGCTTTGACGAGGCACGACTCTTCCTCTCTTTTCTTTAGAGAGTTTTTACATGATGTCATCGCGTTAGTCATCATTTAGTTGCTGCCAAGGATGGTCTGCAACATGATCGGTAATATACGCTCGCAAGGCCATGACTTGATGCACTCCATCAAGAGCACGATCGTGTTAATTTGCAACTCAAGCTACTAATTTCAATCCTGATCATTAAGTCCATTCGCATTAAACTCACCTTCTAACCTCGGCATGGTGGCATTCTTGTTTGAGTTCATTGATACAAGTTTGAAGTCTTTATGCCTCATCATTACAAGTTCCAACTCGTGACACGTGCTTTTTAGTTTTTTCAAAATGCCATAGGTAAGGCTACAATGTCACAAGCTACTTGAGCTCGGCTCATTTCAAGCTTACAAGCCAGCTTGTAAATAAGCTCATTAAGAGCTCGTGAACCGAGTTCGCAAACAGGTTCGTTAAAGGCTCACAAGTCAAGCTCGTTTAATATATATATTAATAAAATAATATTATTAATATATATTTATATGATTATTTATATTAATTTAATATTATAAATATAATTATACACATAAACGAGCCTAATGAGTCAAGCTCGTCTTGACAATCCTTAATGGCCTCGGGCCCGAGCCTGTATCTTTCAGGCTCGTTAAGAGCTCGATTTGACTCGAGCCAGTTAAAGATTTAAATGAGCCCAGCCTAAGTTGGTAAAAGCCCAGCTTGTTTACACCTTAACCATGGGCTATAATAGGAGTTATTGCATTAGAAGTTGTAACCTACTTGCTTGCATGGTGAACTCTAGGGTTACCACTATTAATGTGCTTTGAACCTCTCTTATTGTCACTAAAATAACGGGTAAGCTTGAAGAGAATAAGAGAAGTTGACTTTTTGTTATTTTCGAAAACCAATGCCAAAATATTCTTGCCTTGGTTTTGCTAGTAGAGTAGATTAAATTTTTGTCTATAATGGATGGGTCTATAAAACAAAAATAAATCAATGAACACCAAGGGATTTTCCAATATAGTTAGTTTGACGATCATATTAACAATATGTAGGAGGTAACGAATAAGTAGAAGGGAAAAGTTTTGGTTAAGTGTTACTAAATATCCATGAATGACACTCTAAGGGGGTATTAATAAGAGAATGACAATTGGCGGTTACTAGAAGTGGATGACTGTTCATGAAGTGCATATCAATTATAAAAGGATAGGCATTAAGCCACTTTTCAATATTGTTGGGAGTAGGGTGGAGTCGTTCGATCGAGTGACCATGTGCCAAATGGAATGCTTATGGCTGAGTTGATAAGCAGTTGAATGGTCCACTTGACCTTATCATGGATGATTGAATATGGCAAGATGGTTAGTTTGTGGGCTAGTAGGTTGAACCATATTCTAGTCAGGTTCGGCTAGACTTAAGAAATCCTTAGTCAAGATTTTAATTCGAGAATAATTGAGTTAACCTCAACTTATTTTTGTAGTTTATTAAATCAATCTCAAGTTTTATAATATTTAGCTCAATAAGTCTACAAGCCAAATTAAACTAAAATCAAGTATCGAGGTTAATTGAGTTCAAGTCAAGTTTTGGTATTAATATTATTTTGATCAAATTAAAAATATCTTTTTTAATAAATCCAATTTAACGAGTTATTTAAACTGAAAACAAATAATTCCGCCTTGTACACAACATTAACATGCACTGTGCGATGAGATGGTGTGTAATCTTGTGAACCAGTTATCAAAACAACGTAAGTTCCAGAGCTCCAAAACCCCCAATAGAGTTGGGTACAAATACACAACGCCAAGACCAAATAAGTTAAATAATCTCAAAAGAATTTAGTTCTTACTCGGTCCTAATTTTCCAGGTCAAACTCACTCTTTCCTTCTTCCCAGAACCTCCTCGCACTGGCTTCACCTTCACCTTCACCTTCACCTTGCCTCCGGTACAGAATTACATCGAGCCATCTATTGAAACATATTTTACTTGGTCGAAACTACTCTAGCCGATAAAATATTTTCCTTCCATTCCCCTTCCCCATTCTAATCTCTTCACAAGTTTAAAAACTACCAACCATCGTAAAACCTTTTTACAGTCAAAAAACGAGAGCACTGGAGAAAGGACATCAGTGGATAAGAAAGCAGGAATTTGACAGCCTAGCTCGTCCCTTTGATAGTCATAACCTGCTCTTTTATATTGGAATTGTACCTTAAATTTCACTTTTTCCTCCAAAAGCCTATAGTCCCATCTGTTAGCGATTTAAGATTAGCCCGAAAAGATGATTTTTGAGGAGCTTCCGAGTCAGCATGCTCCCTGGTTACAGAAGAAAACGTTTATACAAATTAGTATATAGAAGTGATCCAAATAAGTTATCCAGCACAAAAAAGGGGGAAGATGCAACAAGTTCATGATAGAGATATGGAAATTTACACTAGAATCAATACCCTGCATATATGTCAACAAAATTGCATTTACAAACTTCAGGATACATCAGTAGCACATCTATGTTAATCTCCTGCTGATTGAGAACTCAAAACAGAGAAGCAACAATCTAAAAGAATAAGAGATCTTTCCTAAATTTCAGTGGCATGTGCCTTTCCAACATTTTAACTGTCATTGCGGTACAAGGTACACACATCTTGGAATATATTTCACAACATATGGTGTGCCAAAACTGTTGCATGCTATAAAAGGAAACAATAGATACTGCCCACACACGGTTTCCATCAAACACAGGCTATATTGAGCATCAACGAAAAAGCATAATAAAAGAAGATAAAGATATTGATGATAAAGGAACGAAAAGATGAAGCTTACATTATCGATCTTTCCGCATTCTGTCTCTCTTCCTGCACTTTCAGCCCCAGATCCTTCTCTGCCTTATTAACATCTCAAGAAGACTCTTCAACTTCAGCTTTGGCAAAGGGGCTATCTGCTGCAACGTCAGAAAGATCAATAGGATGATTCTCATCTCTATGTTGTAATTTATTAAACTGGCATGATTTATCCTTGCTTCCTTCACTGAGAAAATTACTTTCTACAACCCATGCGGATGAATCTTCTCCAATTTCTTCTTTTTTATCACCATTTATTGCACCAAGAGTTTTCTGAATGTTCTCTAATATCATCCCTACTAGAAAATGTACTCCTCATTGCAACATCAGACTGTAAGCCCATAAGAAAAGATAAAACAGTTCAGTCTACAGAAAAGAAGTTCAAACAAACAGCATGATAGACCAGAGTGATCCTCCAAAGGCAGTGTTTGTTATGGAAAACCATTAGCATTTCACTTCAGGAGCAACAAGCAAATTATCAACCCTCACTATGAAGTTAACTAACCCAAACTGGCATAAGTACTGTCAAAGAACACTCAACAAACACAGTTTGAACATGAAGAATGTTTACTCTGCATTGTAACAATTATACTAATAATAGTGTTCTCTTACTAAATCAGACTTGTTAAATAAATTCAGGTGTTAAAATCTTGCATGGAGCAGGTTATAATTCATTCGGCACCTGAATTGGCATATTTGTGAATGAAGATAGATTATAATTGATTTGGCACTGCCACAATTGAAAGATATACATGTCACCATCACCAGCCAGTGGCACACTTGATGGGTTCCCACACATACTGCATTTTTCAAATGTCCGATCACTATGGCATACCTGCTTATTTCATCTATACAATACTCTGCTCGTGATCTTCTTTACATAATAGTCAGTAGTCCTTATACATGATTTCTTTTGGAGGGAAACTAATAATAGAAGAAGTAATATGTACCTAATGTTAGAATTGTGCCTTAGAAGCTGCATTGGTTGTTGAACAAATCAAATTGCTGCATAACGTGATCAACTTTGAAGAACAATTCTTGAGCTTAGTTGTTGCTGATTTTTAGCTAGATATTGCAGTATTTTAGGAGTCCATTTACTGAGTTGTGATTCCTAATATTTTGCACATTGTTGCTTAGTGTTTCCGTATTATTTTTTCTGAAGTTTCAGTTATGAACTTTTGTATTTAAGCAAGTTTGACAGATGAAATAATATATACATGTTCTCTGTCCTTCATATTTGCTGGCATTTTTATTCTTTATTTTCAACAAATTGGTATCAGTGCCCTCTCTTGAGGGACTTGTGATTGATGTGAAACCAACCATAAAAGCCTAAAACTCTTTGCTTCTTCCATGGATTCTGAAACACCCTTCACAACATTAGCACCACCAGTGTTTAAGGGTGAGAATTATCATATTTGGGCAGCCAGGATGGAGGCACATCTAGAGGCAAATGATCTCTAGGAAGCTGTAGAAGAGGACTATGAACTTCCACCGTTGCCAGCAAATCCAACAATGGCGCAAATCAAAAATCACAAAGAGAAGAAAACAAGGAAGTCAAAGGCTAGAGCCACACTGTTTGCTGTAGTCTCACTAGAATTTTTTGTCAAGATCATGACTATGAAATCGGCATTCCAAGTCTGGAATTCCCTTAAAAGTGAGTATGAAGGGGATGAAAGGATCAAAGGAATGCAGATTCTCAACCTAATTAGAGAATTTGAGATGCAAAAAATGAAGGAATCAGAGACAATTAAGGAGTATGCAGACAAATTACTCACTATTGCCAACAAAGTAAGACTACTTGGCTCAAAATTTCCTGATTCTAGATTAGTTCAAAAAATACTTGTTACTATTCCTAAGAGATTTGAAGCAACTATTTCCTCTTTGGAAAATACTAAAGACCTGTCAAGAGTTAGCTTGGCAGAATTGTTGAATGCTCTGCAGGCTCAAGAACAAAGAGGGTTTATGAGGTCTGAAGGTTCTGTTGAAGGGGCATTACCAGCCAAATTGCAAACGAACCAAGGAGGAAAAGGTAAGAATAAGAAGAAGAAGATAGAAGCCTCAGGATCAGATTCGGCTAACACAAGTGGAGAATGCAAAACTGATTATCCTCCTTACAAACATTGTGGAAGGAAGGGCCATGCACCTTAGAAGTGTTGGAAGAGACCTGATGTTCAGTGTGATAAATGTAAGAAAATGGGGCACCATAAAAAAATCTACAGGTGTTACTCTCAGCGGAAGAACCTGACTCAAGTCAACTTACAGCAAACAAATTTTGCTCAAATTGCAGACCAATAGGAGGAGGAAGAGCAACTCTTTGTGGCTACATGTTTTGCAACCAATAGCTTTAATGACAAATGGCTTATAGACAATGGCTGCACCAGTCACATGACTTTTGATCATGATCTTTCAAAGAGCTAGACACATCAGTAAAATGCAAAGTGAAAATTGGCAACAGAGAATATATTGCTGTCAAGGGGAAAGGAACCATGGCAATTGAAAGTTTCTCAGGTACAAAATTAATTAAGGATGTATTATTTGTACTTAACATAAATCAGAAGTTGTTGAGTGTTAGTCAACTACTTGAAAGGGGTTTCAAAGTTATCTTTGAAGGCAGTCAATGCCAGATAAAAGATGCAGCAAATGAAGAATTGTTTAAAGTCAAAATGAAGGGCAAGAGTTTTTCTCTGGATCCATTACAAGAGGAGCAGGCAGCTTACTCTAATGTTGCTGGCATTACAGAAACCAGCACAAAAGACTGGGACATTTCCATCATATTGTTGTACTGAATTTACAGAGAAAAGAACTTGCTCAAAGCCTGCCTGAGTTGGAATCAGAATTACAAAGCTGCAAGGCTTGTCAACATGGCAAGCAAGCAAGAGTTCCATTCCAAAAATCTACCTGGAGAGCAACAAAGAAGTTGCAACTCATCCACACTGATCTTGCAGGCATTTTTTGGAAATTCAAGCAATGGATTGAGAATCAAAGTGGCTATACCATTAAAAAGTTGAGGTCTGACAATGGCAAGGAGTATACTTCAAATCAATTCAATCAATTTTGTGAGGAAGGCCGGCACTGAGCATCGGTCTATAGCCATACACTCCATAACAAAATGGAGTTAGTGAAAGGAAGAATAGGACCATTTTTGAGATGGCAAGATGCATGATGCACGAGAAAGAATATGTCTAAGGAGTATTGGGCTGAAGCAGCCAATATTGTTATGTTCTTATTGAACAGGCTTCCCACTAAAGCTGTGAATGGGAAGACTCCTTTTGAGGCTTGGTATGGGTTCAAACTAAATTTGAAAAATTTGAAAATATTTGGTTGTTTGTGTTTTACTCATGTGCCATAGATGAAAAGGGACAAGCTAGATAAGAAGGCTGAACCTAGAGTCTTTATAGGCTACAGTGGTACCTCTAAAGCCTATAGAGTTTTTCAGCCTCAATCTGGAAAGATACTGATCACCAAAGATGTGGTGTTCATGGAGGATGAAAAGTGGGACTGGAGCTTAAAGGGTAAAGCTTCTATTAAGTTGCAGCCTAGTGAAGATGATGTTGATGATCAACCTATAAGAGGAACCAGACCACTTGCAGACATCTATGCAAGATGCAATGTAGCTGTAATGGAACCTGCTGGAGTTCAAGAAGCAATGCAAGATAAAAAATGGCTTTCATCCATGAAAGCGGAGTTGAGCATGATTGAGAAGAATCATACATAGCAACTTGTGGAAAGACATTCAAATAGAAAGGTCATTAGAGTTAAATGGGTTTTTAGAACCAAACTTAATGCTAATGGGTCAGTAAACAAGTATAAAGCTAAGCTTGTTGTGAAGGGATACGCACAGGTGTGTGGGGTAGATTTTTCAAAGACTTTTGCTCTATGGCCAGGCTTGATACCATCAGATTGCTTCTTGATGTGGCTGCTCAAAAGGGCTAGAAAGTATTCCAATTAGACATAAAATCTGCATTTTTAAATGGCTTCTTGAAGGAGGAGATTTTTGTAGAGCAACCTGACGGTTCTATCATGAAAGGCTAAGAAGATAAAGTTTACTTGCTGAAGAAAGCTTTATATGGCCTTTAGCAGGCCCCAAGAGTATGGTACAGTCAAATTGATGATCATCTAATCAGCTTAGGCTTCAACAACAGCTTAAGTGAGGCAACTCTATTTGTAAGAAGTGAAGACAACAACATTATCATTGTTTCAGTTTATGTTGATGATCTTTTGATCACAGGAAACAATCAAGAGCTCATTGAAAAGTTCAAGTCTGAAATGCTCAAAGAATCTGAGATGACAGACTTGGGATTGATGACATATTTTCTAGGTTTAGAAGTAAGGCAGTAGATGAATGAGCTTTTCATTAGTCAAAAGAAATATGCCAAGGAGATTTTAAAGAAATTTCATATGGATAATTGCAAGGCTCAAGAAACTCTCATGTAAGCAAAAGTGAAGTTTTCCAAAGATGATGACACTGCCAAAGTGAATGAGAATCTCTACATAAGCTTAATTGGTTGTCTCATGTATCTCTCTTCTTCAAGGCCTGATATAGTGCAAGTTGTAAGTCTTCTCTCCAGGTTTATGCACTGTGCAAGTGAAGAACATATGCAAGCTGCCAAAAGAATCCTCAGATCTGTTAAAGGGACTATTGATTATGGAATCAAGTATGCTAGAAGTGATCGATTCTAGTTAATTGGTTTTTCTGATAGTGATTATGGAGGTTTAGCTGATGATATGAAGAGCACATCTGGTTTATGTTTCAGTCTTGGTTTAGGTATGATCAGCTGGTGCTTAAAGAAGTAAGAAATTGTTGCTCAAAGCACTGCTAAAGCTGAATTTGTTGCTACAATTGTTGCTGCAAATCAAGCTATCTGGTTAAGGAAAATTCTTAAAGATTTGTGTTTGGATCAACAAAAATCCACTCAAATCTTTGTTGAGAATCAAGTTGCCATCTCAATTTCCTCAAATCTAGTGTTTCATGGAAAAATAAAGCATTTCAAGATTAAATTCTATTTTCTTCAAGAAATTCAGAAAGAAGGAGAAGTTTCACTAATTTATTGCAGATCAGAAAATCAAGTTGCTGATATATTCACCAAAGCTTTGCCCGTAATCAAGTTTGAAGAACTAAAGAACAAGATGGGAGTTTGCAGCTTCAAAGGCAAGGAGGAATGTTAGAATTGTGCCTTAGAAGCTACTGCATTGGTTGTTGAACAAGTCAAATTGCTGCATAACGTGACTAACTTTGAAGACCAATTCTTTAGCTTACACTGCAAGAAATTCTAGTTGTTATAAGGAGCCAATAGTGACGAATAAGTCTTTTGTGACTAGTCTTTTAATATTTTATATAATACAACAAATGTATCCTTGCCAAAAAAGTATTTTAATTTAAATATATAAAAAAAACAAGAAACTACTCCTTGCAAGAGATTATAATATAAATTCAGATATTTTATTTCAATAAAATTTATTACACATCAACAGTTAAATCCACTCCTTCTTTTATCTCTCCAACTAATCCCTCTCTTCTCCCACGTCTCCTCGCTTTCTTCTTGTAATCTCCAAACCCCTCTAACCTAAATTTCATTTTTCCCTCCCTCCTTCATTATATATTTGCCCTCCTTTTTTCGGTTTCTTCCCCCGCCATTCTTTTCCTGCTCTAGCCATCATGTAATGTATCTCTTCTCAAGTTCTCATTTTTTTTAACATTGATCAGTATTTTCTTTCCAAGTATAAAAGCATTGGGGATTTTGTGTATAAGCATTGTTAAGGTATGCCTTTTTCATTGATTCATATTCTTTAATTAGTATTTGTATAGTATGTGTATATATATACAAATACAATATCACTTCAAGATTTCAATGTCTAATTTGTTTTTTCCCCTTATTATGTTCTGTAAATCATTGGACGATAGCATTTGACAGTGAGTTTTTTTAAATCTTATGATAATATAAAACATTGCATTAACAATCCTATGTTTGTTTTTTGTTAGGAATTAATTTAAGGCTGGATCACACTGGGCCTTCATTAGCAGGGCTATTATAAGTGTTCTTCTAAGTTTTCATAAATATAAAAATTTTTGGGTCTTTATTATTTATTTAATTATAAATATCTTTTTGTGTCTTTCTCATATGAGAGCTAATGGAAATGTAGTAGAAAATATGTGGTTTAATGATCACCTAATTCTTGCTAGGCACGAATTGACAGATAGAGAAAAAATCCTTTGTCAAGTGGATTACCGAGTGATACACTGTATGTATTGTCTTGGTGTGCCGGTAGCATATCAAATGGGGGAATTATAGATATACCTCTAGCCGAAAATATACTGCTGGTGGATAGAGATTCAATAAAATTGGAAGATTTTAGTAATTTTCATTAGGAGACATATAGGATGATATATGATAAAAATCAGATCAAGTGAAGATATAAAAGAAAAAAGAAAAAGATTTGAAAAAGATTGAAGTTTTGGCTATGGAGACGGGAACGACATCTATTGCAGATCATACATATATATACAGTGAGAGAGAGAGGAGTAGTATATGATGGAGGGAGAAGAGAGGGAGATCAAGGTAATAGTCACGTAGGAAACCATCCACAAGATAAACAAAAAAAAAAACAAAAAAAAAAATAAAATGAATAAATAAGATAAAAATCTTCATCTATGCACTTGAAGGATTTGTAATGATTTTAATTTATTAGTATCTTTATACACTTATGCAACTATATAAGCATACAATGGATTGTTCACTATATTGATTAGCATACTTTTTACTTATTTTGATTTCCAATTGCATAATTCCTCACAAGAAGGATAAGCCATACTTTTTTTGTTGATATCAATTGAAAAATTATCCTTTACTATGTATTAGTATTGCCAAAAAGGGCGAAAGTCAGGGAACTCTGTTTAGGTTTACCTACAACTATAAAAGCATTTATATTACAAACAGCAAAAATAGAGAGATAAGAGACACTGAAGAGAGAAAGAGAGACAAAGTAGATACTAACACGGAAAGTCACGGACACGATTTGATCTAGTATGTAAGACGCGTTGCTATGGTTTTACCAAGGAGATATTATGTTTTAGGGTTAGTCCGTGTTTGTTTTATGTTTTGGAAAGCCAAATACCAAATGACCTTAGGAGGCTTAATTGCTTGACAACTCTGAATATTTGCAACAACAGGATCTCGGGGCTGTTTCTTGATGAGTTTGGTAATCTCTCCTCACTTTCAGAACTGGTGGCACACTCCAATAACATTACATGATCGGTGCCTCATTCTTTTAGGAATTTGAAGAACCTCAAGACTTTCCTAGTAGGGCAGAATTTTATATCGGGCCCTTTGCCTGTTGAGATGGGTGGATGTTCCAGCTTACAGTACCTTGGTTTGGCATAGAATCGGATATCAGGTGAAGTACCAAAAGAGATAGGAATGCTTTAGAATTTGATAGATTTGGTCCTTTGGCAGAGCTAACTCTCAGGTTTTCTTCTTAAGGAGCTTAGAAACTGTGCAAAATTGAACATTATGGCTCTCTATGAGAATAATCTAGTTGGTTCCATTCCTAAAGAGCTAGGCAACCTGATGTCCTTGAAGCAGTTATATATCTACAGAAATGGACTAAATGATATGATCCCAAAAGAACTTGGAAATCTTTCTTGTACTAAAGAGATCGATTTATTTGAAAATTTCTTAACAGGAAAGATACCGGTGGAATTGGGTAAGATTTCAGGCTTGCGTTTACTTTACCTTTTCCAGAACCATTTAGTAGGCAGTATCCCTGAAGTGCTAACTAGTTTGAAAAACTAACAAAACTAGATCTTTCGATAAACAGTCTTACTGGATGAATTGCCTCGGGGTTTCAATATCAAAAAGATCTGATCATGTTACAACTCTTTAAAAACTAAGCTTTTGAGTCTAAGATCTAACCATAAAGCATTTTATTTTCCTCAAAATAAAGTGTTGTTGGTTCAATCTAATTTAATGCCAATCTGTGCAATAGAACTATCATAAATAAGTTTGACTTTAGGACTAGTTTTGGGTTGTAGCTCCAATGAGGTTTTTAAGGATTGCGAATGTGTTAGCGCGACCATATTTATATTATAACATATGATATAATATATTATATATTAATTAATAGTAAAAGCATTTATAGAAAGCACTAAAATAAAATTAGAAAAAACGTTTGATTTTTCTATAGTCCTTCAATTCACGTATGATTCCCCTATACCTAACTTTCTAGTAATTGAAATCACACTTGATCTTATTCACACATAATTCCCTCATGCGAGAATCTCATTGATATTATTTTCATCCCTTAAGTCAATCTTCCCCTGCAACTTTGTTATATAACTATCTTTAGAGTCCTAGATTTGATATAACAAAAAGGAGAATAGATTTTCCTTCTATAAAAAGTAGATTGCTTTTCCAATTTTTAATAACTTTTTCATTAGAACATAGTTCATTTATATAGTTTTAGTCTTGGGTGCGAAGTATTTTGGATATATTTCCTTAAGGATATAAAAGGAACATGTTTTTCTAATTTGTAATTACTTTTTTGGCACAAAACAATTGATCTCTATAGTTTTAGTCTTGATATGCGATGCATTTTAATTTAAATATACTCTCGCCTAAACTAAGCTTCACCTGTTCCTTCCAAATTAACAGTCCCATATTAACTTAATCTTCCAAATTAAATGACCTATCTTTTTGGATTAATTAATTTTAGCTATGTTTCAACATTTTAAATTTAAAAATGAATATAAATGTATATATGAGCTTTTCTTTTGTAGTTTTATGAGTGTAATTATTCAACAAGTGATATGATGACACAACATTTATTTACCTTAAACATAATAATGAAAATTAGGTATTGGAGCTTGGAATTGTGGTGGGTTCAACTGTGATTGGACCGTTTTGGGTGCATCAGGTAATGTCTAAACTATATAGGGTCTCATAGCTACCATTTGCATCAAGTTTTTTTCTAAGTCATTCATATTACTTACTAAATGAAATTGCAATTGATGTTTATTCTTATTATGAATCGTTTAGTGGCAATGTACTTACTTTTATTGGCTCCTCACACTCTTTACAGGAACTAGCTTTCTTGGGCAATTTGACTAACTAACTTTAATTAGGTTTTTTTTCTTTATTGGAAAATGATGATTATTTTTTAAAAATTCATTGAAACTAAAAGCATCGAAAATTGAAATTAGTCTCTCTCTCACATTATATGTTAGCTGCAAAATAATTGAATTAGTAGCAACACCATTAGGTAAAAACTAGACTAGATTACTATGTGTGATCTAGTATATATATATTGGTATTTCTCTCCATTTATTCACTGTGCATTTGCAAATTTACAAATTTGGTAGCATTGGCTACATATTTGGTATTTATGGTTACTTGAAAACTAAGCATAGTCAATAGTGAGGATAGACCCTTATCTCGACTTCTATATTAGAAACAAATATTCTATGAATAAATTTAAATTAGTCTCTCTCACACATTATATGTTTTTGTGTGATGCATTGAAAAATAAGACGATCAACTTTACATACCATAAATTCATCAATATATCATATGAATGTTGGAAAGCTCAAATGAGATATAAATTTTCATATAACTTAATTGTCATAATTATGATCCATCCTTTTTCTTTCCTTTCTTTTCGTATTATTTAAAAGTAGATAAGATAAGGTTCTTACTATACATACATTTGAGGAGTTGGAAAAATAATGAAATAATGTAGTTTAACTTTTAGGATGTCAGAGAGAACATGCGACCATACCTATAACCGATCAAGTAGAACATATGTTGAGGGAGTTAGGGATTTCCTTCAAGTGGCAGTGAAATTTGCTCGAGAATCTGAAATAACGAGGCTTTCCCAACAAATATTAGTGACGAAATAATACTTTGCAAAAACCTTTTTGCAAGAAGTTTTTAAGTTTTTGCAGCCAAATCTTTTCCTTGTAATAGAATTAATTACTTGTAATGTTAGTTGTTGCTGATTTTTAGCTAGATATTGCAGTATTTTAGGAGCCCATTTATTGAGTTGTGATTCCTAATATTATGCACATTGTTGCTTAGTGTTTCTGTATTTTTCTGAAGTTTCAGTTATGAACTTTTGTATTTAAGCAAGTTTAACAGATGAAACAATATATACATGTTCTATGTCCTTCATATTTGTTGGCATTTTTATTCTTTATTTTCAACACCTAATCAAAACAAAGAAAAAACACCTAAATAAGAGCTCAACAACAATACAAAAAAAAAAACTATTTATTCATATGATGAGACATGTCCCGTTGTAATAGCCATAGGACCATAAAATATTCCTTTATGATTAGACTAGCTAGCAATACTACTACATATTCTTAAAATATCTTAACTAATCAATATCAATGAACATAATAGATAGGTAAATTAAACTTAATTGTGGCTACATGATATATATACATATTTTTAGCCAAAGGTTGCATGATATATATAAAAGATATACCTAAGGCATTGCTATACATATGGAAAAAATTGTTAATATGAATGAAGAAAATTTTTAATAGACCTTACGCATGGCCTTAAACATGAGAAGATAACATATGTGGGCATAGGAATAAACTTCCCTATTAAAGGAGACAAAACTATTTACCATTTCTTTAGGGGGTCTTTATAAGAAAACTTAAGTTTTAGTGTAGATTAAGATCGTATACATGGTTGTCAAACTCGCGAGTCTACTCGTACGTTTCTACGAGTTTACGAGTTGATGATGATATTTCGATTCAACTCGCATTCAAAATCGTTTTTTGAGTAAACTCGTAAGTAGAATCGTAGAATCGTGAGTAGAAACGGTAGAATCGGTGGTAGAATCGGTAGTAGAATCGTAAGTAGAATCGTAGTAAAATCTTAAAGTTGTAATTTTACACTTTTTTTTTTCTATTTGAACTTTAAAAATGCAATCAATTTATATATAAATTTAGGGTTTTTGGGGTTGGTTCTTGATATTTATCTTAATCTAACTTAATTTTAGTTTTTTTAATATTTTTTTCCTTTTATTTCCTTTTTTTGTATTTTTTAGAGAGTTATTTTCTTTTAGGTTATATACTATGATATATTTTGAAGATTTTGAATGAAAATTAAACTAATATTACAGTGCTATGTTTTTCCCTTTTTTAATAATTTTCTATCTATAAATATATTTGCCATAAATATAATGATTTTTTGTGCAAATATATAGTGAACATGAAAATATTCATTACTACAAACAAGTACTCACACATGATAATTTAAATGATTTACAATACATATAATTATAGATTATGAATCATTATTAAATAAAAATAATTATTTTAATTATAAATTGCAGTAAATATATTAATGACAGTATATGAATTATGATTGATAAAACTTAAATTTTGGTTGTACATAATTAATTTAATACTAAATTCTTTATTTTTCATAATTTATTTAAAGTTTTATTATTTCAGTAAGTACATCAATAATTTTTGTAAGTAAATTTACAGTAGTTGTAGAATCTTACGATTCTACGTTTCGATTTTACGTTCCGATTCTACGAACCCCTTAGCGATTCTACGTAGAAACTCGAGTTTGATAACCATGGTATAAAAGAATTCATCACTTATACAGGATCTTTATAATTCAATTTTATTGCTACCAGTGGATCATATAGAGAAAAAGAAAAATTATAGATAAAGATGCATGCCAAGACATTCTTATAAGTTCTTTGCAAAAAAGAAAATAATAATAATCATATAATGCCTTTTTAATTAATAAATTATGGATTTCATGTAGCTATAAATTTGATGGTGAGTCAGCTACTAGAGATGTCAAGCGAGGTAGTGATTAACAAGATGGCACAATTGATCTCTGATTTTGTTGATGGATGTCTCTCTATCCCAATTAATTTGCCCTATTTTGCATGTTGTACTGCCATGAAGGTAATACAACAAGCTCCCTAGACAAGTACAAGGATAAAATTACTTCATCTAACATTTTTTTTCATGATTAAGGACTGCACCTTCTTGTTTAATTAAAATCAATATTTTGGAAAGGGTTAATTGTAAATCCATCTCTATATTGGTTCATGCACTGTATAATTGGTCATCTATCTTTCAAATTGTTTCTTTTAAATCCCAATATCTTTTTGGCCAAAAAAAATCCCAATATCATCACAAAAATTCTTATAGAATCCTATGTCATTTTATCCTTAATTTTATGTATATTTTAATTCTAGTATTTTTTACAATTTTTTATCTTATGGCAATATAGATAAATATGGTTGAGAAACTTTTTCCTTCTTCTTTTTTTTTTTTTTAATTAAGGGTGTATATGTTCAATGTTAATGATAGTGGAGATAAATGCATGTTGAACAAATATAACAAGGTGCTTTTGCAGCTTATTTTTATTAAAATTGTGTACTTATTTGTAAGTAAATTCGAAAACGCAAATTTAACACGTTCATTAGATGCTCTTGGTTTAATTTAATTTAGGTAAAGAATGCCAACGTTAAACTCGTGCTTATTACATTGGCACAATATATATTATATATTAGATTTCTATTATTTTGAGAAAAACTAGATAGATAAGTCTAGATGCAACTATTTTTATTTAAGCACTTTCATTCAATTTTTGACAGAATAAAAATTTTCTTAAAAATTGTATAAGTTTTTCTGATATTGTATTTAAGATAGATATATATTACAATTGTGTAATTTTCTAATGTGAGAGTTTACTAAAACTATTTTATTTCTCCATTTTGACATCCACTTCCTGATACTGTGAGCATAATGATCAGAGCTATAGGAGATTAAGCAATGATCTAACAATGTGACATGATGGTTAAAATAACACGACCGATCATTCCCCTGATATATCATATGTGTGTGTATAGCATTTTCCTGCAAAGATATTGAAGAATCAGAGTATTTCCTTTTTAGATGAAATGATTGCTGTTATAGGGGATTAAGATTAACTTTAGGTCACTATCGGGCAAAATCCTTAAATAAATTAGAAAAAAGAGAAAAAGGAAGTTCACTAGGAAATTAGTGGTGGCTAAAGCCTAAAGTTAAGCCCAATTGTCTATATATTGATCATAAACCCAAACGCCCCCACATCCTGATTATTCCTAGCCCATGTTAATTATATGCCAAATGCTAACCGGTACTGTGTTGTCTTGTCAGTTGTCACCCGACCATCAACGTACTCTTTTAACTGTTTTTTATGTACCACGTATCCTATGCTATGAACATGAGGCTAAGAACAAGTTTGTGTATCCACTTAAGGACATCTAAGCCAGTCACTAGCAAGCTGAAATCTTTTATTGCTACTCCTAGGTTATCATATATAATTAGAAGGCTATATCTTATTAAGAATTTAAACCACCAATTTCATTATATTGTGCTTTTCACTGAAAAGCACAAGTACATAAAAGTGTAAAGTAGTAGTATTATTTGAATTTTTTAACAAGTCTCTATAGATATGGTTCAAAGTTAACTATTTGGAAATATCGAAATTTCATATAAATTTATGCGTGTGCGTGTGTATAGATATACATTGGGAGGCAAGAGCTTTGGCTGCATGTGATATTTTGAAACTATATGGCCCATTGATGCTACAACGATAATACAATAACAACATGGTTTTGAAAGGAACTAGGAAAGTACCAACTTCAGTGTCGGCTTGCACGATTCCGTGCAAAATTTATGCCATGTACATTTTTATTTTATTGTAACATGTTTTTTATCTCCACAAGTCTCCCTTTCAAAAATGGAAATAGATATTCAATTGGTAATTCACTCTATCTATAGTGGATAATTAACAATCATATTTTTGATAGATGAAAAGGATAAAGAATAATTTTTTAAATTAAGCAACATCAATCATTTATAAATACAGTTACCAAGTAAAAAAATGATTAGTACTTGTTCATTATATTTATATTATACGTGACATATATTACTCATTAAGGCTTACTAGGTCATCCAAGATATGGATATATAGCATAAACATTATTAACTTTTTATATCTAGTTGCATTCGTTTATGCTTCTCTTGGCTAAGCGATACATACATCGATCACGTGCTATAATTTCTTTTTTAATTATTTTTATTATTATAGGCTAGAAAAAAGATTGTGAGGAAAATAAACAAAATAATAGAGAATCGGAGGTTTACTAAGGGCATACCAGGAGAAGCAGTTGGCAATGGTGATCTTGGAACACTTGTAGATGAAGAAAACCTTCCGGATGCCACCGAAAAGAAGAAAAAAAAAAAGGAAAAAAGGGCCTTCCGGATGAAGCAGTTGCTGATTTTATCATAAATCTTATTTTTGCTGGAAATGAGACTACCGCAAAGACCATGCTTTTTGCTGTTTATTTTCTCACTCCCTCTCCCAAAGCGTTGAAAATTTGACATCTAGGTGACTTTTGAGCTTTCACTGAGCAGGAAGAACATGAAAATTTGAAGAGAAACACTGATGGAGATGAGAAGCTTTCATGGCAGGACTGTAGAGCAATGCCTTTCACACAATTTGTAAGTGTCTTTCCGCCATTAGAGATAATAGGAAAGAGTAAAGACCAAAATCTAAAACTAAAAGCTATAATAATAATGTGATCTGTTCTGTATGATTAAAAAATACAGGTTATTGATGAGACATTGAGATAATGGGGCATTGCAATATGGTTGATGAGAGAAGCAAAAGAAGATGTTGCATATTAAGGTGCGTTTTTTTTGTCTAAAAAGAAAATTTTGCAGAAGAAAGACGCCCTAATAAAGTTTATATAAGAAAACTGGCAATAAAAATCAATTAATAAATAAATAAATAAAGTTTATGGGTTGTCTGTTTCATCTTATTGCTATCGTAAGCAGGTTATTTTTATCATTTTGAAACATATGTCTATCAAAAAATAGATATAAATGAAAAACATACATTTTTTTCTTATAAACAGATTAAAAAGATCAAATATAGATAAGATATAAATATAATCAAATAAGAATAGGATGCAAATAAAAATCAAGGAATACAAACAGAACCCATGTATAAGAAATGCCATCGTCTAATATCAATAGTTTTGCAGATTTTGTCATTCCAAAAGGATGCTTTGTAGATCCATTCCTTTCGGCAGTTGATTTAGATGATAATCTATACGAGGAAGCTCTGGATTTCAATCCTTAGATGATAACAGTCCATTAATATATTACATAAATCTTTTTAATATAAGTTTAGAATTAACTTTTGTCGCCGTTTTACTTTCTCTTATCCAAAATTTAATTGTTTTCAAATATTAAAATGAAGGAAAAGAGGAACCGGAGAAACAGCCCATAATTGCTCCATTTGGTGGTGGTGCTCGGTTTTGTTCAGGAGCACAGTTGGCTCGTCTCCAAATTGCTCTCTTTCTTCATTACTTTGTGACCACATATTTCCTTCTATCTGCTTCCATGAAACTTGACCCGAACGAGTTGTTCTTGGATTATTAGACACAAGACCATAACTTTGTGCTGGAGAAGTTTATCAATAGGAATACTTATTTTTCTTGTTTATAGTCTCAATCTTATTACTCAGTTTTAGTTTTCGAAAACAGAGGATACGGTGAGTTGCATTGTTGGGGCGGAGAGGATCGATGAAACGTCTGCTCCATGGATTCTTCCTCTCGAATCCATTCTAATCCATCACGCTCATAGTACTGTAGCTTGAACTCTCATCTCCTGCGAAATCACAACCGGTGCTTGTCTTGTCACCAAGCCGAGACGATGAAAGCGGGAGAGCTTGATCCGTTGTGTACATGACAAAATGGCCTTTCTCTGCTACATATGACGTGATCACTTCATCTTTTTTTCTTGATTGCCAAAAAGAAATTGTCTTCCTTCTCATGACAGCGAATCTCTGCCAAAATGAAATTTCACGAGCTTCACGTGTTTCTTCTTTTATTTGATTGGTGTGAAATTCAATTAGCCAAGATTGTGAATCATATCACATGAGATCATTATTTGCATAAAAGCTTACACAAGGCGAATGAGTTTATTAAATTCAAAAAAGTGAAACAAGATGATAAAAGATCAATACTTTTATTTGTGATTTGATAGAGACAAAAAGAGACGAGAGAGAGCTTAGAAAATGAAAAAAGAATCGAGATTTTACTTGTTCCACATTGTTAAACCATTAGCAAGTTATTCATCTTTATCATGAACTTTTTGACAAATATTTTACGAAATTGTAACATTAAAGAGCTTTAGGCTCGTTTGATGAATTTATGTGGATAGATGATGGACTTAGGCTTGGATTGTCACAAAAAGCTTTTCTAAGCTACTGAAATTGAACCAAATTAGACATTAACCCTGTATATGCAAGATCTTTTTCTTTTTATTTTATAGTTTATTTATTTATCTTATTTATTTAATCTGATGATTTGCATTATTTGCTCAGATGGACCCAACTCAAGGAAGACAGGATTTCATTTTTACCATTAGCCAGATTAGTGAATGGGTTTCGAGTGCGCTTGACCAGGCTTGAAAAGCAATAATTTTTATTTAAAATATTCAAATAGTTAATGTTTATTAATTTCCTTTATGTGTAAATAACTAGAAAATTAGTGTGTTTGTTATATAACAAGTTGTGGATATTCATTATATATTGTATCATCTTTCTTTCATTCTCTCTCTCTCTCTCTCTCTCTCTCTCTCTCTCTCTCTCTCTCTTTTTCTTTTTTTTCGGTCTCCAATAACAAAAATGAGAGAGATTATTTAAATTTGGATACTTTCATAATCAAAATTTCTTTCAAATTAGATATCATTGATTATTTTCGTTGATATTATCTTTAATAAAATATAAGAAGAATAATAATTTGTAAAATGTATTTTGGTATTTATTGTAATTCTACAATTGAGAATACAATTTTCAGTTCTATATTTCTATATTACATCAATCTTTGTCTTTCGTACTTCAATAGACATAGATATAAATATAGGGAGAGTTTAGCATGGTCCTCTTGGGGGGCATCTAAGGACACCTGAAGATTTTGTAAGTGCCCTAACAGCCCTAGCACTTGCAACCTTGAACATTTGTTCCCTGCTATAGTTAGGCTTTGCACCACCAATGCCACTTTGCTGGAAGGAAGCTCCATTTTCAAACACGTCATTAACTGAGTAGAAACTCCACGGCCTCTTGTTTCCGGCGATGCCTCCTCTCCATGTCACCTTAACAAAAGAGGGAAAAAAAAATACATATAAACACACGTCGTGGATACTTCCCTTCATAATATCTTCTCGGCTTAGATTTTTTTAACCGGAAAAAAAAAAAAAAAAAAGAAATTGTTTTTCCTATCGGTCTATTTGTTTCATCATATCATCATATTAGCATCATATTTTTTCGTTTTCAAATAAATGTTTTTCAAAAAACAGATACTAATAAAACTGGTGATTTTGTTAATAAACAGACTAAATAAATACAATACATATATGATAGAGATAAGTTACAAATACAAATCAGATACAAATAAGATATAGATAAAAATCCGATAATTCAAACTCAATCATATGAGATTTGTTTATTACATGTTCTATAAAAAAAAACCTACAGTTTATGATTATTTAATATCCTTTCTCTGGCTTCTATTTTATCATCAAACACTGAAAAAAGGTATTAATTATTATAACTGTAATTTCAAGAGTTTGCGGATATTAATGGCTTTTACAGGAAACAAAGACCAATCGTCATCATCAAGAAAAATGTCAATAGAAAATAGAATGGGTTATCTTTGTTTCTAAAAAGAGGAAAACCATTTTCCGTATTATCTAATTTTCTATCGTATGGTTGTTAACGATCACTACTAATAGACTGTTAAAAGCTAACTATTTGCTATGTTTTGAAATTACTGTAATAATAGTTGACAATTTTATTTGGAACGTATATAATAAAGGTATATGTCACCTTTGGTACTAGAATCATATCAATTCATGTAATTAACTACCCAAGTTTAAATATCTCAATTTACTACTTATAAATTTTTCAAAGTGTTTGATATATTAAGATGAGGTAGTTAATTGTAGAAATGAGTAAAATTCATATAGCTAATTACAATTTGGCAAAGTTTAGGTAGTTAATTAAAAAGATGGGCAAAATTTACATAGTGAATCAACATTTTTAAACTTCAAATAGTTAATTATACAAATTAGCAAAGTTTAGGTATCAAATGTAACATTCACCCTATGTAAAATTTAAAAGAGATAATGTCACAAATAATATATGAACTTTGGCAAAATTTATAATTAGGTATCTATTGAAATTGATCAATTTAGTATCTGAAAAACCTTGGAATTGATCAATTTTGTATTTAAAAAACTTTAAAATTGGTTAATTTTGTACCTAAAAAAACTCGATGAAGATACTATTGGTATGTATGAAAAATTTTTTTAGATACTAAATTGATCAATTTTTAAGTTTATAAATTAAATTAAATAATAAAATTCAAATACTTAGTTACCCAATTAATAAAAACATTTTCCAAAGTAATTAAACACACCCTAACATTGTCACATTCACCAAAGGGAATCGAAAGATAAAAGATAATTAGTAGTAAAAAACAAAAGGAATATAATAGATTACCTCCTTGTTGTCGGATTTAGGGGCAACGAAGTAGTTGGCTTCGCTCTTGATGGAGGGACTCATGCTTCCTCCAATGGCGTACTGTTGCCAGCCCTGATAAAAGTTGTTTGCCACATGTGCATATCCATGCCTTACCCTACATTATTTTAATTTCCCTATTTTAGGAGTCCTCCTGAATTATTTGAAACACCAAGAGTACTATACTAGTAAAATCGAATAATAATGTTAAAAAGGGATTACCTAGGCATTCGTTGGTTACAATTGGGGCCAAAATGATTGTAAACAATAGTAGCCTTCATGTTCCTGTCCCTAACAAACCCATCATCGTGTCCTAGAAGCATGACCTTGTTTTGTTCTTTAAACCAATTGTTTGAGACAGTGACACCGGTGGAGCCACGGGTGACATCCAAAAGCCCATCTTGGCATTTGTACAATGTGTTGTGGTCGATCCAAACCTTTGATGCGGTCATCAATCGGATCGCATCACCATCTATAGGACCCAGGTTTACTAATTTTGAGTCTGGGCCCATCACTTGGCTAGGCGGCTGCGCCTGACAGTGGTGGATGTGGAGGCCATGAATGATCACGTCTGTTGCCTGTGTTATGTTAAAAAAAAAAATAGAATAAAATAGCATGATTGATAATTTGCAAATAAGAATAAAAAAAAGAAGCTAAAATGACCTAAAAGCAAAGAACCAAATATTGGAATGGACATTACATACCTTATTGACCATGAAGCATGCACCTCCAGCAATATGAACCTTGGCACCTCGACCATCAATGGCAGTGAAGCTACTAATTAAAATAGGTTTAGCAAGCCTGATGTTCATATCCCTTTGGAAAGTGATCCACACTTTACCCTTGATCATGGTGGCTCCATATCTTAACGTGCCTACTTTTGGGTTTATAGGGTCGTCACTAGGATCAGTCACTACATAGTTTACGGTTTCCCTTCCAATATTGTTGGTCATTTTGCCCGCAAACCCAACCCCACAAGAGGCCAGTTGGTGGCGATTCCTCCGCCAATTGGCGTCTAGCCTCCAACAGCCATCAATGGCGTTCACATTCTGGGCAAAACTCAGATGTGGGGTGAAAAAAGTGGTAGCGCAAAGTGCTATAACGATGTGCAGCATCATTTGTGTATCCTCAAAACGAGACAGAAACTACTACAAAAATGATTTTGGACAACATTATAGATAGCAATTGTTTTATAACCCTTGCCATAATTTTAATATCTAACAGTTAATGCATCGGTTTTGCAACTATTTCATTAAATATTTATCTTGAGCAAAAAGTGTAACCATAGATATTTTAAGGCAATGGTTTTTTCAAACTATTGCTTTTTTCAGAGTAAAGGTAACAGTAGGAACCTCCTTGCTTTTATTTAAAAAAAAAAAACAAAAAACAAAAAAAAAACACATACATTTTGTGAAAGAATAAAAGGGTAACAAACGGCGGTAAAACTTGGTCCTGGACTTTCTAACCAAAACAAAATTTTCCTGACCCTAAACCCTTATTGCACGCACACACTCTCAATCTCTTTACTCTTTCAACGCCCTTATTGCACGCAGACACTCTCAATCTCTTTACTCTTTCAACAAGCAATACAAGAAGAAGAACGAGCAGTAGCTTATATGTAATCTCTCTCTTTCTCTCTCTCTCGCTATTCCATTGGTGTTATGAATTGCTCTGATGACTACTGGTTAAGAGGCCATGGACATGGTTTGTGCTAACAAGAGGTAGGATAGGACTCATTATGGTTTTAGCGGTTAGGGTTTGATGGATTGGTTAGAGGAATCAATCTTGCTCTAAGTTTCTTAGATGCTCTACTTATATATATATGTCCTTGCATTGTATAACACTTAGATGGGGCACTGCTACCAACTGAAAAATTCGTTGAAACTCATATGTTGTCCCTTTTTAAAGTCCAGTTCGTATTTCGGTTGTTTGTCCTTTATATGGTTGTTAAAGGGTGATATATATGAGTAAGGAGACGAGAGAGCAGTAAGCAGGGACAGATTTTTAAAGCTGTGAGTTAAAAGTATGAAATTTTATATGTTTTTGAATATTCATTGCTACTTAGGAGCTCAAGAATTTTATTGGTATTCTTTTGTTGTACCATTTTATGAATAATATACGGAAATGATCCAGCTTTAAGATATAAGCGTCAAGCATTTTAAACCTGCATATCATCATAGATAGGGTTTCACGTTGAAATTGATATTTGGCAGCCTTTTCTAATCCAATTCTTTGTCGGGTAAGTAATAATATTTTCATAATCTTTTTTATATGTGAAATATGAATCTATTAACCAAATACATGAAAGAGTACAGGACATTAGATAAGGAAAATATATTTTTTGATATTTCAAAAAATATATTGATTAGCATCACTCTGAACAGAAATTGATTTAGTTGAAGTCTTAGTTCTTTGACATTCTCTTACTTGAGGTTTAGTGTAATAATTTTACAGTGAGTTATATGATTCTAAGTTTATAAGATGTGGATTAAGGGTGCATATATTTATTTCATGAATGACTTTTATGTTTGTGAAAATTCTTGTAGTTAAAATGTGAATTGAAGGATGTTATGTGGATTTATTTCGGGCAATGACTTATTGGGACTGCACATATCATTTCCCTTGATTTTTTATGTTGGTATCAAGAACATTTGAAGTTATCAATAGTTTTTAGGGTTAGGTTCCAGTGGGAGTTAAAAGGCTATGGAAAATGTTAACTAGAAAGGTGAATTTTATTAATAAAACAGGAATGCATTTTGTTTGATTTATTTAAGATATTCTTTTTAGTTAGGTAATACCACTTGCTGTTGGTTGTCACTAATACCTGGTCATCGCTTTTCGCTAGAAGTCACAAGATAGGTTAACCACCTTTAGATATTGTGGTTATATTTCAGACTTGTAAATAGTAAATACTAGAGGATGCACTAAAATTTTTTAAAATGTTTCTTACATTCCTACTGAACCAAATCTAAATAGAGTTAGTTTATCTAGACTTCTAAAGTGATTTTAGCATTAATATGTAAAATGTTGGTATTTTAGTTCAAGATGTTATTGAAGTCATCTTAGATCAAAATGACGGTTGTTGGTGTCATCACATGTGTGACATTGAAGTGGGTTTGTTAGCTACTGCTCTTCATTATCAATTCATGGTGTTATTGAGACATCTTACATGAAAAAGACTGCTTTAGGTGCCAACTTATGGCTAGACTTAAGTAGGCTTATTATTATATGGTGTGCATTGAGTTTTGTTCTATTGTTTAAGTTCAAATTCATCAAAGGAAAGAAGAAAAAAAAAAGGTTTCCAATCTTTTTGTAGTGTGTGATTTAAATGATACATTTTGTGCATGATCTAAATATGAGAATGGAGTTGTTAATTGCATGTACAGTGTGAACCGGTTACTTTCAGACTATTTATTTGGCAAATGTAATCTTTATGAAATTTTTTAAATTTTGTATTGATCATACGTACAATGGGAACTAGGCAGTGGTACCCTGGTCACATTGCAAAAACAGAAAAAGAACTCAAAGAACAGCTCAAATAGATGGATGCTATTATAGAGGTTCGAGATACAAAAACTCCAAGTTGAGAAAAGAATCATATATCATAATTGTAAAGATAATTGTCATACTATATTCTCTAAGTTAATCTTAATTATTATTAGTTGGATCATGACCATCATTAAATGAGAATGATGAAAATTAACAACGCACCTAAATTTTAGTTATGGTTATTTATTATATAAGAATAAGTATTGATGTTTTATAGGAACATTTTTTATTACAGACTTATTAAACTTTTTAATAACAAATATGATGAATTCATGACTAATTTTATTATTTTCCTTTTTTTTTTCTTTTTTGTAGGATGATGATGTTGAACACAATGGTGTTTGAAGAGGATTCGATGAAATCTTCATAGCATAGCATATTGAAGAAATCATTGAATTTTTTTTTTTATAGATTTTGGAGCTTATTTAAACAATATATTTTATTGGAACCTTGTTATTGATTTGTATGTTAGTGACTTTAGGGTAATTACAAATTTTAGTATATTGAGAAGCTTGTTACTTGTATACAGGATTGTGAATTTGGGTTATTACTCGAGAACTTTGTTACTTATGAGAATTCTAAATGTTGATCAAATTAAAAGTTGTAATTTGTGAGCACTATTATATCTAGAATTTACTTGTGACGAAATTATTTAAAAAGTACACAAGTTTCCTAATATCAAACTCTAAAATAATGCATATTAATAATAATAATTATTATTAACAATTATATTAAAATATTCTTTTATAATTTGTTGCATTTTGTTAATAATAAAGCTTTGCCTAAATAATGAAAACTATTGCATTTTAAACAATATAAACCATTGCATTAGTTTTCATAACTGTTGTTTTACTTATAGTAGAAACTCCTGCAGATTTATATAAGTACCGTTGCAATAATTATACATAAACCATTGCCTTTTTGTATTAAAACAGTTACCTATTTTGAACACGATACAGTAACAATTTTATTAAGTATTGCAGTTAAATGCATAAACCTTTACCTTATTAAAAGGCGGTCAAATACATCGGATATAAAACCGTTGCATTAAACTAGGAAGAGGGGTTTAATTAATTAGTACAATGATTAGAAGTTCCAGAAAACGTTTTATAAAGTTTGTTCAGTTAAGTTCATTCATGATGTGAATGACGGAAGTATGAATTTTGATTTTTCAGCGCTTGAAACCCTCGACATAATAATGCGTGCTTTTCATGGCAAAAAATAAGTGAATAAATAAAAATAATGCATGCTTTTCTTGTATTACTGGTTGGCTTGGACATCAAGTAGCCGACATTGAGATTATGTCCATCTTGACATGAAAAAGCTCCAAAGATTTTGTAACTGTTGGGATTCCTACAATACTTCTAAAAATTTTCAATTCTAACAGTTAATTCTTTTATTAAGAAAATATTAGGCAATTACATTCTAAATAGCCATGTGTAGTTGCACTAAGTCGGCAAATTCCAATTTCTTTTTGCTATGTGTAACGCGGACTTGTTTGATTCAGTTTTTACTAAAACCAAACTAAACCTTAATTATTATTATTTTTTTTTTCCTTAAAAAACCCTTAAATAATGGTTTTTTCGGATTAAAAATTTTCTAAACCATTAAATAATAGTTTGGCTCGATTCAGATTATGTATTAAGTCGAAATTTTAATAAAAAATACTTAGTTCTAATATTTACATTTGTGAGAATATTCAAATATTGAAATCACTCTATAAAGTTCATATTGTAATCTCAACAAAATACTTGATCAATCACCAAATTCATAATCTATAATCTCATAAAATCATTTAGTCACCAATACAATACATGCACTGACTAATACATAATAAAATATAATCTATGATCTTCTAAAAAATTATTCAATCAACCATACAAATTTGGCCCCAAAAAAATCATCTACTATTGAAAGTCGTTTATGAATAAAAGTGATCTGCTAAAAAAATATACAATAAAAAATTAACACATAATAAGATATATATCTAAATAACAAAATTCACACTCAACAGAGTTTAAACGATTAATAAAAAAAACATTAAGTTATAATGGAGGAATATATATCGAACCTAAAAAATAATTTAAAAAAGAAATAAATTATTAAACCAATATTCATCATATAATAAATACTAAAATAAAATCATAAGAATATATATGGATTTTTAAAAATCAACATAATAAAATTTATAATTATAAGAAAAATATTTATATGCATGTCTAAAATGGTTTGCTATGATTTTACGGATTAGTTCGATTTATCTCTTCAAACCAACCATAAATTTACGAATTAGTTTCGATTTAGAATTTATTAAACTAAATCATTTAAAAAACCATATTTTCGGTATAGTTTAGTTGGATTATGAATTAGTTTTGTTCAATAAGTTTTTTTGCCCATCCCTAATTGACATGGAATGACATTCATAGAAAAATTATTTTATTAATTCTTTTTTGGTTGAGGATCTCTTTTGATTCAAAAAATTTAAAACAAACAAGACTATAAAAAGAGGCTAATTTAAAGGGGGGATCTAAGCCCTTTAGGAAGGTATCCTAAATGGAGGTTGCTAGTCTGCTTATATGTATAGTTGCAATCTCCAAGTGCTTAACATGAAGTTAATCCTCAAGATGGTTGTGAAGGCTTTTTTTTTTTCAAATTAAAAAATGTTGGTACAAAACATTAAATGGATTTTCAATTATATAAGAATTGGACTTTAATTTGAAGTGTCTATAGTGTTATATCTCAGTTTGAAATATTAGAAGAAGATTTGACATGACGACATCTGTTTAGGGTGAATTTAGCAAATGCAAGTAAGGGCATCAATGAACTAGGTAATGACATTGAGGTTTAGAAATTAGCTAAATGATCCTCAAGGTCTCTAATTTTGTTGAATTCCTTCAACAAGGAGAATTTCATGCCCACGGGCAATATTTCATCTGATATTACTTAGACAAAAGGATATTTACCCCATGAAAGCTTCAACAGAGCGCTCTTTCTTTCTTTCTTTTATTTTAGAGTTTTTGCATAATGCCATCGAGTTAGTCATCATTTAATTGCCATAAGGGACGGGTTGCAACAAGATTAGTAGCGTACACTCATAAGGCCATGACTTGATGCACTCCAGCAAGAGCACGATCATGTTAATCTGTAGATCAAGCTACTGATTTCAATCGTGATCATTACGTCCATTCACATTAGACTCACCCCATACCCTCGACATCGCGCCATTCTTGTTCGAGTTCATTGATACAAGCTTGAAGTCTTTAGACATTATCATTACAAGTTTTCAACTCGTGACACATCCTTTCTAGTGAACACCAGGAGTTATTACATTAGAAGTCGTAGCCTACTCACCTACATGGTGAACACCAAGGTTACCACTATTAATGTTCTTTTAACCTCTCGTATTTTCACTAAAATAATTGGTAAGCTTGAAGAGAATAAATGAAGTTGACTTTTTGTTGTTTCCAAAAACCAATGCCAAAATATTGTTGCCTCAGTTTTGCCGATAAAGTAAATTAGATCTAAGTCTATTAGTGAATGGGTCTCCAAAACAAAAATAAATCAATGAACACTGGGGGATTATCTAACATAGCCACTCTAGCAATCAAGTTAACAATATGTTGGAGGTAGTGAATAAGTAGAAGGGAAAAGTTTTGTCTAAGTGTTACTAAATATTTGTTTGCTCGATTGTGCATGTGTATGTGGTCGTGTGTGCGTGTTGTTGGCGCGGGGGGGGAAGGGAGAGGGGGAGGTTGGGTGGATGGGGAGGGGGATGTTCAATGTGAATTTTTATGATACAATTAGTTACATAATTAACTACTCAATTGTATTAAACTACACTTAATCAGTCAAACAACTTGGATGAACAACATGCTAAAATATATACGTGTGTATGTGTGTATGTTATTCTCTGGAGATTGTGCAGGAATAAGCAAGTACAAATTCTTTGAGCATAACTTTGGTCACTATTTTCATCGAGGGCTAGACAAGTCCAATCATTAAAGCATGACAAGCTCAAATTACCAGTTCAAAGTAGTGCAACCTTAGTCGATGCTAAATCTAAGGCTTGATAATTTTAAGGTGCAATGAGTCTAGGGCACAACAAGTTCAAATCCTAGATTCAATGAGTTTAAAGTAGCATAGCCTTGGCCAAGGGTTAAATCTAAGGCAATGATAAGTTTAAGGGGCGATAAGTTTAAGGGGCAACAAGTTCGAATCTCAAGCTTGATGAGTTTAAGGCAGCACATACTTAATCAAGAGTCAAAGTTAAGGCACAACAAGTTCAAAGTGCAACAATCTGAGTTGAGACAATTTAAAATACAAGCCGATGAGACATAAAAGAGTCATTACACATATTTAATGCTTGATGATATTAAGACATTATCTCTAATAGACATTTAAACTTTTGAAATGTATAAATACTATTTCCTTAAGAGATCCAATGTTGAACTAAAAAAGCAATTAAGACCTTTTATTTGTAAATAAATAAATCAAAAAAAAGTCTCTCATTATCTTTGCACTCTTGTTCATAAATTTCCAAAATCTGCAGAGAGAGAGAAAATCAATTTAGTGCTCTGACCTTGTATTTGTTATCTATAAGAGAGCATCTTGAGAGAGAAGAAAATACTTTATTTTCTAAGCGTTGTAAACTGGTGTACTGCTTTATTTGAGTGTGTGTGATTGAGATTAATAAAACGTGTGAAGTCCTCTGATTGGAGGCAATTGTGGAGAGTAGAAAGTGAGTCGAACTCCACGTTAATTCTAAGCTTATATCTTCTTTCCCTATCCCTTTAATATTCTTTTTAGTACTCTATTTTTGTCATATCGGCTATTATTAAAGTTTAATTTGATATATTGCATAAAAATTTATTGTTTGATCATTGTAGGGCAAATACTCAATTCACACACTCCTCCTCCCTCCCACCTCCAAGTATTTCTAGTGCATTTTCATTTGGTATCAAAGCCTCATCTTTATTTTCTTGTGTCTAATCACATATAGAGTAAAGATCATAACATCAAATGCATTAGAGTTTTTAGAAGGCCAAGCTATTAATAAACCACCTCTTCTAAGTGAAGGTAACTACCCATATTGAAATTATAGAATGAAAATCTTTCTAAAAGCTTAAAATATATTAATATGGAATGTCGTAAAAAAAAATGGGCCTTTGATTATTGATGGAAAAGAAGAAAAAGATTATCAAGAAAAAAATTGGAAAAGATTAGATCTAAATGAAATAGCTAGAAACATATTGCATTGTGGGTTAAATGAAAGTAATTTTAGTAGAATCTGTACATGTAAATTAGCTGATAAGTTAATTTTATTGTATTCTTTTCATAAGAATTCGGGCTTATTTCGATGAGTTTTTAATTAAATTCATATAAATCTAGTGCTTTTAACATTAAATTGTTGTTTTTTAGCTCCTTGATTCAAAAAAAGAAGAATCAAAGTGTTTTTAATCAAATTTGTAGCAAAAACAACAACAAATGTGAAGAATAAAACTATCGTGCCTTGAATAATACTAATCAAGGCAAAAATGTATGGCAAAACAAGCAAAGATTGGTCTGTTGCGCCCTAGATTTAACCCTCGACGTGACGCTCGACACTCATTTTGAGGAGATCGAGCCCAAATTGAAGAAAGCTTCTATTGCACCTCAATGTCGAGCCCCAAATTTGACCCGCAACAGTTGCTTAATGAAGAAAAAACCTTTGCCCGACTTGTGTCACGCCTTGAATCATCAAGCATCGAGCCCTCAACAATCTCTAAGTTAGCCTTCAATGGAAAAATGGATAAGGACGATAACACTTTATCTCCTCAAGTCATGCCTCATCTTTAATGCAACACTCAAGCACTCGACTTTCATTTTGATTAGCGATTGCTTGAGTAGTGATACATACGCATGCATGGATAAAAAATTTGCATTTCGATTATAAAGAATCTACCATGTCAGCAATAAAATCTTCATGATTCTATGCCCTCTTCCTATAAATAACTGTGCACAGCGCTGTAACAAGCACGATGTACAGTATACAAAAATTAGAATAAAGTAGTATAGTATTAACATAGCGTAGAGAGACAAATTTTGAGGTGAAAGAACCCATTTCTTCTTGCTTTAGAAATTCTCGAAGTTTTCTAGATAAAATCGTTTCTAAATCCATCGTTAGCAATCTTTTGTGAGACTCTTATCATAATTGAAATATTCTTCGATTAATTTCATATTATTTCTTCATATTACGTTCTTAAGTTCTAAATCCATGGAGAAATAATCTCTTACAATTTAGGGTTTAGGGATCCAAATCTTGATTCATGTGAATTCAAATGTGCTTTGAAGTAAATTGACTGGGTATTTATAATTAGTGGCTTCAATTTAATTGAGTGGGTCTAATTGTGTGGTGCAACTATTAGACCTATGTTTGATTTTAACTGAATAAACTGAGAGGTCATTCTTTTGAATAGATCATCAGCTACTAATGGAGTTAGTCATAATCATCTTGAGAGAGGGGTTGTGAAACTTCCTGTCTCTTGTTTAAAATTTACAAAGTTTGTTTCAAAGTAAAGGATTCTTAAGCTTTATGCGGGTCTAAACCATTGATAGCATGATAAATATTTCTGGCTGTCGAGTCTAGGTCTAGAATTACTGACCTCAAGAGAGGCTTTAACTTATCTCAGTGAATCTGACAATATAAATACATCAGCAACAACTCTCTTGGAGTTATTAATTTGAAATCATATGATAAGGAATTGGCGAAACAAACCCTGGACTATTATCTTGTAATTTTACAAACTCATCCTTAATTTTTCCCAGATAACTTTTTTTAATATTCATCAGCCTAGTTTAGCTTTTGTTTTTAGTATGATCTTCTTATTTTCTTTGGCTCGATAATAGATGAAATGGGAGTAAGATAGTTACCGCCAATTTCCCTTAGGACTCGACCTAATTCTTTCTTTACCACTCTGGTAGGTGTGCTATTGTTGGTAGTTGCTAAGCAAAGTTGGACAAAAGTAGTTAGTTTTATAAATTTTCGAAAAGCTTCCACTTCAAGTTGTTCTTTTAAAAGGTTTTTACACAACTCAAAACCAACAATCGATCCACTTAGGAAAAATAAAATAAGCATTTCTGGCACCATTGCCAGGGAAATCGGTGTTGGATTCAATTATTTGAAGCTCAATAGGGCGATATCTGAAAAAACATTTCATCTATTAATCTAGTTGCTAACATTTGTAAATACTATGGATAGCTTTTGTTTTTCTATATATTTCTGCTTCTATACATATTCTATTCTAGTTGTATATATTTTGTTGTTTTTGTTGTATATATGCTAACCTTTTTTTTTTTTTTTTGTATATATGATAACCTTTGTTTCTTTTCAGTTGTATATGGTCTTATATATATCTGTCCTATTTTCTTTTTGTAGATAGCGTTCTTTATGTTTATATTCCTATGAGTATCTTTGTTTATTCTTTTGTACAAGTCTTTGATTCACTTTTATTTCTTTATTCATTAATTCATTATTCTTTTTATTCATTTATTCTTTCTTGCTATTTTTTTGCATTTTGTTGTTTTTTTTTTTTTTTGTTTGATTTGTTTAAAAAAAAAACAAATGTAGGATTATGACTAGGAGTCACTCTCACACATTGTTTCCATTTACCCCAGAGCCTCAAAAAATAAGAAGAGTTTCCAAAAGAGTAGCTAGGGAAGAACCAAGAATTTACTTAGAAGATATGGCTCAAAATAATGAAGGAGAAGTACAAGAGGAGATAGACCCCATTAGGATTAATCAACCAAGAACCATGGTTGAGTTTAGCAAACCAACTTTGGGAGGTCCTAATACTAGCATAGCACGGCTGAGAGTTGCCATCAACAACTTTGAGATTAAGCCCAATATAATACAAAATGTTCAACAATACGTGCAATTTGATGGGTTGCAAGATGAGGACCCTAATAACCACCTGCAGCAATTCTTCGAAATCTGTGACACATTCAAAATCAATGGTGCTTCAAATGATGCAATTTGGTTAAGGCTGTTTTCATTTTCTTTAAGAGAAAATGCAAAAAAATGGTTAAATGGTTTGCTTAGAAACTCCATTATAACCTGGCAACAAATGGTAGGACAATTTATGAGAGTATTTTACACCATCTAGGACCGCAAAACTTAAAGCTGACATTGCTTCTTTCCACCAACTTGATTGTGAGACCTTTTATGAGTCCCTTGAGAGATGGAAAGAGTTATTAGGTCATTGCCCCCCACCATGGACTCCTAGAGTAGACTTAAGCCCAGACCTTTCATAATGGACTTAACTATGAGACTAGGTAATTAATAGATGCAGCTGCTGGGGGAAGTTTAAACAATAAGTCACCTGAAGAGTGTATAAACTTGTTTGAGGATATGGCGAATAACCATTACTAGTGGTCCTCTATTAAAGCAAGGAAATAAAAATATGGAGGAGTGTTTGAGTTAGATGCAGTGACAAATTTAACCTCCAAAATAGAGGCACTGAGTAAGAAGATTGATAGTATAACTGTGTTAAATGGCCAAGTGAATATGATTGATGCTGGATTTGGACCAAATGTGGAGGGAATGACCTCTGAGAGTGGACTATGTAAACAATTTCAATGGCCAAAAGAATGACCCATACAGCTAATCCTATAACCCAGGCTGGAGAAATCACCCAAACTTTTGGTGGAATAATAAGAATTTTACCCAATCTGTTGGAAATCTACCAAACTATCAAATACAGCAGGGTTAGAGTCAGGGTCAGGGTTAGGGATCAAGTGGTTCTCAGAACAATAAAGGTTCTTTGGAAGATTTGATATCTCAATTTGTTAAAGCTTTTAAGAACAGGCAACAAGGTATTGATGCAACCTTGAGTAATCACACAGCTGCCATTCACAACTTGGATACCTAGTTAAGCCAAATCTCCAAACTCCTTTCAAAAAGACCCCAAGGTTCTTTTCCATCAAATATTGAAGCTAACCTGTGAGAACAAACAAAGCCATGAAGAAGATCTAAGATGATTATCCTACAATCATGATACTTAGTTATTCAAACTTGTCCCTCTAAAGAAAAAGGTTGGAGCGAAAAAAGTGAAGAAAAGGCAGAAGAAAGATGTGACCCCTAGAAGAAAAGAGATGAAATGATTAGAGCTTACTTAGTAGAAAATCCAAGCATGATAGAACAACAATATAATGATTTCCTCTGTACCTTAGATGTGAAATTACAACTCGATGAAGGGATTGACCCTGGAGAGGTTGAACAAATAGTTCATATGAGAAGAATTAAGAGAGAAGAAAGAAGCAAGGGGGCCAGTACATCAAAAGAAGCCTTAAAGAAGAAATTTGTTGAATCAACAGGTGGTATATGTATAAGAAGATAGACTGAGACTACCCAGTCACAAACGCTCCCTCAAAGATTAAATCCTCCAAGGAGAAGTAGAAGCAGAGGACGAAGAAGAGGAATTGGAAGTAATAGCGACAATGGTGGTGGGACTACTCGATCAATTAGAGGTAGAGGAAGGAGCAAAGGTAGAACTGAAGTTCCCATACCCAGAAGAGGTAGGGGCATGAATTTAGCAAGCCTAAGGAGTACTAGCTAGGAGACAAGCATTTCTAAAGTTAAATTCTGATAATTTGTTTTCTACATTCTTTATGTTTGTTGTAATACTATTTTATTCTTTGTGGCATAATTTTTGTTCTTTAGACAATTTTTGTCCATAATTCCTTTGAGGCTCTAATTGAGCCTATTTTTATGGCTAATGCTTGCTCATGATGTGATTTAGAACAAAGACAGGGCAATGAAACACACGACAAATCATCCCCTTGAGCCTTAAACAGAGAAGTTTTCCTTCAAAACTTCTAAATCTTAATCTTGCTTTGAATTATGACTGTTTACACCTGGTCTATTTTTTCATGATTTTAAACATTGAGGACAATGTTTAGTTTAAGTGTGAGGGAAGGGAATTAGCAGGATTTAATATGGGGATGATTGATGTTGAAATTGAGATTTGTATAGAATAGAGTATTGTGCTTCGAATGATCAATTTTTCTCACAAGTAATAGGAAGATAATGAAATGTATAAAAATTTAACCAAATTTTTTTCGAAAATTTGAAATAAATTCACCAATTAACTCAACAGAACAATCAATGAAAGTTATCATTCAATTGAGTTAGCTCTACTTTGTGTGAATCACTTAAAATATTTATGTGAAATAGTTTTACTTGTTATTAGACTTGGATTTTTAGAGCTGGAATTAGCTTAAAATCCTTAGTAAGGCTACTCAATTTTCATGTAAAAGCTTAAATTGTCTGTATGTTTTTTAATCTAGTCATTTTGAGATTCATGTAATCCTTAATAAAGGAGCAAATGATGATCATAACTTGGTGAATTTTCCTTGTGCTCTATATAAATTAAACCAAAACCAAAAAAAATTAGAAACCATGCGCTTAGGATTGAAATGGGCATGGGTTGGTCCCTCATAAGAGCAATTTCTTGTCCCCTCTTTCATTTCTAAATAAGCAAAAAAAAAAAAAAAGCGAAAAGAAGCGAGCAAAAACCCTTCCAGAGAAAATGAAAAGAAGAAGGCAAAAACCTTCCCCTCTAAAGCTTCAAAATACATAAATAAAAAGCACAAATAAGTAAAAAGATTCAAGGGATAAACTTATATATATGCCTTTGTCTTTGATTATGCTGCTTAGAGAGATGATTAAGGAACTATATACTTATGTATGCAAGGGGACAAAAGTTGATTGAGTGTCTTTCTTACTCTGATTGATCTTTTGAATAATTTTTACTTTAGGATTCTTCATTAAACAATGAGGGTAAGGACTAATCTACTTTGCTAAATTTTGTGATTTTAGCAGTAGTAATTTTAGCATAGTAAGGAATGCTTGAGTATTCGAAGTGCTGAGGTAATTTGAGTTTAATTTGATCTGGTCAATTTTTCCATTTACGACTTATCTTCTTATTTTTAAGCCTTACATGAGTAGAATGATGTTTACTTGAATATAAGCAAAGCCTTAAGTGTGGGGGAATTTGACAAGTTAATTTTATTATATTCTTTCATGGGAATTCTTGCTTATTTTAGTGAATTTTAATTAAATTCCTATGAATCTGGTGTTTTTAACGTTAAATTGTTGTTTTTCAGCTCCTTGAATCAAAAGAAGAAGAATCAAAATGTTTTTAATTAGATTTGGAGAAAAAATAGCAGCAAAAGTGAAGAATAGAACTGTTGCCCCTTGAATAATACTGATCAAAGCCAAAATGTAATGCGAAATGAGCAAAAATTGGCCTGTCGCGCCCTAGTTTAGGCCTCGACATGACCCTTGACACTTGTTTTGAGGAGATCAAGCCTAAATTGAAGAAAGCTTCTGTCGCACCTCAATGTCGAGCCCTAAAGCTGACTCATGACAGTTGCTTAATGAAGAAAAGACCTTTGCCTAACTTGTGTCGCGCTTCGAATCTTCAAGCATCAAGCCCTCGATGGTCTTTAACTTAGCCCTTGATGGAAGAATGGATAGGAACAACAACATTGTATCTCCTTAAGTCGAGTCTCATCTTTAATGCGGCATTTGAGCACTCAACTTACCCCTCGATTAGTTATTGTTTGAGTAGCGATACAAATGCCAGCATGGATAAAAAAATTGCATTCAATTATAAATAATCTTCCATGTCAGCAATAAAATCTTCATGATTCTGTGCCCTTGTCCTATAAATAAGCATGCACAACACTGTAATAAGCATGATGTATAGTGTACAAAATTAGAATAGAGTAATATTAACATAGTGTAGAGAGACAAATTCTTAGGCGAAAGAACCTATTTATTCTTGCTTTAGAAATTCTTGAAGTTTTCTGGCTAAAATCATTTTCAAACTCATCGTTTTTAATCTTTTGTGAGACTCTTATCATAATTGAGATATTCTTCGATAAATTTCATATTATTTCTTCATATTATGTTCTTGAGTTCTAAATCAATGGAGAAATAATCTCCTACAGCTTAGGATTTGTGGATCTAAATCCTGATTCATGTGAATTTAAATTTGCTCTTAAGTAAATTGACTGGGTATTTGTAATTAGTGGCTTAAATTTAATTGAGTGGGTCCAATTGTGTGGTGCATCCGTTAGACCCATGTTACATTTTAACTAAATAGGCTGAAAGGTCATTCTTTTGAATAGATCTTTGGCTACTAATAGATTGTCATAATCGCCTTGAGAGAAGGGTTGTGAGACTTTCTGTCTCTTTTTTTTTTTAAATGCATGAAGTTGGTTTTAAAACAAAAGATTCTTAAGCTTTATGCAGGTCTAGACCATTGATATCATGATAAATATTTCTGATGGTCTAGTCTAGATCTAGAATTACTAACGTCGAGAGAGGCTTTAACTTACCTCAATGAATCTGACGATATAAATACATCAGCAACAACTCTCTTAGAGTTATTGATTTGAAATCACATGATAAGAAATTGGTGAAACAAGCCCTAGGCTATTGTCTTGCAATTTTACAAACCATCCTAAATTTTGCTCTGAAAGCATTTGTGAATATTCATTAACCTAGTTTAGCTTTTGTTTTCTATATGATGTTCTAATTTGCTTTGGCTAGATAATAGATGAAATGGGAGTGAGATAGTTTCCATAGATTTCCCTTGGGATTCAGCCTAATTCTTTCTTTACTAGCTTGCCTAATTGTTGGTAGTTGCTAACCAAAGTTAGGTAGAATCAATTAGTTTTATAAATTTTCAAAAAGCTTCCACTTCGAGTTATTATTTTAAAAGGTTTTTACACAACTCAAAACCAACAATCGAACCACATAGGAAAAATAAAACAAATATCAACTAAAGATATATGGGATGAATTAGAAAAGACTTATAAAGGAACTTCAAGAGTAAGAGATACAAAATAAGTATTTTCCATGGATAGTTTGAAAATTTCAAAATGCTTCCAAATGAACTATAGATGAGATGTAGAATAGATTCATCAACATAATAAATCCTTTAAATGTGCTTGGAAAGAATTTCACTAATGTAAAAAAAATTCTAAACTACTCAGGTCCCTACCTAGAGATTGGGAAACAAAGAGAATGCTATTGAAAGAACATGAGATTTAAGTGCTATGAGTAAAGAAGAACTCCTTGGAGCACTCAAAACACATGAGCTAATTAAGAAGTAAAGAGAGGAATCAAACACGAAGGCAATTACTTTGAAAGCTACATGTCATGATTCCAGTGAAGAAGATGATGAGGAAGAGGAGGTTGCCTTAATGGCCAAGAAGTTCAAGAAGTTTATGAAGTTCAACAACAAAACAAAAAGAAATGATGATGATAGTAGCTCATCAAGATACAAAAAGAAAAAGAAGGATATGATAACCTACTACAAATGTCACAAACCATGACACATTCAACAGTATTGTCCAATGCTCAAGAAAGCATCGAAGGGATCTAGAAAAGAAGCTCTCATCGCCACTTGGAGTAATGATGACTCAAGTGACTCAAATGAAAACATGTGGTTCATGACATTGGATGATTAGGTAAGTTCTCAATATTCTCGTTCTTATGATGAAATATGTGAAATATATGATAAAGTATGTAGTAGATTGATAAAGTTGGGGAAAAAGAATAGCATGCTTAAAACCTTAATGAAGAAAGTAGGAGAAGAATTGGATGAATTTAGAAATGACTATGAGGAAGTTAAAATAGAAAATGAAAAGTTGCATGAAGAAATTGATATTTTAAAATGAGGAAATGATAAGAGGAAAAATAAATGTAACAAGCTAAAAAGCAAAAATGATGAATTAAACAAGATCAATGAGAAATTAACAATTGAAAATGATTTGCTTGATCTTGAAGTTAAAACCTTAAATAATGATGATAATGTTGCACATGCCGATAGTATAATGACAAAATTTTAAAAGAGCTAGAAAAACTAAGAAATGAAAATATTCTATTAAAAGCTAGCCTAGATTATTCAAAAGCAATCATAGCCAAGTTCATCAAAGGGAAAAAGAACTTGAACACACTTCGTGAAAATAAAAGGTGTGATTCAAACAAATATAGAATTAGCTATAATAAAGAAAATAACTACAAGTCCTATAAAACTCAATTTGTAAAAACCACTCATGGGACATGCAACTATTGTGGCAAAACTAGTCATGTTGCACATAATTGTGAAACAAGAAGAACCATACATTTGAATCATAAAAGCAAGCTATATTAGGTTTCTAAAAGGGAAATCCTAGTTACACCTAACCAAAAAGGATCCAAACTCAAATAGGCACCAAAGAAATAATCCTCTATTTTGTAGGAATCTTCAATTGGAAACAACAAATAGTACTTGCACAATGGCTACTCTAGACACATGACTACAGATGCATCCAAGTTCACAATTTTAGATTTGAAAGATCCATGGAATGTTACCTTTAGAGATAATCGCAAGTCAATTGTTCTTGGTGAAGGTAGCATTCTAGTAAAAAAAGATTTAATTATTAAAAATGTGCTTTTTGTTGATGGTTTAAAACATAATTTGCTTAGTATTAGCCAATTGTGTGATAATGGTTTTACAATAACATTTCTTACCAATAAATATTCCATGGAAAGAACTGAAAATAATCAAACTTATTTGGAAGGGTATAGACAAAATCAATCTACATGATTTCAAATCATCAAATGAAACTTGCCTATACTCTCAAAGTGACAATAGTTGGCTATGGCACAGAAAATTGGGACATACTAGCATGGATGTAATTTCAAAACTTGTTAAAAAGAATCTTGTCAAAGGTTTACCAAAAATAAATTTCCAAAAGAACAAAATTTGTCAAGCATATCAACAAGAAAAGCAAACTAAGACTTCTTTTAAGTCTAAGGATATTACTTCCACTTCTAAGCTATTAGAATTATTGCATATAAACTTATTTAGTCCTCTTCAAACTCTAACTTTGGGAGGCAAAAAATACACCTTGACTATTGTTGATGATTTCACTAAATACACATGGACTTTCTTCCTAGCATCTAAGGATGAAACAAACAATGTCTTTTTTAGATACTACAAGAAAGTTCGAAATAAAAATGGTTTTAATATTGTGACTATCCCAAGTGATCATGGGGGAGAATTTAAAAATTATGAAATGGATATTTTTACTAGTAAATATAGAATTGAACATACCTTTTTAGCACCTAGAATTCCACATCAAAATGGTGTAGTTGAAAGGAAAAATAGAACTTTAATTAAAATAGCTAGAATCATGTTGTGTGAAAACAATTTACCTATATATTTTTGGGCTGCAGCTATTAACACTGCATGCTATATATCAAATAGAGTTTTCATAAGACAAATTCTTAAGAAAACCCCTTATGAGCTTTGGAAAGGAAAAAGACCTAACATCTCCTATTTTCATCCTTTTAGCATTAAATGTCACATCTAAAACAATGGAAAAGAACAACTAGCTACGTTTGATGCTAAAAGTGATGAAGGCATTTTTCTAGGTTACTCTTTAACTAGTGAAGCATATAGAGTGTTTAGTAAGCAAACCTTAGTTGTGGAAGAATCTATTCATATTACTTTTGATGATTTTTTGTCTCATATATGTTCAAGTGATCATGTCGATAATATTTGTATTGATTTGGATAATTTTTCTCTTGAACTAATAATAAAGAAGTAGATGAACATAAAAAGGATGTTGTGAATTAATCTATTAACAATTATCTGCCTAAAGAATGAAAATCTGCAAGACCACTCCTAAAAGATCTAAAAATAGGTGAACTTTCTAATAGGGTATAGACTAAATCTTCCTTAAGAAATATGAGTAATCTAATTTTCCTATCCCAAACCAAGCCTAAAAATATAAAAAAAAAAAAAAACTTTAAAAGACGAGTTTTGGATATAAGCTATGCAAATAAAATTAAACCAATTGACAGGAAATGAAGTTTGGAACTTAGTTCTTAGACCTGATAGTGGATCAGTTACTGGAACCAAATGGATTTATAGAAACAAACTACATGAGGCTGGAATAATTACTAGAAACAAAGCTTGGTTAGTAGCCAAAGGATATAATAAAAAAGAAGGCATAGATTTTGATGAGATCTTTCCCCCGATTACTAGATTAGAAGCCATTAAAATAATTTTGACATTTACTACATTTAAAAATTTTACTCTTTTTCAAGTAGACATCGTTTTATTAGATATCATGTTCTAAATAGAGATATTAGCTTGGAATTTGTAGATACAAATAATCAAATTGTTGATATTTCACAAAACCCTTAAGTGATGATCGTTTTTGCACTTTGTGTTATGAATTAGGCAAAATCAAATATGATGAGTGCTAAATATCATGAAGCCAAGTTGATCTATAACTTAATCTTGGGATAAAAGAAGCTATTAGATGTTCATATATGTTTTGTGATGCTCATGTGATATCCTGACAGCTTAAAATCTATGATTTTCATTTTTTATGCATGTTCAAGTTAACTTTGTGCTAAAACCTGATTTTGAATGTTGAACATGGTTATTCATGTTTTGATATATCAAAATATTTGAACTACTCAGTGATGCTTTTTTATTTGACATGCTTTTTAAACTTTTTAAGCAATTTATGCACTCTTAAGAAACCTATTCTACAAATTTTTTTATAGCACCTTGCATAAATTTGTGATATGAGGATTTTTTTTTTTTTAACTTGTATGTTGCTTGTGTATCTTTCCTTATTTAAAATGTTCTAAGTTTGTCTTCTTATTTTTTATGAGTCCAAAGGAAGAGAAAAATATGTTGAATGATTATAATGTATATTGTGCTTGTTTAACCATTAAGTGTAACTCACATTTTCTATGGAAATAAGTATCAAGTTTAAGAAAATTATTTTGAAACCCAGTGTTTAGTTGAGGGGGAATATGCTTAATTAAAAGGGAGTTAATTGTGCATGACTATCATCATCAAAAAGAGGAAGATTGTTGAACTTGTGTATTCAATGTTAATTTTGATGAGATAATTAATTGCACAATTAACTACTCCATTGTGTTAAACTACACGTAATTAGCCAAACAACTAGAATGAACAACATGCTAGAATGTGTGTGTGTGTTTGTGTCTGGGTCTGTGTCTGTGTCTGTGTGTGTGTGTGTGTTTTATCCTCTAGAGATTGTGCAAGAATACACAGGTACAAATTCTTTGAGCATAGCCTTGGTCGCGATTTTCATCGAGGGTTGGACAAGCCCATTCATCAGGGCATGACAAGCTCAAATTCCCAGGATCGATGAGTTCAAAGTAGCACAATCTTAGTCGAGGGTTAAATCCAAGGCGCGACAAGTTTAAGGCACAATGAGTCTAGGGTGCGACAAGCTCAAACCCCAAGCTCGACGAGTTCAAAGTAGCACAGCCTTAGTCAAGAGTTAAGTCCAAGGCATAATAAGTTTAAGGAGCAACAAGCTTAGGGCACGACAAGTTCGAATCTCAGGCTTGACGAGCTTAAAGTAGCACAGACTTGATCAAGAGTCAAATTTAAGGCGCGACAAGTTTAAAACGCAATAAGTTTGAGACACGACAGTTTAAACTACAAGTAGATAAGATATAAAAGAGTCATTATACGCATTTAATGCTTGACGATTTTAGGAAGTTATTTCTAATGGACATTTAAACTTCTAAAATGTATCAATACTCTTTCCTTGGGAGATTAAACAGAGTGGTGTTGAACTGAAAAAGTGAGTAAGAGCTTTTATTTGCGAACAAACAAATCAGAAAAGTCTCTCATTGTCTTTGTATTCTTGTCCATAAATTTGCAAAATTTGCAAAGAGAGAGAGAATCAATTTAGTGCCTTGATCTTGTATTTGTTATCTATAAGAGAGCATATTGAGAGAGAATAAAATATTTTATTTCACGAGTGTTGTAAACCGGTATGCTGCTCTGTTGGAGCATGTGTGATTGAGATTAATAAAGTATAAAGTTCTTTGATTAGAGTCAATTGTCAGATTGTAGAGAATAGGATGTGGGCCGAACTCCACGTTAAACCTAACCTTATATCTTCTTTCCTTATCTCTTTAATATTTTGGTACTCTATTTTTGCCATATCCACTGCTATAAAAGTCTAATTTGATCTGTTGCATAAAAATTTATTGTTTGAGTATTTTAGAGCAAAATACTCAATTCATCCCTTAACCTCCCCTCCTACCAACCCCTGCCCCCCTCCCCTCCTCTTTCTCTCTCTCTCTCTCTCGTATTTTCTAGTGCGTTTTCAAATTTTACAAACAAATGGTTGGAAACAATTAAATAACACTAAAGTAAAGATGTAGAAATTAAAATATAAGGGATAAGATTATCGGGCAGTAATATATAGAAGTTTATTATTGTGAGTCAGTCCTCTCTTTCAGCTACACATTGGAGACCCAATTGTCTTTATCGGCTGCATTCCACTATATCAAAAGAATAATTGAGAGTACAATAAAACGAAAACTTCTTTGGTAAAGTCTTACTGTTGAGCCTATCTAGCTACACTAGTTATTTATTCATTACAGCGACAAAAACACTCTTAACTAAAATTTCTAGTAAAATCGAAAAGGAAATTTGTATTGAAATAGGATAAAGGTTCTATGAAAACTTCTATCTGTCTTTCATCTTCAATTTTCAACTGTAAAACTTCCAGAGTAACTTCTAGCTCATAAAACTTCTATGTAGATAAGTTTCTTAAATAACTTCTAAAATAACTCATTCAAGAATTCTATTTTACTTCTATCTAAAACATCTGTCAAAACATTCGTCAAACAATTTGCTCATAATCTCAAATTTCGTAAATGCTAAATAAAGTTCTGTTGAATTATCGTGTACTCATTAACACACTTGTTAAATAATATTTATCATTTTTGTTATCATCAAAACTACATGTAGATAACTTAAAAATATCTATGAATGACACCCTAAGGGGGTATTTATAGGAGAATGGAAAGTGGCGATTACTAGAAGTGGATGAATGTTCGTGAAGTGCATATCAATTATAGGGTAGGCGCTAGGCCACTTTTCGAGATTATTGGAGTAGAGTGGAGTTGTTCAAGCCGAGTGACTATGCCAAATGGAATGCTTCTAGCTAAGTAGATGAGATGGTCCACCCGACTTTGTCATGGACAACTGAATCTGGCTACACGGTTAGTTTGTGGGCTATTAGGTTAACCCACATGTTCTAATTAGGTCCAGCTAAACTTAAGAAATCCTTAGTCTAAATTTGCCCATTAACAAGTTTAATTCGAGAATAATTGAGTCAACCTTGACTTATCTATGTAGTTTATTAAATCAATCTCCAGTTTCATAATATTTAGCTCAATAAGTTTACAAGCCTAATGAGATTAGAATTGAGTATTAACGTTCATTGAGTTCAAGTCAAGTTTTGATATTAATGTTATTTTGGTCAAATTAAAAATATTTTTTTAATAAATCGAATTTAACGAGTTTGATCAAACTCGAGCTTAAAAATTTAAGCCAATCAAGCTAGAGCTGAAGTTCAATGACTCAACTCAATTGCAAGTATTGGGAGAAGGACACAGGATAGGAGGGAACATCCAACCCAATCCCCTTCAAGAGTTTCAATCACTTACTTGTGTAAATTAAATAAAGAAGTACCACTCTTTTTACAAGAAATACTATTTCCTTCTTAAAAATAAATAAAGTACCACTCACCTTATAACAAAACAAACTACAACAAATACATTGGATCTAACATATTCAAGGGGAGTGATAAGATGTAACAAATGAAAATCCATGGCCCCTCCATAAAACGGATAACTCAGCAAGCATAATCGTAAAGCAATATACGGAGACCACTTAAACGACGTTCATCTTACCATATAATCTTCTTGAAACCCTTGTCCTTATCCAGGTGAGAGTGTAGTTTGTTTGGCTCTCACCTTTTTCGTAATGCAATGCACTTTTATTGAACATAACTTTTTTTTTTTTTTTTTAACCTTCCATAATTTTGCTTCAAAAATATTACTCACCTAAATTATCGGATGTCTTTATAAATTAATATGACGTAACCATTGTGTTTCACCTTGAGAACCTTATAATCTGCTTAAATTTGATACATCCACTCAGAAATCGCAACTTCCTAGCATAAATGGGAGATCGCTTTGGAATTCATGACGCAGACATTATGAATTTTGATGGAACTCTCCAAAATTATCTGCAATTCCTTTTTATTTTTAAAAACTATCCTTTCATCCGTTCCTCCTCTTATCTTATGTAATTGCGGTTAAAGTTGGTCATACTCCTGAAAAATTATTAATATCCACCTCGTAACATGTCCCGTAGTTTATGAATCACTGGACTTCATTCCCTGCCAGTTACCTAACATCGAACAGTGATCCCTATTGTTGAATTGTCCATTTCCAATTTTCTTTTCTTTTTAAAAGGTTGGCATCAAGAGAGGAGCCCACTATAACTACATTTACATTGCACTGTATGATGAGATGGTCTGTAAACATGTGAACCAGGTATCAAAAAAACGCTAGTTCCAGAGCTCAAAAACCCTCAATAGAGTTGGGTACAAATACACAACGCCAAAAGAAATTCTCTGCACCCCCCCCCCCCTCTATAAAACATTAGATCACTTGGCGCCCTTCCTAAACAATTCCGCCAGTACACTACACTTCTAATACTTAGTCCTAATATCCCAAGTCAAATTCACTCCTTCCTTCTTACCAGAACCTCCTCGCACTGACTTCACCTTCACCTTGCCTCCGGTACAGAATTACATCGAGCCATCTATTGAACACATATTTTACTTGGTCGAACCTACTCTAGCCGATAAAATATTTTCCTTCCATCCCCCTTCCCCATTCTAATCTCTTCACAAGTTTAAAAACTACCGATCATTGTAAAACCTTTTTACAATCAAAAAAGGAGAGCAATGGAAAAAAGGACATCAGTGGATAAGAAAGCAGGAATTTGACAGCCTAGCTCATCCATTTGATAGCCATAACCTGCTCCTGCTCTCTTATATTTGAATTGTACCTTAAATTTCATTTTTTCCTCCAAAAGGCTATAATCCCCTCTGCTAGCGATTTAAGATTACCCCAAAGAGATGATTTCCGAGGAGCCTCTGAATCAGCATGCTCTCTGGTTACAGAAGAAAACGTTTATATAAATTAGTATATGGAAGAGATCCAAATATGTTATCCAGCACAAAAAGGGGGGAAGATGCGATAAGTTCATGATAGAGATATGCAAATTTACACTAGAATCAATACCCTATATATATGTCCACAAAATTGCATTTAGAAACTTCAGAATACATCAATAGCACATCTATGTTAATCTCCTGCTGATTGAGAACAACTCAAATCACTAGCACATCTATGTTAATCTCCTGCTGATTGAGAACAACTCAACCTACATACAGTAAACAGAGAAGCAACAATCTAAAAGAATAAGAGATCTTTCCTAAATTTCAGTGGCATGTACTTTTCCAACATTTTAACGGTCATTGCAGTATAAGGTACACAAATCTTGGAATAGATTTCACAACATATGGTGTGCCAAAACTGTTGCATGATATGAAAGGAAACAATAGAGACACTTTTTTATCCCCCTTCTTTTGTAGGATTATGGAAACAGTAAGTACCATCAAACACTTGCTATATTGAGCATCAACAAAAAGCATCATAAAAGAAGATGAAGATATTGATGATAAGGGAACAAAAAGATGAAGCTTACATTATCGATCTTTCTGCATACTGTTTCTCTTCCTGCACTTTCAACTCCACGTCCTTCTCTGCCTGATTAACATTTGAAGAAGACTCTTCAACTTCAGCTATGGAAAAAGGGCTATCTGCTGCAACGTTAGAAAGATCAATAGGATGATTCTCAACTCTATCTTGTAATTTATTAAACTGACATGATTTATCCTTGCTTCCTTCACTGAGAAAATTACTCTCTACAACGGATGCAGATGAATCTTCTCGAATTTCTTCCTTTTTATCATCCTTTATTGCATCAAGAGTGTCTGAATGTTCTCTAATATCAGCCCTACTGGAAAATGTACTCCTCATTGCAACATCAGACTGTAAGCCCCATAAGAAAAGATAAAACAGTTCAGTCTACAGAAAAGAACGTCCAAACAAACAGCATGATAGACCAGAGTGATACTCCAAAGGCATTGTTTTTCATAGAGAAACACTAGCATTTTACTTCAGAAGCAACAAGCAAATTATCAACCCTCACTATGAAGTTAACTAACCCAAGCTGGCCTAAGGAGTACTGTCAAAGAACACTCAACAAACATAGTTTAAACATGAAGAATTTTTACTCTGTATTGTAACAATTATACTAATAATAGTGTTCTCTTACTAAATCAGACTTGTTTATAAATTATGTTATGCCCTTATACATTCATCAGCCAATAAATCACCCATAATAGTCCTTCATTGTCTTTAATGCATATAACTATTAAGTCTAACAATTAAAGATCCAGTACTAGTGCTACCAACATAGTATAATTACTTAATTATCTATTTAAGGAAGTCACCCACCAACAATAAGAGGGTTTGCCATGTCTGATTCCATCTATCGTACTTCATATTGGCACAAATCATGCATATGCCAATAACAGAAAACTCAAGAGTTGTGATTTAAAAACTTAAGGGTAATTGTAACTTTAATATTTGACCTTCATTTATTTTTAAAATTAACTACTTGAATTTTTTTTTTTTTTTTTTGGCAGAATAACTTCTTGAAATTTAAAACCATTAATTTGCTATAATAACTTTGTTTATTTTTGTAATTAACTATCTTAACTTTATCAATTGTTGTAATTAACTCATTGAACTTTACTCAGTTTTATGATTAACTACCTTACCTGGTACTATAAATGGCCCGAAAAGTTTGTAAGTAGAAAATTTTAAATTTTTAGGCAGTGGATTGTAAAATTAGGTAAAGTTCGTGTACCAAATCTAATATTTATCCAAAACTTAACAGTGCTAGACCTCACAGATTCTTGCAACAAATAACATTGTTCCAAAACAAAGTCTTAAACCTTCTACATCTTGGTATACCTCAGTTGTTCTATTATTTGCAACACTTGCTGTTGGATCAACAGTTCCAACTTGAGCATCCACATTTATTTTCTTTACAATCACTTCTGCATCTATCAAAGAAATTTCCTCCTTGCTTAGGTCCTTTCTCTTCATCATTTTGCCTCCAGTATTAGATAAATGTAATTTGGTTTTGTGCTCTATCTCTTGCATAATCTTCCTTACAACGTAATAATTACCACCCACATGACACTGTACATTTTTCATAGAAGGAAATTTTCCAGCATTAGCCTCCATGTACCTGCCATTTATTTAATAAGTTGAGTTATATACTGATTTAGTAATCATTCTAGATGACAAATGATTGTGAAAAGAATAAAATGGAGCATTATAAACTGGCATCCTTTTATTGTAAAAACTATGAGGGAGAATCAAATCTGTACTTTTTAACAAAAACCTCCACCAGAGCTTGTCGTTCATCTTTAGATAGTCTTTTACGACCTTTCTGGGGATTCGTTGTATCTGAAGTAACAGGTAAAGCATTTGATCTTCCACGCCACTGAATATTTGATCCATGTGCATTACTATTCTCTTTGATTGGTACTGCAAGTATTAGCTTGTTAGGAAAACCAAAAGATCTGCAACCTATCTCTAACTAGAATGGAAGAGAAAATAATATATTTCATGAAAACAAAGGAGGCCAGGACAAAAATTTTTGAAAGCGCTGGGAAAAGCACGTAAAGCACTTTGCAAGAAAAGACACAAAAGAATTCAATAGGTCTTGATATGCTTATCAAGTTCACAACCATAAGTATGAATCCCTAAACTGAGCGGTTGCAAGGTTGTCAAAGGCAAAAAGTGCACTCAAGGCACAATACTTGTAATCACCCGAGGCGAGAAGCGCAAAAAAAGCGCTCGCCTAAGCGAAGCAAGGCGCAAATATTTAATAAATTTATTAAAATTGTTTTGATGGATAAAAACAACAATATTTAAATAGTTCAAATATCAGATTAATATAGCATCATATTTACAAAATAAGCACTATATGCATAAAAACATCAATGCTTAAAACTATTATTAGATTAACAGTTTTTTTTTTTTTTTTTTGGTGTCATTACTCTCAAAAAGAAAAAATCTTTTATTGTTTTAATAAATATATACTCTCTTTATTTAAAAAATTAAAATTTTCTTTTATTTTATAATAGTTTTATTATTTAGAGAGAGACTGGGGGTAAGAGTTTCTAGATATACTTTTTGCTTTTAACTTTCTAGCAAATGCTTTTACTAATATACCTTGCCCTTTATTTTTATCCATTTGCCAGCTGTCTTACAACATCCCAGCATGATAACATAGTGAAAAAAGGAAAAAAAAACATTAAATAAAAGAAACCTCATAAATAAGCAAATTGTGCATTACACATATCAGCTTGACTTGAAAAGAAAACATGCATGTCTATTTGTAAAACCTGCTCCTCTCTCTCGCCGCTCTCCTCCTTTTCCCCCTTTTTCGCCTTTCCAACCTCTCTCTCAGCCGTCCTCCCCATCCATTCTCCTTTCTCCTTCTCACTTCGTCCTCAACATCTCCTCTCTCTTCTTCCATCCTTTTGGACCTAACCCTTGGTCTTCCATTTTAAACCCCCAAAAAAACCCACTGTTACCCTGCCCCTCTTCCTAACTCCACACACTTCTCTTTCCCTTCTCCCCCCTTGCTCCACTTCTAAACCCTAACCCTAACCTTTCTCTCTCCTTTTCATTCGTCACTCTCTCTCTCTTTTGAATGTCATGTGTGTCATTCATTAGGCACTCGTCTCAGCGCCTCCTGCACCTTGCAACTAGGTGAGAAAGGTGCTCGCCTTGGCCATCACAAGGCACAAGCTTGCGCTTCGCCTCGCCTGAGCGCCTAAGCACACAAGGCAAGCGCCTTTAACAACACTGAGCAGTTGAATTTCATTTAATAGCTAATGGGGCATCTCACCAATCGTTTAGCCTCATAAGAGTTCCTACAAGACAACAGCTGTTGTAGACACTCAAAAAACTGCAGAAGGATTAAACTGCAAGCAACTTGACTTCAAAATAACCTAAACCACATTGACCTAAGGTTGTTAATGCAGCATGCAAAATTACTTTATTTTTATCTTCATCATACATATGCCAATTCAGGTGTTAAAATCTTGTATGGAGCAGGTTATAATTCATTCGGCACCTGAATTGGAATATTTGTGACTGAAGATGGATTATAATTGATTTGGCACTACCACTATTGAAAGACATACGTCACCATCACCAGCCAGTGACACACTTGATGGGTTCACACACATACTGCGTTTTTCAAATGTCCGGTCACTATGGCACACCTGCTTATTTCATCTAGAACATACTCTGTTCATGATCTTCTTTACATAATAGTCAGTTTTCCTTATACATGATTTCTTTTGGAGGGAAACTATTAATAGAAGTAGTAATATGTACCTAATCAAAACTGAAAGACCTAAATAAGAACTCAACAACGACACGAAAAAATAAAAATATATATAAAAATTTCCTTGCATATAATGCCTCAGTGAAAAAGGCAAAAGCTTCCAACTTCAAAGTAGGTATTTCCTCAAAAGCCTAACATTCAAACTAATGCCATATTCTCTAAAACAGAAAACCCATTCCCCATCTCAACCTGCTAGGTAGATCTAATGCCATAGAAGAAAGCATAAGTCTTTGAACCACAAAATAGAACTTATGGTCGCATCTCCCATCTCTGTCAGCAAGGAAAACCAACTTCAGAAAGCAGCTTCAAGATTAGGCTTGTAATGCCAAAGTAAAAGTTATCACCAATCACTCTTGAATCTGATGTAAGGGTTGAATTTTGATGAAGTTTCTATGATTTGGCAATTTTTCCACGTCCGATGCTATAAACCCTTATGTTTGATCGGAATAAAAATCCTAAATGGCAAATAGGAGTTTTTAAGTGTGAAGATAAGAGATTATACAACATCCATAAGTGTCTGCCTTTTCACATTCAAATAATATAAAATTATTCATCCAACATAGGCCCATGAGTTTGTAAGAAGGATCTGGTATCCAAGAGACAGATATCACAGATTAATCCCATGGCTAACTTTTGCATAATATAGGTTACACAACAATTTCCACTTTTCCTTCTACAAATCAAATCTGTAGACCAATGCAACCCCATCGCTCAGAAAATTAACCAATCTAGGAATCCCTTGCCAGCAGCACCTTATCGCAAAGTAAGGCTGTAAATGAGCCAACCAAGTTTTTAAAACTTAGGCTTAGCTTGATTAAAAAATTATTGAAACCAAGTTGAGCAAAGTCAATTCAAGCTTTTCACCTAACCTAAAATACAAGCTTGAACTCAGCTCATTTAAACAAACAAAATTTATCTTGAGCTCAAGCTCACCTAGTTTACAAATCAACCTCAAGTGCAACCCCCGAGGCCGACCGAGCTCAATTAGCTTGGCTTGTATTAAATCCATGAAGTTAAATATAGAAAATGAATAAATATATAAATAAACAGATGAATAGATAATGAATAAAATTTAGATGAAGTGTTTAAACACACACACACACACCACACACACACAACACACACACACACATATATATATTATAGAAATTAATTTTTTTCGTTAATAATAAAATATACTAACTTACTTATGAACAAGCTGGCTCATGAGGTTAAACAAGCTAGCTTGTGAGTGAGAACAACAACTTAAACTCAACTTGTTTAGACAAATAATCTTTATTTTGAACTCGAGTCTGGCTCAATTACTAATCGACCTCAAGTAGGCCAAGCGTGAATAGCTTGCAAGCAACTCCACTCATTCACAACCCTATCAAAAAGCTAGCACAATATTGAACATCCCAAAAGTTTAGAATTCCTACAATAAGCACAAACTCAATTGCTACATAAAAAGATTTTTCCCATAGCCAAGCACAATACAAGATATACTACAATGGCTATAAGGTTCAGCAGTGGAATCCAATAGTGAAAATTCCATGGTCCAATCAACGGGATAGAGCCACTGTTGGTACTAAGTGCATGTTAGTTTTTGCCCATTAAAAATAAAAGAAAAGAAAAAAAAAAGTGTACTATTTTTGACATATGTTGTAATCAAAACTATAGAATTTTCATGTATTATCATGGTAATCCCAAAATGATAGTGATAACCAATTGCTTTTAGAGGAAAATAATGCCTGGTAGTAGTAGTTAGCCAATATGAAACGGAACATATGAAAAATGATTTAATCATTTTTCATCCATTGATTTTTCCATGCTGTCAACGACCAAACCAAGGATGGCCATTGCGGTAATCATATAACAACAAGCACGGCTAGTATTGGTGGTGGTGGGGTGGCGATGGTGGTGGTAGTAGTAGTGTTGTTGTTTACTTTACTGCCATAATATTTAACAATGGGAAAGTTCGATCACAAGAAATGTCAGGGCGGGGAGTTCTGAAAACAGTATAGCTAACCTTAAAACCGCAAGCGCAACGAACCAGACAACTGTTAACTTAGCTATCCAATTTTAATCGACATGCATTCTTCACAATTACACAGGAATGCACGAGCACGACATTAACCCTCCTTGGTTCAATGTATGAGTAAGGAATAGCAGTGGGTACTGTCGAAGAAGAAATTAAACGCACCTTTAAGAAACTAAATACTAATTTGTTCGTTGAAACATATTCTTGAAACAACTACTTTTAAACCCTAAAATAAGCAATTGAAAGATTAAAGATTAAGACTTGAAATAAAAGGAGAAGGGAGAGTCAACAAGTACCGGTCTTTAAGAAAGAAAAACTGGAAGGAGAGGTTAAAGTTCGCGCTCTTCTGATCCACCGCAACGTTCTCACCATCTTTTGTAAAACAAATCAGTTCATTGTATTGTTTAGAGAGAGAGAGAAGGAGAGCCAAGCTGAGGAGGTTTTTTATTTTATTTTTGTTTTTCTTGCAACTGGGCTAAAAAGAGGGGCGGGTTTTAAGAGGGTTTTTGTGTGTTTTTGTTTGAAAGAGAACCTTGCAAAGGGGTTACTACTTGGCTTATTTGTAAATTTATTTCGATAAAAAGGTGGGAAATATATGTGTTTTCTTTACAATCTTTACCTGTTTTCTATTTGAGAAAAATATGGAGAAAGTGTGATGGAAATTAAGTGTACTCTTTATATAAATGAGACTCCATAAATACAAGGTTTTAAAAAAAAATGATAAAGAGTTCTTTTATCTTGAAAAACTATTTTCCTAATGCATCCACTAAAAACTTCATGTCCATTTATATTAGCCTCAAACTTACTCAAAATAAATTGTCTGACAAGAAACTAAACGGGATTTCATTAGTTAAAGCATTTAGAATAGAAAGATATGTTTTTGTGTGTCTACATAGAAACAAGTAAAAATGGAATAGCTAAAGGACTATGAAACTGTTTTAATCTAGTTATTAATTGAATTAAAAAATTTAGATTTGAACCATGGATTTTAATGCTTTAAAAAAAAGAAAAAAACATCGGGCTAGAACATGCACTATTTTGTTATCATTTTGTTCTTGTTTTAGTTATGTAAATTTTATTTTTTTTAATTTTTTTTTTTCATTTTGAGAAAACCCTTGTTACTTTTCATTTTCTAAAACAGCTTGTAGTGAATGCCTACAAATTTGCTTGTAGGGATTTAGCTTATTTGATTTCTTTTAGGGATAATATCACGTTTGATAAATGAGTTTTAACAAAATATGTAATTAGGAATTTAAATTTTGAAATTGATCAAGTACCTAAATTTTAAAATTAATCATTTTAATACATGAAAAACTTTAAAATTGATTAATTTATACCTAGAAAAACTTGACAGATATACTGTTAACATGCACAAAAAGTTCTTTCAAGCTATGCCCTATTAAGCTTTATAGATGTCTTTTTATGTACAACTAGATCAAAACGAAACAGAGTGATAAAGCCTATGATTTGCTCATGACCACTTTCGATAGATATTGTCACAAAGTCATGTCACTCAACCTCAAAAATACTAAGATACCATATTAAAGGATATTGACTATAATTTTTAAGCTACAACACAGAAAAAACATGGAAGTCTATGCCTATGTAGATGATATGACTATGAAAGTTGAATGCTAAATGACTACCTTAGCGACCTAAGAGAAACACTTAATTGACTAAGGTATTATAAGATGAGGCTCAACTCCTAGAAGTATGTATTTGAAGTTGCCTCAAGGAAGTTTATTGGTTATTTGATCACCCGACAAGGTGCCAAGGCCAACCTAGACAAGTTACGATCTATACTCGATATGCAACCACTTAAATCGAATAAGGATGTCCAAAGGCTTACTGGAAGGATAACTACCCTTGGTAAATTTGCATTTAAAAGTGACAATGATTACGTTGAGTTCTTTAAAATTCTAAAGACCCACACCAATTTTAGTGGACTAATCGATGCGAAGCGACCGTCACTCAGTTGAAGACCTTCTAAATCATCCTCCTATTTTATCCAAGCCTATCCTAAGAGAAGATTTATATCCAAACCTATCGATAAGTAGTCAAACCTTCCATCCATCCTTATTCGAATAGAAGGAAGTGAACATCAACCAATTTACTAAGCCAATCACATTCTTTAAGGGTCAGAGGTAAGATATCCAAAGTTAAGAAGTTTACCTTTTGTAGTAGTTATCTGTGCTTAATGCCTTAAGCATTACTTCGAGGCCCATTAAGTGATAATATTGATTGATTAGGCGCTCCTGTGTGCGTTCAATATCCCATATAGCAAACTTTGTTGTTGAATATACTAGAGAAGAAAGCACTACTAGACAAAAAGACAAGCCATAATGGACAACCTTTGTCGATGGATCCTCTACTCAAGAGGAAGTAGAATAGGGATCATTCTTGAAGGACTTTTCAATGTGAAAGTTTGCTATGCCCTCAAGTTTGAGTTTGGTGCTAACAACAACAAGGTAGATACAAAGAATTAGTTAGTAGATTGAAGCTAGCAAAAAATGTTGTGTAAAAAAATAAAAATTTACTTGAGTTATCAAATTGTAGTATAGTAGGTAAATGATGAATATGAGAAAGAGGGTGGCATAGTGATTAAATACCTTGCAATGGTCAAAGTTTTAGCTTTGACTTCCCCTTTTGGAGTATTCATAATATTCTTAGAGCTAAGAAATCATAAGTAGACAAGCTTTCCAAATTTGCATCAACAAGCTTCTCAAATCCAGACTAAGATAATAGCAAGATTTTATTCGAGTTTCTTTTAGAGAGAAGCATTGATAGATAGAGAGTAAAGATTCTAGAGATTCAAGCTACTATTGGATGGACCCTGTAGTAGGTTATCTAACGCATGATATAGTACTTGTCGATGAAGAAGAAGCTAAGAAATATAAATTGATGTACAATGCTACTAATTATAACTTATTCGAGGACCTCTTGTATAAATACGTCATAGTCTACCCTTACTTTGATGCCTTCACCATGCAAAAACCATGTCAAGAATGCAACTCTTCACATCCAAGCCCTTCAACTCAGATACTATTGGTCAACCATGAAACGGCACACTATTGAAGTAGAACAAAGGTGTCTTTAATGTCATAAACATGCATCACTCAATCACAAACCTAGCAACCCGCTGCACTCTCGCTATAGCACCCTAAGCACTCAAGATATTGCAATCTAGCCACATATATCACTTAAATGATACATGTAAGGCATCCATTAAGTTAAGTGGGTTACTAATTAAATTATAATTAATAAATCATTATTAATTTTTAAAAAAATGGTAAAGTGTTTTTATGCATTTCCATGGTTCAGGTTTTATCAAACCTATAAAATCAATTTTATGCAGATAATGAATTTTTAAAGAAAACTCCTTTTTGGCATTTAAGTCCAATAAGTTAAATCATGGGAGTAGCTCTACTTAACTGAAACACTTTGTTCAGATGACCATATCAAATAATATAGTTTTAAAGTTTTAATTATAGTCATTTAGAAAAAATCATGTGGTAATAAATAAAGTTTTTCTCAATATCTCATAAATATATATCAATCATCACGCTATCTAATAGATCAATCACTTAGCTCACTATACCAAAAACCTATCCATATAGACTATAGAAGTCATCATGGATAGCTGAAATACTAAAAGAATGAGCAGTGAGGCCTAGTACATAGTAAACAACCGCATACACGCATGTTGCACCCACCTAATCTAATACAATAATCACAAGTATAGTTTAATTAATTAAAGTTTCATAAGAAAATATTTCCAACATCCCAAAAAGTAGAAACACTAGGATGCACTAGAATCATGACTCTTACCAAACAACAGAAAACCGAAGGAGTCTCGAATCTAGCATCAAGAGGATAGATAAGCCTCTAAAACTTATCAAAAAATTAAAAAAAAAAAAAGAAGTAGTCTCATTCAAGTTATTTTCTCACGTCATTCCATCAATGATCACGGTCCATTGTAATACTTTATACAAGATTTCATTATCCCGTATAACTCATTGCAACTTCGTTTTTACTCCAATTGACCATCTAATCTCAAAATTCCCCAATCGACTATCCATCAAGCCTTACTACACCGTTCGTAGCAACTTAAACACTGGATCCATAGCATTCTATTGAAGTTGTGATCAAGCTCGTAATCCAATTCGAGGGATATGCTAATTAAAATACGTTAGTTCCCAAGCACTCTAAAAGCTACTTATTAAGGTGAGAAGACACTCCTTATAAACTCACAACAAAATACTATACATCAAATAAAGATGTATTGGCTAAAAAAGAGGAAAGAAAGGAAAAAAAAAAAAAAAAGAGGAAGTAAATTAATGAATCTACTTGGCTGGACTTGACATTCACTTATGTTTAATTTGATTATATCATGATCAAATTTGAGTTCAAGTTACTTATATACCTTATGAAACTAAGCTTAAATTTCAAGATTTCATAAGTTCATAAGCCTAATTAAGCTTGAATTAATTTAATTATATATGGAATTATGTCAAATGCATGGTTCAATATAAATTAAATAGATAGGGAAGTTTGTCAGTAATCAAATTTGAACAAATTTAGGAAAACCAAGCTCTTGACTATACTTCATAGCAAATTTTGAGACTAAAAAAACTAACTAGCTCAACGATGAGGTATAAATTTATCAATAAAGTTAGATCTTAAGTCATTGCTGCTCGATTCGGACATGCAAACCCCTACTAATCTGCATCTTAGCCCCTATTTCATGGCGGTTAATTGCTTACATTCTGATTTGATAGTACAGGTGACCACTTCGTCCTGAATAATTGACATAAAAATATGTTTCTATGGGCTAAGTTTGCCAAAAACATATATAATACTAAGGAAATTACATGAATATCAACTTGTCAAATTATGATTATATAAAAACAAATTAAACAAAAATAATTACTTAAATAGCATCACTATATCTCATGTCCAAAATGAGATATTGAATTTTTTTTTTAGTATCCTATGTTGAACATGCGATACTTATGTAAATAATATACGTGTATCACATATCCAACATGCGATACGCATGCATATCGCATCTTGCATAGGCGATACACGCATGAATCGCTCGTCCAAGATCTATTACACAAATTATCATAGGTTACTGTATGCCTCTTCATTAGGTTATAGACATGTAAATTTGTGTATCTCATACCTAAGAAACGATATAACAATGTTATTTAGGTAATTATTTTTATATAATTTATATTTGTGTAATTTTTTTTTCCAAAAATAATAGACATGTGCTTCACCCTATAATACTCCACATATTTTAGGTTTTTTTTTTTTTTTTAATTTTAACCATCCCTTCTCTTTTAAACCTGGCATTTAACTATATTCGTGACAAGTGAAATAGTGATTATCACATTCCAAATAGAAGTGGGACACTTGGATTGTTGCTTATGAATACTATTACATTTTCCCTTTCCCGATTTGTGCAATTCAGAACAAGGTATAAACAGCGAAAAATACTAAGGACAAAGTAGCGGTTTACCATACGCGATGTAACCGATTGCGATGAGTGTTCTTATAAGATTGGCCTTCACTGAGGAACTTTTAACGTTTGGATTAATGGTCAATTAAAAACTTCATAAATGTTAAAATGGCATATCAATATAGAGTAAACCTTAACACAGGTCAATTTTTTGACTTCCAGAAATTTGACTTCTCTCATGATCAATAGTTTTTAAAGTCGCAATGAAATTATTTCCATAAGCTCAATCTAGCCTCTCTTAAAAGGAGATCTAAAATTGATGGACTCGTGCTTTTGCACATCCATTTGCCATGGGGGAGCCAAAAGGGGAATATTCTATCGACTTTGTTAACTAAAGAACTTTCAGTTTATAATAGTCAGGTATTTAACTCGAGCTCAATATCAAACTGCTACCATGAACTGAAGAAATCTGATTGCAAATTCACAATTACCTTAAACAAATCAAGATTGCACTATCATAATTTCACAACAAACAACACTAAGTGCATGGAAAAGCTTATCTTCCTGCACTTCAGGGAGTGTGGTTCAACAATCCAAGCTTGCACTTTCAATAATTATTTGTGCATCTGTGCCCCATACTGATGACTATCTTAAGAATCTATGGGCATCTATGATTGATAACCCAAACTCATGAAAAATGGCCAATTCTAGGGTCCATTGGAAGTTTGGACAGGACCTGACAGACAAGATAGATGCCTAAGCCTGATCATGGTTTGCAAAACTCACAATGTCACTCAAAAAATACAACATGAAGGTACAAGGATAGAGATCTTGAAAAGACTAGAGAAGTCCAAATATACCCTCCAGATCCCCATTACCGAATGGCAGGCCAGGTGGAGTGGTTCCAATTTTGACAGGAGATGGTCAGATCCAATCCTTTTCCTATTCCTGATAGCTTCAAGAAGATATAAGAGCACCACAAGCTTTCGTCAGATTTAAAGCTGTCAAGTACTAACGTAATTAAAATCTGCAATTTGAATCATTCCACCAATAGGGCTTCAGCTGGACCAGACAGAGCAACAGTGTCCCATTCAGGACTAGAATGGATGGGGTGGTGTTGCTCCTAATAGTCCAGGAAAAGCGCCACCTGAAAAATGAGCTTCAGAAACTGGAGATATTACTTTGGCATTGAATGAGTGCAACATTTGTGATGCCACAGCTCATCGGCTACTCACCCACCATAATCCATCGGACGCCTTCCTGCAAATCAAACGCATAGTTGAGATGTATAGATTACTGACCATAACAACAGGCCATTATTTACCCTTTCTTTCTTCTTTTTTTTTTTTTTTTTTTTTGGGTCAAACATCATTTACCATTATCATACCCCATAAGGCCGCATGCCATTCACTGTAAGAGCACAATGCACAAAAACCGAATAGTATGAACTTGCTTGACTCATTAATCAAGAATAGGCATTGATTGACAAGTCTCAACGGGCAAAACCTTTAAGGACCTACCTGGAAAAAATGGACGGCATTAACAAAAAAGAAGCAATACTAAATTTAGAAGACGTGCCATGTCATCAAAAGACAATGATGGTAACCTACTACAGTTTCTTTTTTTTTTTTTTTTCTTTCCCAATTCTTTTCTAATTAGCCAGGGGTGTAGCTGAATGAACAAAATCATGCCACAATGCCTAACCCAGCATCAGTAATATTTTTCTGTTTCCATTTCTCGGAATTCTGCTACTTTGGCAATGAAAAAAGGTAAATACTATCTACAGGCCATCTACAGGGTTTTTTGGAAATATCCTGGAAAATAAGAAGATACAACCATCAGAAAAAGCTGCAACAATCCAAATATTGAACCACAATTATAGGATTAAAAGAAAATAAGAGTAAGAAAAAAGGGTTTGAAGTGCCACAACAAATGATACAATTAACTACAACAGGGAAACAGGTGAAAATGGTAAGTAATTCATGTTGGGTTTAAATGTTCCCTTGTCCCTTAAATGTTATACAAACACAACTCTGATTTACATGATGTTATATACAATATATTGACCCGCATAAGCCATTGCACTAAAAACTGTACACTTAAAACAATCCATCAGGATCAATATTAGACCATTTTTCACCTCAATTATCAGCATGTTCTAATAATTTCTTTAATTTTTTCCCCTTTTAATATTTTGCTGTTCATTCATGGACAACAAATTTGCCTTTGAAGGGTTTCCTCCAAATCTGGTCAATGAATTACCTGCAAGAGAAGGATTCCAGAAGGCACAGTCGAGTGAAGGTTCTTCGAATATAATGGGAGAGGAAAGTCTCTAGAAACCACCGTGTAACTTAGATGATCATTACCTCCATATGGATGTATTGAATGAACTCCCTAAATCCCATGAGAGATGTCAACATCTGAAAGCACCAATTGGAATGAGAAGGTCTGGAAAGTTCATCGACCATACTTCCTCTTTTTGGAGCTCTTGCTACCAAAAGATGAACCCACAGCACACCTTATATTGATAAGCTCCCGTGGTATAGCTGCTTTACAAGATCTCAGAAGTTCGATGAGCTCCGGGAATAAATTCTTATTATCCTCATTTACAAATGCAATGGCAGTTCCCTCCTCACCTAACCGGGAAGCCCTCCCAATCTGGTGCACATATTCCTTTGTGGAATTTGGCATGTCAAACACTATAACTTGTTTAACACGCAGAAGGTCAACCCCCCGAGCCAATATCCCAGTTGAAACAATCACAGGAACTTCTCCCATCAGAAATGATGTCATGATATCCCTTCTCTCTTTCATAGGCTTATCCCCATGTATTGACATAGCTCTCAGCCCTGTGGTAACCTGTATTGCATTGGCCAGGAGATCCGCTCCAAGTTTAGAACCCACATATACCACTGCTGGAGGTGCAAAATGCTGCTTACTTGTCAGTACATCAAAAAGCTTCTGCTTCTTCTGTTTTGTCTCAACCCATATCACTATCTGCTTCACGGCCGTATTTGGCCTATTTGGCTTCCCAACAGATATGGTGATCAAATTACTTGTCATAATTCTTCCCATTTTCTCGACTTCTTGAGTTATTGTAGCAGAATACATCAATACCTGTGGTTGTGAGAGTGCCCTAAAAATCTGCATCACTTGGTCTCTAAATCCTCTTTGAAGCATGCAGTCCACTTCATCCAATACAAAGGTTGCAACATCATCCAGTTCAATATCATGCTTGGCCAAAAGATCAATGAGTCTTCCAGGAGTTCCAACAATCAGCTCCACACCTTGCTGGAGACGATAGATTTGTGTTGCCATTGCATCACCACCAACCACAAGGGCAGTTTTGAACGGCAGACCCTTCCCAAGCAACTTGGCTTGTTCCTCAACCTGTATACAAAGCTCCCTGGTTGGCTCTAGAATAATCGCCAGGGGCTTTCTTGGATTTAATGAGTTGCTAGAATAATGATTTGCACAATATGAAATAATAGGAACCAAAAATGATGCAGTTTTTCCTGAACCTGTGTCAGCAGTGACAAGCAAGCTTTTACCACCCAAAGCAGCAGGTATTGCTTGCATCTGTACAGGTGTGGGCATTTCATAGCCTGTTGTTTCTATGTTTTGGAGAAGTTTCTGAGGGAGATGACATGATGAGAAAGACAACATAGGAGGCGGCACAGAGTCTCCCCTAACAGAGATGTCAAGTTTCGTCCTGAGAGATTCCATTTCAGCACTAGTTAAAGGCATAGGCCCTGTTTTATCACCAGCATCATGAACATAATAACACTCATCAGCTGTAGGTATGCGGTTTGGAGGGGGGATAGAGCCATTATGTAAATCGGCAACTTTCTGCAGACAAGCTTGTTTGCATTCCAGGCTGCAAACATCATCATCCGTTTCATCACATATATATTCACCATAGCGGCCACAGATCACACATTTTGGATCCCCAGGAAAAGCTAGCCTCTGATCTCTAGACCTTTTTTTAACCTCATCTGCATTAGATACCAAAGATGTGTACACAGCTAAGAGGGAATCCAAAAAAATAATAATAATAAAATTAATATTAATATTTAAGAACCACCAGAGCAGCTAATAGTGCAATCATTTTGTGGACAACTTTTTCCAAACTTCTTTTTACTTATGTGCTGATATGTATCATTTACAATGGCAAATTTGATGGTGATCAAAACTGATTCTTACAAGGGAGGAGGTGGAGGTGGGAATTCATAGAGGCCGATATTCTCTCTCTCTCTTTTTTCTTTTTAATCACAGACCCTGACTGTCACCCTCATTATTTTTCACAACTAAAAACCTATTAGTAATACTAGTTCTTCCAATTACCACGGCAATATTTAACAATTATAGACACTATATTATAACAATCACTAAAAGTTCAAAAAATGTTTCCAGCAGAACAACCACACCTTAAATTAGAAGTCTCACTTCCAAAGTATTGCTATTTAACACACAACAGGATAATGCTAAACCTATATTCTATCACTACTATCCAATTCAAAGATCATCTCGACTAAAAACACTATTTTATCATAAACAATGAGGAAAGCAACAATTCACTGAGAAATTAAATAGAGCAGAACTTTTATTCATGTGAACGTAAAATAGATAAATTGGGATGAAGTAAGTCAGATTAATAATGCTCACAATGCAGGGTGATACAGATCATCTCTAGGGCGCAACAACCATAAAATCCATGCAATAAGGTTATAATATCAACACACATGGAAAAAAATTAGACTATAACCATTAACATCATAATCCTTTACATTTATCTGGATATATGACACATTTATACACGAATCAAACTTCTCATTTAGTTATCTTGGACATTCACATGAATTCATCAATATTACCACAACAAATATCGTATAAAAACTTTTCCACCATGCAATTTGGCCCATAAAGGCATAAACTTAAGTTCCGTGCGATTAAGTCCCCATAGTTTCAAATTTATGCAATTTCAACTTTGCACTGGTCAATCATTAGCTCGTAAACGGTTTTACTTCTACTAATTCCATTCGTGTAATTGATTGTCTTTTTCCCCCTAAAATCGAACTTAATTTCCAATAAAAGCAATTAAGAAAAGGACGTATTGCAATATTCATATTACCAGATGGTTCATCAGTATCTGTATCTTGTAGAGAACTTTCTCCAGAGAGAATGATGTTGTTGCTTAAAGCCTCCATTGTTTCGGTGCTCTAACAAAGGCTTCCTGCAGAGAACAAGAAGGGAGCTGTAAAACTGAAATTTATCGAGACCAAAGATGAACTGGTCAAAATTCAAGTCAGCCCTAATACAATCGATGTGCAATCACGAATAATTAGGGTTTGGACACATTACTTATTCACCTTATTGAATCTTGCTTGCACTTTGATTTTAATTTCTAAATTCGATTATGGTATGCTTTGGTTGATTGGTTTTGCATCAATTTGGAATTTCTTACAATTAAATTTATTTGTTAAAGTAGATCCACATGAAAAAAAAAGATTATTTTTTTATTAATAAACATATTTTAATATATTAAATACAAATAAAATATAAATGATATAAATACATATAAGATACAAATAAGTACCTGTAAAAATCTTTGGCCAAAAAAAAAAAAAAAAAAGTGTAAAGATCAAATCATCCAACCTCCTAAATATAAAAAGTTGAATATAATGAAATATGGTTGGAAAAAAAATGAAATATGAAATGTTCACTTTTTTATCTATATGCAATGTTTTATTCTTTTAATATTTTATTTTTACAAAAGTATATAATATTTGGAGAAAAAAAATACAAAGACATTGTTTTGGTATTTAACTAACAAACCTTATTAAAACTTACACTCTATTCATTACTAATATTTTATTTCAAATTAAATTATAAGAAAGTAATATATGTTTTTAATATCCTATGAATAGCTGAAAGTTGTTTGTTAATACATAGATAATATGTCTTTTAATATGAAGTGTTAATATTAATAATGGATTATGCTCTAGTTAGACCAAACTAATTACTTTAACAAAAATAACATTATCTTATAAACTTATTTCAATAAATTTTATTAATAAGAATTATATAAATAAAAAAATCCAAAAGATGCCTAAGAAAAGAAAACGATAGAAAGTAAATGGCAACTTTCTTACTACCTTTAAGATCATGAGAACCGATAACCATAAGCTCTAGGTCAAACATATAATAAGTGGATTATATGACCCACACAAGGTAAAGAGCAAGTGGTTGCCTACCATTGCAAATTTTAAGTTAAAAAAGAAAAAGATAAAAGGAAAGAAAAATCAATGTAAGCAATATAACTATGACTTGCTATGTTTTATATATATTTTTTTTTGAAAACCCTATGTTAACAAGCAAATTTAGATAAAGGCTTCTCAAGCCTAGCTTAATCCAATTAGGATCCCAAGAGGCCCAAGCCTTCCCCTATTGACTCTCCCCTATGCATATGGTCATCCATAAAGCACTTCACATTACCTAAATATAATTCGTCAAACTAATAATGCTTCATTTCCGCTCAATCAATGACTCTTACCTAGATAATAGTGGCTAGTATCCCGCTAATCTAAGAACATAGGTTAGTGGTCCCTCGACCACCACCCACAAACCTCTACTATCTCCACAATTTGATAATTGCCACAAGTATTCGTCAATCTCTAATGACTTATATATACTCCATTAGGTCATCCTAAAATCGATGTGTGTATACATATAGCTTTTACTCTATCATTTTGTCTATTCTCTTAATACCTAACTAGTTTAACTGCCAAAGTGGTCACACTAAACAACTTATCGATACTCATTGACCCTTTGCTATATATTTTGAATGCCCATGCAATTCAAGATCCATATCCAAGACACTTTACTACAAACTAAGGAAGCAACGTTTTGCTCCATGTAATGGTTGGCTCGTGGGAAGTGCATATCCTAGTTGTTCACTTGAACTTATCAACTATGATCATTCCTTAGCTTCTTCGACAAGTTCTCTTTTTAGTCAGTAGATAGATAGAGTCGATTGCTAATGCTTTAAGGTAAAGCTCTCTAGATAGCTGAAATGATCTAAACACCAATCATAAGAAATAAAAAAAAAAAAAAACAAACAACAAACAAACAAACAAACAAAGTCAATAGAAGCCAAATAAAGTAACATACGAACTTAAATGACTAATTTTTTTTTTTTCAAATTTCCAAATTTGCCTTAAATCAATAACCAAAACTTTGAAAATTCAAAAGTCAATCTAAATATTGAAATAAAAGTAAAGTAGAAACTAATAACAGTTCTCTATATGAAAGTTTTACAACAAAAGTCAAAACAATGCAAATAAGAGCTCTAATTTTGTGAAATTATGATTTTACCCCAAACCGAAAATTTATGTGAATTAAAAATTCAAAAATTTACATAAATTAGACTTATTTGATATATTTAAATCTTTGTTAGCCCAAAAGGTTAATTAATAACCCTAAAGTGGTAAAAAAACTAATATTTAGACACACAAGATTTGCCCATATGGTAAAACCCTAAAAGGAGATGTATTTCCTCTTGACTAAAACCTTAGTTTTGCCTTTTCCTTTTCCTATATAAATATTTCTTTTCTTTTATTTTCTACCTCCTCCCCTTTTAGAAACCCTCACAAGACTTAAGATGAGGCTCTCTAGAGCCCAAACCTTAACAATTGCTAAATAAGTGGAATTAACAAAGTATAGCACTAAATAACTCATGTGTTGTCTTTTACACGAGGAAAATGGAGAGGATGAAGTAGTGTTAGAAGAGGAAGAAGACCCACCACTATAACAAAATTCGTGTTAAGATAAGCATGAGATTTTAAGATATTGTAATGTGAGTATTTTAGCATTTTAAGCATGAAAACCAAGCTCATTGAGTTGATATATGTTTAGAGTGTCAAGAAACCAAGTTTTGGAGTGTCAAGAAATTAAGTTTTTGAGTGATTTTGGCGTCTTAAATTCCCTTCCCAACTGATGTAAGTAAAAACAATCATTTCCCAACTGATGTAAGTAAAAACAATCATTTAGAGTGAGGTAAGACATCAAAACTAACTTATTTTCATGAGACTATGATGGTTTTGGATTTGGGTTTGCTATGATAGTGGTAAATGGTGTTTTGGGTGTGATTTAAAGTTTGGGTTTTGTTGGAATGAGTTGTGAGTAAGGGATTTTGGTGTAGTTGATGTTAAAGTTATAAAGTGATAGATTCACGCTAGGATTTTTGGGAAATTTATGATTAAATATGTTTTCAAGGGATGATGAGTCATAACAGACAAAGATTGGGTTCAAACATGATCTTTTAGCTCTTTCAAACTCCAAAAAGTCGTCTAAAAACACTTTTCATTGAAAAAAACCGAGTTTAAGCTTAAAAAATGAAAACTTAGAAGAACACAACTAATGCACGAGCTTACAGATCAAGCCATATAACCCTTCAACCCCAAAAAATGTGGAAAAAATGTAGTTTCCCAAAAAAAAAAAAAACATGGCTAGAACACGGGTTGACATATTTACCTACGTTCCTCTCTATGTCTAAACACTAATAATCCTAGGACAACACAAGGGGAACACGACATTGTGTTTCACCCCATGCACCTTTCTAATCCCCAAACAAAAGAAAAACACAACTGGAACACGAGGTAACATATCCCCTCTTGTTCCTCTTTGGTCTTAAAACTCTTTACACACTGAAAGAACACAAGAAAATATATCTCCTTGTATACCCTTTGTGTTTCTCTCTTTGAAAGAACACAAGGGAATATGTTTCCTAGCGTACCCCCCTAAACCCCCCCACCCTTCCTCCGTGTTTCTCTCTCTGAAAGAACATGAGGAAATACGTCTTCTCATGTACCTTTCATGCTTTTTTCCTAACCCTTCATAACTTTGCTAATTCTCGTCCAAATTGCACAAAACTTGATCTAATTCTTCTCTTAACCTTAAGTAGCCTTATAAGACCTTCAAAATACAAATTTAGCAAGTACTAATACCCTATTCATGTTGTACATCATCCAAACACTTAAGTCCAAAAATGTTTCACATAAACTAAAGCAATCCAAATTTAATAATTGGAATAAGACACTAAGAACTATATGGGATTAGTGGACTATGGGAACCTATTCTTGAAAGGTCAAGAATCGAGGCCCACAAAGTATAGCCCACTAAGGGTTGGTTAACCTAAACCCCAAAACTAACCCGAACCTACATAATTGATTATACAACTTGGCTAGATGAAACAAATGACCCTTTTATACATTATCTTTGAGTAGATATGATTAAACTGAAGTGGCTTAGATGTAACAAACAACATAAATAAAATAAAGGTAGTAAGTTTTGAACTAATTCCTGACTACAATTATGAACAGTTATTAGATATTGAGCTTGGAAAAGGATAGCAAGCTCAGAACAATTGATAGGTAACTAATAATTGTGTGTTGCTTACTACAATAGTCTTAATAACCGGACTAAAAATTTAAACTCGGCTTAATTGAGTGTTAGTTACTGCTTGACTGCTTTCTCTAGGAGTAGCACTGGCAACCCTGGATTGGATTGCAAGCCTGATTGCAACTTCGAGATGATACGGTAGTTTAGACACTTAGGTCCTCATGAATGCGTGGTTGGGCTCTGTAGATAGTCAATAGGGAAATTTCTGAGATATGTTAATGTAGTATATTAATATCTATATTTAATACTAAGGTTTTTACCATAAATTGATCTTTTTAAAAGTTGGCAACGGATTCCATAAGAACTAATTTTCCCCATTAAGAGCATTTTTAATTAATTAAATGACAAAACATAAAAACAAAAACTTTCTATCTAATTATTGGAACCCATGCTACTTATTTAATTGCATTTTAATAATAACCTTGTATACAAAAAGTAGACATCCGAAACAAGTCAAATAAAAACAAAGTCATCAACAGCTCTTACAAGCATCATTAAGCTTCAAATCATGTGACATTATTTCATCGGCGTCTTCCAAAGCCTCATTAGAAACATACATCTCAAGCTAAAAACCAAGATCCTCCAACATTATAGGAAAAAAGAAGAACTCATCACAGATTTATATGTTGGTACTTGATAACAAGAACCAAACACATAACATCTATATAGCAAAGACCACAACACAACTTACCAGAAAAAGCCGTAAATGCATCAACTCAGACTAAAGATAGGAGGAGATCAGGGACAAAGTTGGATCTAAGTTGCTATTGATTCGGTTTCATTTCTTGATCGAGGTGAAATTTAGATCTAAATGGGTTTAACGAAAGTAATGTTTTCTTTGTTATGAATTAGGATTCTAGTAGATCTTGATCGGATGGTATGATTTCGTAGATTTTGAAACTTAATATGTAAAATTTTTTTATGTTTAATTACGATAACGAGCTTCATTTATCGGTTTTTTTATTAAAAAAGTTCCATTTAGAATTTGATTATGTCGATTTCTTCCTTTTTGTAAATTGTTTAATCTTATGTTGTTATAGTTTTCTTTCTTTTTTTTCTTTTTTTTTTTTTAGGTTTTTTCATTTGATGTTTTTTGTTGTAATTGTTTTCATGGTTGATTGAAGGTAAATTAAGTTTTTCATGTAAGCAAGCTCAAAATGAGCTTGCTAAATGAGCTAAGCTTGAGCTTGCGAAACCATAACAGATTCGTGTAAACCTCTAGATTTTCTAGTACTCTCAAATGAGAACCATAGAGCTAATACCGAAATTGAAACCTTAAAAACTAACCCAAGTTAAAACTGAACTCTAAAAACTCTAGAATTGATCCAAATCAATCATAAGTTCAGGAAACCTTAGACAATGTAAGATAAGTCAAATGACCCTAAATGTCTTATGAGTATAAGAGGAATAGAAAATCCTAAAAACCAAACCTTGAGAAAACAAGTACCTTTGAAAATAAACAAAAATCCAATAATCATTCAACTCTGAAACCTAATGCTAAATGATTCATCTATTTAATCTCTAACATGCAAATCGAGGCAATATATCCAAATAATATATAATAACAAAATAATAAAAAATAATTTCCTATAATTATAAACCCCTAGAATTTTACAGTAATCTTATAGGTAAAACCTTAGAGTCAAGAATGGAACCCAAACTCTAAAAGTCGAACCAAAGTCTTAAAAGTTAAATCGAGTCAACCTTAAACCTTAGAAACCTTAGACTCGTTCAAACAACTACAAAAACCCTAAAATGCTGTACAAGTTAGAAAAATAGTAAGAACTTGAAATATGAACTGAATATGTAGTATATGTCCTAAAATGATCAGATTTATTAAAACTTCAATTTTTTTGAACCTTTTTGGGATTAGTTCCAATATTCGGACACTAACACCAAAACAAGGCAAAATGTTCCAACAGAAATTTTATATTAGAATAAAATTATTTTATTTCTCTCTATCTCTCTCTATTTTATTTTATTTTCTTGTTTAATTATTTTTATGTCTTTAATTCTCTCCTTTTTCACTTATAAATACCCCTTCCCACTTCATTTTTCCCACATTTTTACAAACCATTCCTCTCTCAAAACTATCCCCTTCTGTTCTCCCTTTAATGCCATGGCACCGACCTTTCCCTCAACCTTGTAGTGCTTTCTAAATTTTTCTTTCATCTTTCATTTAAGTAAACACTAAACTCTCTTCATATATTATGATTATGTGATATAAGTATGTGCATGTCTTTAAATAATTTTTCCATAAAAATTCCCCTGATGTAGGAGATTAAGGACTGGAAATACAAGACAATATCTAAGTTCATGTCACACAATGTTATGTTATTGATTATGTTTATTGTTTATATTTTATTATTGTTTACTAATCTAACTTTATATTCATAAATATGTATATGTTAGTATTTATACTCTTAGGAGCATACTGCTCACTAACATAACTTTGTTCATTATAGGCACTTTATTTATTTCATGTTCCATATTTTCATAAATTAGTCAATTTCTAGTTTTAAACTGGTTTAAAAATCTAGTCCAAAGGAGACTGAAATAATTCCAATCTTGAGGAGTCTTGATACAAATCTAAGACTTGCATGCCTTTTCTTTTCATCTTTCTTCATTTTATTTAGGAGACTGGAACGATTCAAGTCTCAATCTCAAGAAGCCTTGACAAAAATTTAAGACTTTCATTTTTCATTTCTTTACGCTTTGATTTTATTTATTATACATGGGACTGGATTATTTCAAGTCCCTAGGAGTCTTGATGATAAGCTAAGACTCCCATGTTGTTATTTCAACTATATTTACATTATGATTTTCATCTTGTCAAATTTTATTGTTTAAGTTCACTTTGTTAATTTAATGTTCATAAATCTACTTTTACAAACATATACACAAATGCTCATAGTGGTGTTACAATGTTAAATTGAATCCTTAAACTTTAAATATTGTAATTCTTTGTTGTGTAAATATTTTCTAAAATTAATTTCCAATGACTAGAAATCCTTTTGTCTGAAAGAAAATTTAAAACAAAATTTGTCCCTTAAACTTTTCAAAATTGTTGAGATATATCAGGCAATATTTTGAAATTTCTACAACTTAACCTCTTTTCCTTACAAACACTTGAAAACAAATGTTTTGACAAATAAGTTTTCCATGAAAATTTAAACAAGATTTACAAGGACAAGATAAGGTGTGACACTGCATTTTAAACTCAAAATTTTCTATTTGCAAGGACTAAGATATAACAGTTCATTTAAGTTCCTAATATTAGTTCTTGCAAACATGAATTTTCTAATTGTCACAAAAAAACTATCTAATGAAAAATTGTTCTTTTGAGCAATACCACTAGGATCATGCATGTATTATAAACTATTATGATTTGCTAATGATTTTCAACTAATATGTAATTGATATAGAGAGTCTATATAAGGTAAAAATTGTAAAAAGTAGTATAAATTAAAATCGGAACACGTTGGGTATGATTTTTACTATGTAATTCCAAGACCTAAATGACTTAGATGTTCAAAATAACCTTAGAAATGGATAGACCATCCAAAATAGATAGAAATCAACTACTCATATGCAAAATTTAGAGCAAAAATGAGCAAGTTATAACCATTTCAAGTTAAAATATTTGTAACTAGGAAAAATACCGCGAATAGAAGTGATAAAGTTAGAAATTTGAGTAAGACCTAATATGAAATACTCATTCTAGGTATTTCTTTATTTAGGTGAAGAGGATTACAAGACTATTTTTCCCAAAGATTATTTCGACTAGGAATTACTCTAATAGACGAGTGAGTTCTTCCTCTTGATTTTATTACCTTGTATGTACTTGTGAAGTAGAGCACTAGAACATCGGGATAAGATAAAAATAGACTTATATGTAGTTTATCATGGGAATGCTTGTGATTCATGAGTGTTTGCTCAACGAATATTAAATACATCGAAATCTTGATAAGGTTAAGTAATGCTTTATGTTTCTTTTATTATGTTGAGTGTGTGAGTATCTTGTTGATTACCCCTAAATGGAAATTAATGTGATTAGAGTTGAATAATAAATTGATCATGCACGGAATAATGTTGAGTCACATTATTGAAGGCTGTTACTACTACACAAAGAGCCGGAAGACTTATGAAATGTTGTCAGGAGTGTAGATCTGCTCCTTTTTGAGGAACTTACAAGCGTTTTGGGGAATGCATCTATAGGGAGGAGCCACGCCGACCAATTGCTATAAGCAAATGCTCTAGGATTAGTAGTAGAGGATTCGAGGAACCGCAATTTAAATTCCCTAACCCTTATCATGGACGAGTAAATCTGCTCTATGTGTGGTTTCTAAATAACCATACATATTTATGTGTTTCATGTGGCTTTTGCATGAGCATAACATATGCTTTGGTTAATATACTTGTTTGTTAATGGTTGCTAGTGCGAATGATGGAAATGATCTCACTAAGCATATTGTAAGCTTACACCCTCATAAATCATGGTTAAAATAGGAATATTTGAGATTTTACTCAAGGAACAAGATGACAAGGAAATCACTAGTGGATTTTAGAACTATAATGAAAGATCCGAGAGCTTAGGATGAAGCTTCTCTTGGGAACCTTTTATGTTAGATATGTGATATGTTTTTCTTTTAGAGTTATTATGAATAGCTATACTATCCGAATCATTTTTGGACATTAGCAGGGGTATGCCCCTAAGAAATGTAAAATATTTTGTTTAAGTTTATTGATATACAGTTCTCTTGTATTGCTATTTTATTACTACTAGAAGCCTTTGTGTAATCAAGGTAGTCATTCCTAAGATTCAATATTATATATGATGGGCTGTCACGTTTAGGGTATCTTTCGAGGCGTGACAACTCGAGTTCAAGCCTGTATATTTTAGGTTCGATAAAGGCCTAGCTCAGCTTAAGCCTATCAATTTATTAAACGAATCGAGCTCGAGCCTCTAAAAGCTCGGCTTGACCCGACTCATTTACACCCTTAATGGTGTTATGGGACCCTATATAGAGCATCACAATGGATCATGCTCATTAGTGGCAACCTGTGAGGAGATGACCTAGACGAAGCTATTTCCGTTTTTTTTTTTCCAATAGATACTCTAGACTTATTGACCCCTTCTCTTCGGTTCGTGATCCACTAAGAGAACCCTACCTCTTTTGTTTAGTGGGAATCATGAACACTCTTATGCGTGTTTGTATTTCTAGAACGTTGGAGATACCTTTTTTATAGATTTTAAATAAATATCCTAAACTATGGTTGTTTCATTAGATTAGGAGTGTGTGACATGCGGTGTGTTCTTGTGTTACCATGTACTAGACTTTGCTGCTCATTTTATTAACCTTTCAAGTCTTACTAAAGATTCGATTGGGAATGAGAGATATGAGAGATGCCCAATTAGATGGCATTACACGAGACAAAGGTTTTACGAGTTTTCAAGATAAAAGTTATATTGTAATCATATTGGATGATTGTAATTAAATGACTACCAAATACTTTTGATTGTTTTGATATGAACCTTTAAGTCCAAGAGTTTTGTATTTGAGTTGTAATCTTTTGATGGGCCCTTTAGGCAACATTTATAAATAATTATTTGTGATACTTATTTTCTAAACAAGTTATATTTATAGGTTTTGACAAACCCGAACTATAAATAAACAGATGACACTCTATTGGAATTTTTTTAAAAAATTAATAACGATTTCTCAACTTGAAACTTAACTAAAAGCCAACTTAATAATGGAATACCTTGCACATATCTTTCGGAGGTGATATGTGCGGCGTAACTATCACGCCCTACATGCTAAACATAACTGCCAAAGTGTTGCACCAAACAACCTATCGGTACTCATTGACCCTTTACTATATATTTTGAATGCCCATGCAATTCAAGATCCAAATCCAATACGCTTTACTGCAAATTAAGGAAACAACTTTTGCTTCGTGCAATGGTTGGACCATGGGGAGGTGCATATCTTAGTTGTTCACTTGAACTTATGAATTATGATCACTTCCTTAGCTTCTTCAACGAGTTCTCTTTTTAGTCAGTAGATAGATAGACTCTATTGTTAATGCTTTAAGGTAAAGCTCTCTAGATAGCTTTTGGTCCCCCATGCACACTTCTACTTCTAAAGAAGTCAAGAATTTAACCTTTAAATGGATGAGGGAAGTGATCATTCCAAACGCTAACTGGCTTAATCATCCATATATCATATTGTATGATTAGTGGAAGTCTACCACTAGGAATTCAATATCATGAGTGCCTACATTTTATCATCTCCTAGCTGCATGGGCAAGTAACGATACCTTTAGCTTCATGATCATATGGTTTTAAGGTGTTTTACAGCTTGGAAGCCATCCATTCAAATGTTTTATTAAAGATGATTTTAACATTACCACTAGTGGCTATCATGACCTTATGGACTTGAAATCCTATCATGCAAATCGATATAATTAAGGTATCCTGGTAGGGGATCTAAGGATGCCAAGTGGCCAGGACATGCCCTTATTGACCCTCCATTACGTGTTCAATCATCCATATCACAACTTAGAAGCCATCTATTCAAATGCCTTATCATAAATGATGTTAGCACTACCACCAGTGGTAATCATGAGCTTGTGGACTTAGAATCCTATCATGCAAATCGATATAATTAGGGTGTCTTAGTAGGGTATCTAAGGATGCCAAGTGGCCTAGACATGCCCTTATTGACCCTCCACTATGCGTGTGGTCGTCCATTTCATACCTATACTACCTAAATATAACTAGTCTCCCTACGACCTAAAAATGTGGGTTAATGGTTCTTTGGACATTACCCATAAAAGACCATGAACCTAATTTGCCCGCCTCTTAACAAATCTATAATATACTTTCTTTGACAAATGAAGATTCCTTTCCAGCTTCTAGTAACCTCCATTTTTAAAAAGAATTTATATTTACCAATCTCTTTAGTTTCAAACTTCCTTTTGATTTCCTATTTAAACCTATCATTTTATAAACTATCAACCCCTATAATAATAATAATGTCCATACATATAATCAAGATCAACTTTAAACCCTTCTTTCCTAGCTTAATAAATAAGGTGTGCTCTAATTAGCTTTGCTTATACCCTAATTGAATTATCGTATCACTAAACTTTTTTAACGGGACCCTCAAGAACTGCTTCAACTCATATAAGGATTTATTAAGCTTGTATACCTTTATAAATTACCACATAAAAAAAAAAACTAAGAGGGATTTGCATATAAATCTTCTCTTCTAAATCTTTATTTAAGAATGAATTCTTTACATCTAACCAATATAGTGGTAGCTCAAAATGGGATTTGCATGTGGCTAAATAAATTTTATAGAGTTCATCTTGACTATGGGTACAAATGTCTCCTCATAATCAATACCAAAGGTTTCTTTATCTTTGGACAAATAAACGAGCCTTGTAAAACTTTCGTACTATCATCAAACTTATATCCTATATTAAATACATGTTTACTCCCAACTACGCTTTTTCCCACAAGCAAGCTTACGATATCCTAAGCGTTATTTTGAATCAATGTTTTCTTCTCTCTTTTAACATTGCTTGCTTTCATTTGAACTTTCCATAGACTCATAAATATGTTTTGGTACTTTTTTCAATATTAAAATTTTTCAAAGATGCCTTACACCTAGAAGATAAATTTGAGTAAATTACATGATTGGAGATGAGATATTTTGCACATAATGTCACGATCCTAAAAGGGGCCTAGTAGGATTAACCTAAAGTAATCATATTACATATGCTTCTATAATATGAGTACCGTTTTGCAAGTCAAAGAATTGCAAAAATCTACTTAATATGTGCTATATAAGTTTTAATTTTATAAAAACATTTTAATAACTAAGGAAATACGAATCCCCACAATTCACCAGAACCATAGAGAATTGGCACCTCCCACCAAATAGTAAAATAGAATAGATCATCTATATATTACAAAGTTTTAAACAACATACAACTAATCTAGGTCTAAGTTTATCTTATACATTATAAAATCTCAAACTTATACACTATGTATATGATTTACATTCTCGGTTCATATTCTTATCTTCAAGGAATCTACTGTAGATGAGCTCTTTCTTCACATAATCCTAGCCTACTTCTTCGCATGAGTTATTCCTGCACAAAAACTATGAAGGCGTGCGCAAATCCATAGCTTAGTGAATAACAAGACTAGAGAACAAAAAAACAATTATCAAACAAGCTTATTTAACATTCATATGCAATGCAACACTTAACCATATCATATGAACGGTTTGGATGACTGAAATCCAAACCAATAGAGATTTACACCGTCTTTTGGGGGTTAAAAGACCAGCTCAAGTCATTCACACCAAGGAAAGACTAACAACTAATGAAGGAAGATTTCTTTTAAAGTCATTTTTTATTTATAGAAACATATTATTAACATAACCTCAACTTCACCTTAGAAACAACTAAGGAAGGAGGATTTCTTTTGAAACCTATTTGTTAGTTATTATACATATAATTAATATAACCTCAACTTCATCTTAGAACCTCAAAAACTCTCTAACTACTAGCACCTCCAAGGCTAACTCTCATACAGGAAATGTCCTTCGGTGACTATTTAGCTCCTTGAAGTTTGACAGCCTAATGGTATCTAATTAAAGAAACAGATTCACTGACATAGCTTAGGATTACCACAGAACTAATATGCTAATTCATGACGTGAATACTATATTAATGCAAGTATGCTGTCGTGCAATGCATGATTATTTAATTAATTAATCAAATAGTATTAAGTACATTTATTTAAGCAACCAATCAATTAACAGACATTCATCAGCAATCAACTCAATGATTACAAGCAATGTGTGATCTCTTTTAAATTAGTGAATTACCAACCAAACCAATCACCAAGTAGCACACGAGTACCCGATCCCCATGTATAACCAGTTATATTTATATTAATACATGTTCAACTACATTACAAGCACAAGTAAGGTGATAAGGTCAATGTTACTCATCTGTCATTCAAGATAAGTCATAGCAAACTCCTGGGAAAACCAAAGATTAATCCATTCCTTTTATGAAATAAAAATAGTAAAAACTCAATACTCTATACTTGATTGAAACAAAGACTTATTTTAAAAACCTATTTAATCATACACTAAGTAAAAACCCTGCCATGGCTATGATGATCGCTCCACCAAGATATGAACAGTTCTAAATTGTCTGTCAAATTACTTCTTTTCCTTTGTTTATAAGTCATTTACCATAAAACATCATTATTTTTTATTATTTATATAGGTATCTTAATAAGTTATTAGTTTATATGAAAAGCTCATTTTAGTAAACATGCATTTGAAACAATATATTCCCTTTACTAAACATGGTTTAACCCATCATATTACAATATACTATCTCTAAGCCATTTACAAGTTTTAAGTCTATTCACTTAACTTAGCCAAATTGATTAAACTTAATCAATTTAATTTTTTTTAGCTTACTAAAGTTCATTAGATAAAGTTAAGCTTAGATATATTACTAATTCATTTTATGTCTAAGATTTATATCAACTTAAGTCTATATTAAATTGATCTTAGCCAAGTTGATTAGAATTAGTCATTTAATCTAGTTACTAATTATATTCAATTATCTCTTTAAGTCATTACCATATGTCTATTAAGACTTTAATTAATCTAAGTATATTTATTTTAGATCAAGTTCATTTTATCTCCTTAATCTATCGATTTTTAAGAAATTATAAAATTCTATACTTAGCTATATACACTTAACCAGTAAAACCATTGTGCAATTTGATTTGGATATATTGCAGCTTGAAACACTTATATTTTAGTACTTAATGCTTTTAGAATTTCAAAAACTTAAAACATGAAAGTTATAGAGCTCTTTCTAAGTTTTCCGTAGCATCTTGAATCACCTTAATTCGAGTCTGGATAAAAAAAGTTATGATCAAATGAAGTGAAATTAATGAAGAAAAGAAGAACAAGCAAAGTCTAGGATCCATATGAGGTGTATCAAGGGTTGTGGCAACCACCATGCCCCACATCAGGGGTGTATGGAACAAGCAGAGGGACATGGGCTACCACACCCCTTGCCATACCCCATATCAAGGGGCATATCAACCCATATCACATCCCATGTTTCTTTTACCTTATTTTTGCTACTTATTTTCATGCTTCTTCAACTAAAACACCATAAAAAAAAAGTATACGAATTCAAAAACATAACTTACAACATTTAGATACTTGTTATTACATCTTATATCTTTAGTTCATATCATCAATTATATTACCTATACCTGTATAAACGTATGTCTAAGTTTTAACCATACATATTCATACATCACTTGTTTCTCAAATTTACCACAATCCCCTCATATAACTAGCATTTATTCATCATTTGCATGCCCATACAATAAGCAAAATAAGGAAAACAAGCATACTTACATGTTTCGTAAATTTAACTAGCTTATTCTTTATTACTACTACCACTACTACTACTTCATAATTGTTGTAGTTTCTTCGTGATTAAGTTCAATCTTCTATCTTCAATTCTCCTTATGCTCTTTCTTGAAATTAAGATTTTGGTTTGATTGTTTAAGAGAAAAGAAGAGACGAAGAAGAAGAAGAAGACGAAGAAGAAGAAAAGGGAAGAAAGACAAACATAAAGGAAAAGGAAGAAGAAGAAAAGGTGGCAAATTTGGGAAAAGGAAAAGGAGAAAAAGAGATTAATTATTAAGAGATTTTAAGGATATTTATGGGTAGGGGTTTTGATTTAAGCTTTTTATATCATTATCTTAAGAATTAAAAACAATTAGGAGGAAATTTTAGAATAAGTGAAATCGATAACTTGAGTTGGAAATTTAGTTTAGAAATTTAATTTTGTAAAAACTTGATATTTACTTTAATTTCGGGCTTAAAAACTGATATAAACTCAAAATTTATGAGGATTAAAGAAATAGAATTTAGATTAAAACAGCTAATTTATAACATTTTATAAATTTAGATATGTGAGCTTGAAAATGTAAGTCATTTACAAGTTGGAAGAAAAAGGTTTCAAATTAATGATTGTAAAGAATTGAATAATTTAAATCATTAAATAGGTTATGCTTAGAATTTATAAATTCACTAAAATTTAAATTAAAATTTTCAAGGGTTTAGAGATTTGAAAATGAAAGAAAAAGAGTTTAGTTTGAAAATTGCAAAAGATGATCAAATTTGATTTGTTAGAAAAAAAAAAAAGGCTAATTGAAGGGAATAATTGAAATCTCAAACTTTAATTAATCTATTCACTAATTTGATTATGTCATTCTACCTAACCATATTATTATTTTTTATTTATTCTACTTAATTTATTTAATTAAATTATCTAAGTTATATTTATAGGTTTAGTTCAAAATCAAGGTTAAAACTTTTCCATTTATTATCCTATTCAATTTTAATAAATCTAGCTTAGCTAAATCGATATTTTGGGACATTACACATAAGCTATAGGCAAATCAAGCCCCTTTACCTTTTGAATTTCCATTATAGCATCAATATCATCACTAGTTGCTTAGACATGGTTCTCTGAATTCATAGATTGTTTTTTGTAAAGAGAACTTATGTCTCTTACTATAAACTTTGATGACAAATGGCTCTAGAATATTGCGTCGGTTAAAGGTGAATTGATAACTAGGATGAAGATTAGACTATATTTGCTACAAGGGTGACTCATTATTGCTACCAAATTTGTTTATCTCACGTAATAGACTACAATAACTTGGTGATGAAGAAGAATAAATTCTAGAAGGCTCAAGAATAATTCTTGGGGTTATAATTGTAATATTAATAAGCTAGAGAGCAACAAAAAGAGAATATTTTTCAAATTTTCCAATGAGTCTACGTTTCCCAGAAATGAGACAACAAAGTATAGCTGATTTTCAAGAAACACTAAATTTGACGTAACAAGGAAACGGGCAAGTTAAGTAAGTGTTATCAACATTAGAGAATACCAATTAAAAAACACTTAATTGGAGGTGTTTATATTGTGTTATACAAATTCATATACTTAAGGAAGTAAGGTGTTAAGTAAATGTTCATGAGTGAAACTCAAGGAGAACACTAGTGGTGTTTGAAACTTGAGAATTTTTTAGGGTATTCAATTGAAGGTAACGAATTTAAGAGGAATAACTTACTCGTTCATCTCACGATCTTCTTAGTCGTAGTAATCCTTGGGAAGGGTAATCTCGTACCTTTTGTTACCTAGACAAAAGAAATACCCGGGATGAGTATTTCATAGAAATTCTACTTAAACTTTCTAATTCTATTTCACTATGTTCGTCAAATTTGTATAGAATGAAATTCCAATTTAAAATGGCTATAACTTGTTCATTTTAACTCCGAATTTCGCAAATAATATACCGTTTTCTACCTATTCAAAAAGATCTATCCATTTCTAAGGTTATCTTTGTCATATAAGGTCATTTGGGTTCCGAAAACGTTGAGTACAAATTTAAAACGAATATTTTTAGATTTTTACAAAACCATTTTCTAGCTCAACTTTATTCAAAAAATCCTTTAGTAAAAATATAGATATATATATATGTATAAATATATAATTGATAAACCCTTTGAGTATATAGATAAGCTTACTTTATATGCAAAATTTCTAATGGTAGTGTCTCAACAATTTATATCATAAAATAATTCTTTTTTTTTTAAGTGTTAAAACTTAACTTGATAAATTTCCTTTCAAGTATTTGGAGGAAACTTTATATTTTCATAAGTTATTATAAATGAGTATATTCTTATTTTATTTTCTTCATTCATTTTTCCAAAACAAGTAAATTTTCCTTTAACCTTAGTCTTTCATAAATTTTACTTCTAGTGATAAAAGATCAAAGTTATCAAAAGAGTATTAAGTTGTTGAAAATCTTTTTATAACTTTGTATTTAGGATGGTTTTAAAAAATGAGTCTTGTCTTCTTATATTTATTATCTAAAATATAAGTTTTTTTTTTTGTTTTCTAAAACTTATTCTTTTATTTCCTTTGAAAAGAATCCTCTTTATTGATAAAATCCTTTTTTTTTAATCTTATCTTATTCATATTCTTTGAAAATAAGTTTTCTTCTTTAAAAACTTAAAAATCATTATTTTCCTAAGTGGGTTTATAATTTTATGGGTTGAATTTATCTTAACTTTGAAAACTAGTTTGTTTCTTTGTTTTGTTATGGAGTTAAAAAGAGTTTATTCTTAAGCTTTTTATGAAAACTTTGAATATTAACAAATTATTTTACTAAAACTTAGGTTGCCATAATGTACAAAGAAAGTATTCATTTCTTATGTTTCTAAAGTTATCTTTGTTATTTGAGAAAAACTTGAGAAAACTTGTATTACTTTATTTCTATGTTGTTGATAATAACTTCATTATTTTGTGACAAATCACATAATAGAAAATTTGGTTTTAAGTTCCTTTAATAAAGTAAAATTCTACTTTTAAATTAGTTGAGACAATATCATTATGTAGATGCAAGTATTATGAGCATGTAATATAATAAGAACATAAGAAAATACTATGAACAAATAATAATAAGCAAAATAATAAAAATATCAAGTATTGGAAACCTTAGCTTCATCAAGGTATCCGGTCAAGTATTGGGAGCCTTAGTTTCATCAAGGTATCCTGGGACTAAGAATAGACTAATTCCAAAAGAATAAAGAAAATAAATAAAAGGTTGTTTTGAGTTGATATGGACAAGTCTAAGACTAGAAAGACTAGTCTTAATAATAGCATGAAATAAATAAATAAATTGCAAAGCATGAAATTAAATAAAAAACAAGTGAGCTTATATGCTCCAAGGATTATAGATGAATACATAAATATATTTAGTTAGATATGAATAATAAAATCAACATAATAAAATAGGAAGTTCATGTGCAAGAACAAAACATGAATATGTTGTTGCTTTTACTACTCATATGAGTTTCAAAACAACACTATAGTCATGTTAAGTTACATGACATGGATAAATAAATGGTTGAAAGAAGTTTACCTAAAGTGTTTATGTGGTATGAAGATGGTAGATGAAATGGGTATTATGTGAGTAGTGATATGTGGTAGAAAGTTTGTGTATAAGGAATGATTTTTTTGTAAAGAATTGGTTTAAGAGAGTTTTGGTAGAGAGAACTCTTGAAGAGAGGATTTGTGGAGAGATTTTGAGAGAGTTTTGGTAGTGAAATAAATTGTGTGAAAGAATGAAGGAGGAATGAAGCATTTATAGAATTTTGGAGTGAAAATCAGATGTAATTAAATTAATTGAAAAAGAAAATAAATGAGCATGAAGAGAGAGGGGGGTGGATGGCAATGAAGGGGAGAGAAAGAGAAATTTGATTAAAAATTAATTTTAGAAAAAAAGTGTAAGAGAAGTTTAGTAATATGTGGTGTAGAATTTTTATGAGAAAAAAAATTGTAAGAAATAGGTATGTAGGTGTAAGAATAGGTAGTAAGAAAAAGTAGAGATAGAGGAATAGTAATGAATAGTAGAAAAGTACTATGAATAGTAAACTAGACAATTAAAGTATCGATAGTAATAAAAATACGCGTAATAATGCGATATTTGTAATTTTTAGTTACCGAAAAATTCTAAAACTGATATTTTTGAATACCTTATATTCTTACGAGTCTATTGGTATTAACGAAATATTTTTGCCATCCGGTGTACCGAGGCACGGTTTTTAAAAACTGATCCCGTTTGGATCCGAAGGACACTAGAAATTTGAGAATCTGATATTTTTAAGCTTTCCTATATTATTACGAACTATTATCAACAATTATTTTCATTTCATTGTTTAGGGTTTAAGAGCGCGGGATTGCCGGATCTTAAACACTAGGTTTGTTTGTATGCTTTGTTGACTTTTAAGATTTCGGTTTGACTTCCAGTTTTGTTGAGTTATTCGCAAGGTATAATTTTGGAGTTTTTACCGTTTTATATTTTTAGTTCGATATCTATGATTTATCTCATTTTATTTGTAATTATTTAATAGTTTTCAGTTCTCGGGATCGCTTAACCCGACAGTTCAAATCTCTAACCAATTTACCAACAGATAGTACAATTGTATCAATGATCAAGAACAAATAAGGTATCAATAAGCATTAAATCATCTAAATTTAATGTACCCTTCCCTTTAACTATCACAAATTCACCATTAACTACTAAATCTTTTTCAAAACTATCACTGGAAGTAATTGAATCAAACAATTTGATGAGATTGCACATATACTTAAAGGCTCCACTATTAATGATCCAACAATTATGTTTAGTATTAATAACAAAGTAATCTTTTTCTCGAAATGGCAACTGAAGGATATTCACTTTCCTGATTTTGATTGGAGGAAACATGTATTTGACCAAGTGGTTGGTGAAGAAAAGCAATCTGATTAGAAGAGAAAGTCATACAAAAACTCAAGCTACATGGTTGATGCTGATGTACTTCGGCCACCCGTACACTTTTTGGAGTTTGATTTTCTCTTTTACCCTAAGACTTCATATAGTTAGATCTACCATGTATCTTTCAATAAGTTGCTTCGTTGTGGTTTGGGCGTTGACAATGGTCACACCACTTTTGTCTCCTTAGGTAGAGTATCCTTTAATTTTTCCCATGGTAGTGTTGATGTAAACATAGTAATTTCTTGTGTTCAAGGGGACATCATAGCTCTTCGTAGACTTTCTTCTCTTATTACTTCAACAAAAACCTCTTTAAGACTAGGCAATGCTTGTTTTGCCATAAGACGACCCCTCAATTCATCAAGATCAACATTTAGACCCTACAAGAAATAAAAAAACCCTATCCTTTTCGAGCATCTTTTTATATTTGATGTTGTCCTCATTGCATTTCCATTGAAAGTCATAAAACAAATCTATTTCTTGCCAAAAGTTCCATTAGAATATTGAAATACCCAGTGACATTTATATTACCTTGAGTAGTTGTTCATAGTTTTGATCAAATTTTAAAACATTAAGAGGTGTTCTCCAAGTCTAAATAGATTTCTTAAACATTCTCCCTTATTTCTCAAGTCGTTTCACAAAAAGAATATATATATATTATATACACATTCGATCAATCTTAGGCTCCATCGAGTTTATGAGCCAAGCCATTACAAGGGAATTCTCAACCTCCCAAACTTTGAATTCTTCAAAGCTCACATCTGGAGTCTTGATAGTGCTAGTCAAATACTCAAGGTTTCCATGGCCATGTAGTACTAATTTCACCGATTAAAACCATTTTGAAAGTTGGCTTCATCTAATTTGTGTGGGTGATTTGAACACTTTATTGATATACCACAGAAGTCACAAGATTCTGAGTGCTATTTTTGCTCTCATTAGTTTGGTATGTTCCAATAGAAAATTTCATTCTTGGGGATTGCTCTTAATTGATTTGAGGAGGATTGTTCATAGTGATTTTGTTTTTTGTGTATATGGATCAACTGATGCTTTGACTCCATGAAGAGAAATAAAAAATGGAATAATTCATTTAATTATTCTTCTTAATCAAACAGTATACATAAGAGCTCGATATATAAGCATCTTAAACATGATTGGTGAGGAAGTTGATACCAAACACACATTAATTACACCAATAATGTTATCTATTGTAACTAGACTAAAAAATATCCAGAATATGAGTCAATATATTGGAAATATAGGTATGAGTTAATATATTGGAAATACATGTTTAGATTTCCCACACTACTTCTATAATACTTTCTAGCAGTCATAATCTTCTCCCTTGACTTATTCCTCCTCCTGCTTCATTTGTAATGATGCTTGAACTCTAGAGTTGATTATAGAGATGCATAGTTCCCATCATATTCTCTCTCTCTCACACACACAGTTAAGTAGCATCCTCTTCTTACTTTCTTTGTGCTTGCTTCTTATTAATACATGTTTTCAAAGTAAAAGAAGATTTAGGTTAGCTCAATCGAGCTAAACTCTAGAGGCGTCAAATCTTTTTGGAGAATTCAAGGATAGTTCTCCACTTCTATTTTATTTCTTTTCCTTTTTTTTTTTTTTTTTACATGCACCGATTTGTTTCAATATTTTCTTACTCATTAAACTGATAATATACTAGCAACTAATTGGTACTATTTAAAGTGTTCACTTACATTTCGTGGCAACACTTCATAAATAGTGTTCATGCCAAATTGTAACTCGTATATTTCTTCTTGGATAGAAAGATAGCAAGCACTAGTCTTAATTTAGTCTCTCAAAGGCTAGTCTTCAATAACAATATTCAAGATGAGTCCTCATTATAAACATTATGCATATGGATTATGGAAAATATTATTGAAAATATGTTATTTAAATAAAGATTCCATAATTATAAAATATTTATTTCGGATTTTCCTTAATTAATAAATGAATTGATCTCAAACATGAAACACACTCACTAATTAAATCACTTAAATGGGTTAGGTTGTGAGCTTAGATAAATACAATTATTAAATCGAATCGCCATCCCTAAATTCTATCACGAAACATTAAAAGTTATTTTGTCAATTACAAAATTTACGACCAACCAAATGCCTATAAATCTTAAACCAAATGTCTATATATCTTAAACATAGATGAGGCAGTCCCGTTAACAATCTATGAAAAATACCCCTAATCCGTTCCCTGAACTGAAACTTGAGTATTACGACATTCCTAACCATTCTTATGATCTTATCCGTATGCAGATGAGAACGAAAGACAACTTCTGTTTCCCATGTACGACTGTATTTCTCGTATACTCTTTAGTTAGTCCTAAGCAAACGACGAGATAGAGATAGAGGTGATTGCATGGAGGTGCATATACGTTCCATTTGGAATATAAAAGCTAAGACTAATAACTCTACGTGTCAATATGAATGCAAAACCTTCTCACAAGTGTCCCACATGATTCCAATTCCCCTTTCTGCCATATAAGCACGTACCATCCATGCAAATACCCACAAATCCATTCGAAAAATCCTAGGTCTTCTGTTGATACAACAACATCAACGTAGTCGTTTGTGTAAGCTTTTCGATATATCGTTTGTGGGCTTGGAGAAGATTTAAGGGGGCAACCATGCCAGCTCCAACTCGTGCTTATGCTCTTGGAAGGGCTGATGAAGCCACTCACCCTGACTCCTTTAGAGCCTTCCTGGCTGAGTTCATCTCCACTAGTATCTTTGTATTCGCCGGCGAAGGCTCCATCCTTGCTCTTGGTATATCCATTTTCTCATCATCTCATTTTGTTATGATTACTTCTGTCAAATTGAATTATGCATGTCCACCTTTGCTGCAGATAAGTTGTATAATACAGACGCTGGATATGGACATCAATATAGACATGGAGGTTATGGATACGAATATGGACATGAATCTGCAGGAACGGCTGCAGCAACATCCTGGAAAGCTGCTCGTTTGGTTGCCATAGCACTTGCACACGCACTAGCACTGTTTGCAGCTGTTGCAGCCAGCATCAATGTTTCAGGAGGACATGTGAATCCGGCTGTTACCTTTGCAACGCTGGTTGGTGGAAGGATTTCGCTCATCCGAGCGGTGTACTATTGGGTGGCTCAGCTCCTAGGAGCAGTTGTAGCCTCACTCTTGTTGAGACTCGTTACTGGTGGAATGGTAAAGTTATTATCTTAGTGCATTCTCTATGAATATTTCCATACAAGTCCTTAGGATTTCTTCTTGGTCTAGACTATACTGACTTTTGGAAAGAGCTTGGCTAGTTGCCAATAATGCATTTGTTATGGCTGAAAACGAGTCAGAGTTCAAACAGCGCTCGACCGAGCTTGAGCTTAAGATTTACCCCATTTATACTTGATTAACATTTATACTTGGCGATAGCTTGCGATCTTCATTTTGTCTTGACTATTCTCAAATCGAACTCAACTAAAGTTTGAGTAGGGCTTGATTCGCTTGCATCAATAAAACGACGCTACACAGCAAACTTTGCTCATGTTATAAATTATTTCTATGCTTTGTTTCTTCCAGAGACCAGCCGGATTCCTTTTGGCATATGGTGTAAACGAATGGCACGGATTTCTTCTAGAGCTGGTGTTGACATTTGGTCTGGTCTACACTGTCTACTCAACTGCAGTGGATCCCAAAAGAGGCAGTTTAGGGATCATTGCCCCTCTGGCAATCGGACTAATTGTGGGAGCAAACATCCTTGTTGGCGGACCATTCGATGGGGCATCTATGAACCCGGCTCGGGCGTTTGGTCCAGCACTGGTGGGTTGGAGATGGAACCACCACTGGATTTACTGGTTGGGTCCTTTGATCGGAGGAGCTTTAGCAGGGCTTATATATGAGTATCTGGTGATACCAACCGAGTCAGTACACCACACTCACCACCAGCCCTTAGCTCCTGAGGACTATTAGGTTGCTATATGGACGGTTTTTTCATAAGTCTGCATGGTTTCGGACATGGGTTTTGCATCCTCATTTATATGCTTTTTCCTGTAAAACTTGATGGATGGTGTTTGTAATGGTGTTTTTGGTAATTTACCCTATTTCCAGCGTATCACGAATAAAGTTCACGTCATGTAGTCCAACTCTTGATAAGTTCTCACGTTTGTGTAATCCATCAAGTAAAAATGAAAACTCTGTAATTTGGTACAGTAAAGTATGAAGTCCTATTTTTAAAAAATAAATAAACAAAGGGGATAGATACAACTGTTGGAGGAATGGAGACATAATAAACTAATTTTCTTATTCATTTGAGAACGAATTTATAAGAAAACAGGATAGAAGTTAAATCATTCCTTATTAGGACGTATGGAGCTTTATCTCAGATAATCTCAATTGAACTTCCATCCAAGTCTTTTTAATTTATCCTAGGTTTCTCTAATTACTACCCAAATGGTTATGCAAGATTGGATCTGTTGTTTGTTGGCACATCATAGATATAGATATTTTTTCAAATTTTTTTCTAATAAATTATTTATAAAAAATTATATATATACATATATCATTTTGAAAAAGATATAGAGAAAATCCATCCAGACAAACCCCTCAACTTATTTTTAGAGAGATACTTTTGTCCAACAAACATTGATAGGGATAATTGCATGAAAAGGATGAACCTTTTTCTCAGGCAATGGCCTTGTTACCACTAGTGATAGAACTGGAAGAGCTGGTTCGAATCACCTTTGTAATGGCTAAAAATTGATTTATAAATGCAAATTCATTTCTACTTTAGGATAGACTATGTAATAGTGAAATTTGAATCCCCATCAGATTTGTAAAAGTGTGCGTAAGGTGAACATAATATAACCATCTGGTTTTCCCTTTTAACACCAAAAGTAAATACAACTCCAATAGGTAGCGTTACACGAAAATTTATGCTATTGCATCTGTCCGGTCTCTTCCTTGAAGTTGAATTGAGTTCACACAAGCAATCAGGATAAGAAAAGGCGAATCTATACAAAAATAATGTGCACTTTCATTCGGAATACAATCCTCATGTCATTTCTATTCTCTGTTTATAGTATTTGGAAACCCAAGGTGCCAGCTGAGTAATATGAGGCTGTCTAGAATTGAAAGTGTAATAGTCTGACCAGTAACAGGGTGAGAGTTTATCAGTGAATTCTCCATCCGAGTATATGCAGAAGGGAAGCCAGTTTTCTCCACCATTCATTCTTCTCTTCCTCTCCCTTGGGTAAGCCAATGGTGCTTGTACATATCTGTCAAGTTGCAGAGGATCCGCTATGTTAACATTACATATACATAAATGAAGTTGTAATTAGATAACCACCATTACCAGCTTTTTGCCACTAATTTTTGCTTCAAACTGCCGCCTGTTGCTTTAAAAGACTAGTTGCCACGACCTTTTAATGTTGTTAAGGTAATAACCACTGGTTATACTTGACAGGATTATCAAGTCTCTGTTGTATTATAGATATACTATGGTCAAATATCAACATAGTGGTGACCATTGTCAGTGTAACTGAGATTCGACAATGTTAATCGAATACCGTATCAGTTTCACACTATCCATTCAGCGTTGTCAGTCATCGTATCACTTTCACAATCTTCAATAGTATTTGACCATTATGTGCACTACATGCCCACAAAACTTGAGACTTCTAGATGAGTTCTTCTGAGCAGCCTCAGAATAATGAAACTACTAAAATGAGATGATATTTCATACGTGTTTTAAAATATTTGGTACTATGGTTTCGCATATATTGGATACATGTACCATGACATGTAACTCCTGAAAATTTTTCTTATTTTGAAATGACTCATGCATATAAGGTAATAACATAATAATCATCAAGATATCTTTTGAAAAAAATACTCAAATTTCTTCACATATTATTAAGTGTGCTTAAAACATGTCGATGGGTGACCACCAGGAAAATAAGTGATATCAAATATAAAATCATGTTGTATTACGTTAAAATAAACAGGTATCTCGATAAATATAGTTTCAAGGCACTAATTGTTAAGTTAGAAGTAAATTTTTCTATTTATATAGTTTATCAGTTATCAAACGATAGCTTATATATAAATCGCTAGAATTAAAATATATCCGACAAAACCTGATATTAAGTCTAAATTATAAAGATAAGACTCGAACTAAGATTTTGATAGTAAAAATACTAAAAAGGAATTATTTTAAATTTATATGACAATAAATCCTAATTAAGTAAGCGAAAACTATATAAGAATTTAGGAGAGAGCATTAATTTTCCTTTAATTTTCCTGCTAGTAGGCATAACCTATTTAATCGTCTAGAAACATATGTTTAAAATTAGTGAAAAAGAAAAAGGGTAAGGATATTGATTATCGACCATATAGAAGTTTAAATTTTTTTTCAAATCCTTAGTTTATTGATGTTATGTTAAGATTATACGTACGTATATACATGTACGGTTCGTTCACTTCGCTGAATGAATAAAACTGTAATGGAATTTCTATCACTGAGTAATAGAATAGAGCTGTAATAGAATTTTTCTTTATTAATTTTTCATCTAAATGTGGTATTTTGAAAAAAAAAAAAGATAGTTCCAGCACTGAATTAGTATTAATAAGTTTGAATAAAGAATGGCTATTCAATATTTTGTGTAATAAGGATTCATTGTGAAATCACTATTCGGTGAACTAAACAGCGTAATAGCTAATTGTAAGGAATAAGGCTGTAATTGAATTACAATTACGGCGAAGTGAATGAGTAGGTACGGTTGATTGTATGGGGAAAATTAGAAATAGTCCAATATGTAATTAAATTAACAAATTAAAGTTAAAATCATAAGAAGTAACAGCATGTACTTATCACAGTTCCATAGGAAATTTTAGAATAATATTATATTAATTAAAACAATATAGTTAGCTAATTAAATTTATAGAAAATATATATATATTTAAATAGATAAATATGCTCATGCAGTTCTCGGCTCCAGGAGAACATAGGAAAATTATGTTGGTTCCGTGATAGTGATCTTTCTCAGGAAATTAGTTTCAATAAAATTAAAGCAACAAAAGAACAATTTAAATAGCTATAAATGCATCCATCGGCCGGAAAGCATTCTAGGAAAAAAATAAAAAATAAAAAACTTATGAATATATATGCATGTGTGAGTATATACGTTTCGCCCGGCAACCTTTTGACGAGGAAGTCAAGCTAAAATTAGAGGATAAAACACGTATCTACTAACTTTGTAAAAATAAATTACATAAATACAAATAATGCAAAAAAAATTACACAAATATTGATGCAAAATCATATATTGAACAAGCATCTTATAACTTTACACATGAAACATCCTTTAAGGATGAGATTCAACCAAAGTCATACAGTATCAAATCGCATCTTCAAACTGCATTTCATGTTTTTTTAAGAAGAATCAAATCTTGAAATGATGATTCACTAATTTTGTACATAAATCGCATCTTTAACTGATGTTTTATATTTATTAATAAATCACATCTTTAAGATAAAATTTACGTGAAAATTCGTGAATTGCTTGTTAAAATGCTATTTTACATCAGTATTTTTGTACTTAATTTTATGCAATTAGTATTTCAATAATTTTTATTTAAGGGGTCGGGGATCACACAATATCCTCAAAATTAGCATTGATTAATAAGTTAGTAAATATAATGTGCGTGGTTGGGAGTTTAAAGTAACGAAAATAGGCAACTAAAAACATATAGATTAATATTTACTATGCGACTCATTTAATAAATAATATGGTGTACAAGTATATGTCCGATTATAGAGTAATTTTAAAAATAAATAAAATGTACATGCCTTGGCCTTACGAAACATTTAAGAAGAAATTACATTAGGTTAATTTCAACTTTCATGTCAATAGGTGTAATTCAAATGGATAAGTAAGACCATGTGACTAAGTTAGAAATAATTAAAATAAAAAGACAAATATACATTCAACTCCAACATGACTATTTATACTCTCAGATAGGATTAGGGGTGAAAAAGTTCCAAAAACACTAGTTTAGAACAGACATAAATAGAATATATATATATATATATATTATATGTTAATAGGGGAATTAGGTACTTCCCTAGAATTTCCAAAGGATTACTATGAGGACTAACATAGCATAGCGAGGTGAGTAGCTTAGACCTACTACACTTCTTGTTTTGTATTATAGTTGCATTAATTTAATTATATATAATTCAATTGATTTGTGTAGGGTACTTAAGTTGTTGTATGCCGATTGGTGTTTGTCATTGGTTGATAAAACATTATATTTAAAGAGGACATAAAGCTGTTTGCTAATAATTGATTGGTGTATATGATTCAGTGAGTGTCTGCGAGTTGAGTGATCACTTTAATAACATGATTAATAAATATTTGATTTAATAATAATTAGTCATGCATTGCACTACATAAATTAATATTACCATGAGAGGTTTACAATTTTCATTGACCACTCGATTCCCTGGGAACTAAATGGTTTTAAGGAATGCTACCTGTGGTTTTGAGTACCGAAATGGTTAATACTTAGGAAGTCTCTTTGTTTCCAAGGTCAAGTTGAGATGATAAAACATTGACAATATAAAGTGGTAATTAAATGATAAAATTTGTTCCTCCTTCCTTAGCATTCTTAGTTTCTCCTAAGCCTAGTGACATGATAGAGATCCTAAACCTTGATGGGAGGTGCAAACCTACACCCAGTTTGGATCCCAATTATTCATTTGTTTAAGTGTTGCATTGCATATGCTATTATGAACTTGCTTGTTATTGCTTGATGTGTGGTATGGTTCGGTTATTTCACTGACTTGTGGTTTGCTCACTCCCCTACAGATTGGGTATACTTTAGGATTCACCATGGCTAGTGTCCACGTGCGATTTTACTCCTGTACGAGTTAGTCATTATCAGGATACGAGACTTGATGAGGGAGAAGATCTATGAACTATAAGAACTATTTATAGAACAAATACTTATTTTGTGTGATTTGTAATATATATAAATTTATGAACTTTATGAAACTAAAGTACGTAATGGTGTTGGTATTTATGTGATCTATATGTATATATCATTTCTTATTCTAATCAACCTCACGATTTTTTTTAAATTGTCACCCTAGTAGAGTATTCTAGTTGTATGATGCTTCGGTGCCTCTTTGGAAGCCTCGGAATGATCAATGCAACTATTCTGTTATTGGTTTGTCACATGGCACCTCTCTACAATTAGGATCCTCTTGGGGGCATGACATGTCAGAATACCCAGTAAATTTGACTTCGATACAATTAAGTCCCTCAGAAACATTATCAAGACAATTAGTTGTGAAGAAACTCCAGATAAGGGGATACTGATGAAAATTTTAGTTAATTAAAAGGTTCACTTCTTCAAGGCCGGGAGCCAACACATCTCTATCCTGTTAGTTATTCAGATTGCTGGAATCAAAATGTGCTTTTATTAACAAGCGCCCTGAGCCCTCGTTATCTGCTGAAAACTTTTACTGTCCAATTTATTGTCTTGTCATCTGGAAATAGAACATTTCCTTATTGATTATCCTTTATAAGAGCTTTACTTGTTAGCAAAATTACGAAATATGAATAAAGTCCATGATTGATGACATTATCTGCTGAAAAAATACAAGGTTATTGGATATACCTGATCCCTTCGAGAACAGCATCCCAACAGAAATGGGTGTGACCAAACACGTGACAGGCAGAAATATTTCCTTCAGTCCCATGTATAGATCTCAAGCGAGCCTCAAGGCAATCAGAGCCAATAATTTTGGGAAGATTTGGATAAAATAACATTCTCTTCTCTGGACACAACTCTTGCCTGAAAATGGGTAAGCCATCATACGATTTAAACCAGAAAATTTAGAACTAGTAGAACTACCTAAGACCATTTAAAGAAGAAAAATTTCACAGTAAGACTTAAGGTTCAAAGAGAGAAGAGCCAAAATAAATAAATAAATGAATAAATCAGAGAAATATGGAATAGTTGGTTGCTCCAAACATATATAAAATTGGAGAATTATGAGGTTGGTCAGTGTAAAGTAGCAAACTGCAAATAACTAAATTGTATGTAACGTTTTATTACATTTCACAGAGGAAGTGTCCTATCTTTTGTCTTAGAATTCAACTTTTCATCTTCTTACACGTCTTTCCCCTCCTCCATCATCATATTGCTTCCTTCCAACTATTTAGCACCATTATCGTCACCCAATATTTTCTTTTAATTAGTTCTTGCGCAATATCAGCTGCACACTGTTCACTGCCACTGCTCCACGTCAACTGGCATTGTAAATGAGCTCAGGATAAGGTTCGTTATCGCTCCCCATTTTCCACAGTTTCATACCAACCCACAATAGAGAGATGGTATAGTCATGCTATCGATAACCTAGTACCAGATACTGTTATTTTCCATCACAAGAGTTTCATTTATTTAAAGAAAAAATTGATCCAATTTGATTGTCTTCATCTTGATCAATTTCCACCACAAAGATCCTCCTTACCATTTTTTTTAATAACTGAAGGCTTTTCTTCTATCATTTTGTAGAAATTCAGGCAACAAAGAAATGATGTCCTTCAGTAAGCACTCTATGGTTCTAGGTAACTTTTCTTCCATGTCATATGACAGCCTTATGGTTGGATATTCCCTCTCTCCAGTACTTCTATCAACCATAGCAAATATTGCTTTTTCAGGATCTAAAGCACGATTAAATGAAGTGGAATCCCATTGTTTATAGCCCTTGATCATCATTATAAAACAGATCCACTTGCTTAAGCAAGTTTTACCACATATTATTTATGAAAATCAATCAAGAGTATTTGTTACATATGCACTTCACAAGTTTTTGGATGAAAAGCAGCAATTCAGCCAAAACATATACTGTCTGCTTTTATAGTGAAAGATTAGCAAGTATAAGTAAAAATCTTTTCCTACTCTTTTTTATCAACTTTTCAAGAGATATCTCCGGTTGATATTGTTGTAGGAGGTGGTCTCTACCAGCTTAATTTCTCCCTACTTGTTAACATGACTTTAAACATGCTTTCCCTTTTGTGGCTTAATTAAGTTCTCCAAAGCATGTTGTTCCCATTACAACCACCACCAATTTTTTTAAGAGCTTTCTGACGGTGTAGGTATTTGTGCTTCTGAAGTACAAAGATCCCACTATCACAACAAGCACTAGGAAAAAAGCAACAAAACATGAGAAAGAAAAAAAAAAAAAACAAATTTTGAACAACATTCTACATTACCTCGGGACAAAGTGAGAGAATGTGATGATATGCTTGCATGTCCTTTTCATCTCCTTAACCGTATCGTGGTTCCTCTCATTCAATGAATCAAAATATAAAGCAAGGGAGACATCTCCATTTAATAGCGGCTTTGGCCATTTGCATGCCTTGTAGTCTTTGCATGCCTACATTGCAATAAGTTTGAGGACCAATTACAAATACAACTCCTATGTTTCCTCTACAAGCACTTAGCCCTTTATTTATTAAATTGAGCATTAATACCCCAAATCTCCAAGAAAGTGCGTTTTTGTTACCTATATGACCATCCTGCCCTTAAAAAAATTAATAATAAGTGATTTTATAATTTCAATTGTTTATCTAAGGGTAGAATAGTAAATTAGGTCTAACAATGTATTTCGTAAAGTTGTCAGGGTCCAAGCACTAAATTTCAAAGATAAAAGACATAGGTGCACATAGATCAAACTTAAGAAGAAACATTTGCAATTTACATTGAGCTTAATTAATATTATACATAGTTATGTACCTAATGAACCAAGGAGTAAAACCAGTAGTTTTAACATGACAAATATATATGCCCTTCAAACAATTTTTTTTTTTTTTTTGGGGCCACTCCCTTCAAACAATTAAGATGGACCATCTAATCAATAATGTAGATTGTACTGATGAAGAACAATTTCTTTTTCGTTCTTAGGTTCAACCTCACTATGGATAATTATTTGTGCTACCTGAATAGCACAAGCTATACTTAACAAGTGCATGTAGGATTCTTTGTGCCTACAGGTGGTTAGTTCAACTCCGCCCTCTGTCAATAAAGTAATGAAAAAGGAAAAAACACTTTTTATTGACCTCACAGCGGAGAAAGTGTACAAAGATCTCATATGATGCAGATGATTAAATAGTGTCAACCACAGAGACAACCACCACCACGTAGAATCTTACAGAATAATTGTCCATATAGAGATTTCAACAAGAAAATATAGCCTTTCTGCACACAACTCAGGTTTTAACTTGGAACAAGGCACGTATAGGACCTACAAAACTACAAACTCCAGGCACAGAAAGGTGAGATGTATACACTGCAACTAGAAACACATACATGATGGAATTGATACTGGTCAGGATGAAAATTGTGTTAACCATCCAAGCAGCCAAGTATTGTTGAGCATTGAAGGCACAAGAATGAAATCAATAAACTTAAATAAAAAATCTTACAAGGAAGAAAGAAAGTGAATCACCATCTCCAAAGGAGGGATGTGAACTCCAGTTATGTCCTCCTCTTTGTCAAAAGTCTAAACATCAAGTAGGTTGGTTGAGTACTAGATAGATATCAAACAATGTTTACAGCATCAACACCAACACCAACACCAACACCAACTAAATTGAGAATGGCAGAAATAAACTCTTCACCTCATGGTACCAGGAATACAAAGGAATAATTCCCAAGGTATCAATGACAGCTGGATTAACGTTCACGCCAAGTTCTCTGCATGCATCAAGTAATTTATCCAGCTTTTCCAAGGAATCGAGCTGAAATTGATATCAAACATCATCCAATAATGCACAAGCAAGATTAACAAGCCAATAATTCCAGCATTTTCACAGTTTATGGAAGATAATGATCCCCCTTTATTTATTTTTTTTTTTTCTTTTCTGATGACGAGGGTGCACGGCCATATTAGGACCGGCTACCTCCGGACACATGAACCACCCTACAAGATCCATGCACCAAGTAAGAATAGCTTGTGCTATATAGGTACCCCAAGAAATTATCCCAGTAAGTTACCTCATGCAAATTGTCATGATATGTCCTAGGCCTTAACCACTATGAGCATGTTCTGAAAATATAATATAATTGAGTTTCTACTGCAATCAAAATTATCCTTATGTAGGTTTCTCTTCAAATGACTGACTTATTTAATGAACAATGCAATACTTATTTCTTTACAATTTTTGTTGTCAAAGCTAATCATTTGCTTAAGTAGACATTTTCATGGGATTGACACCTATAGCTTCCAGTTCAATCCAGTTAATTTGATCATTGGGCTACTTGAGAAAAAAGAATTAAAAAATAAAAAAAGCTTGCATTTAAATTAAATTTCCTCAAACTGAACAAGGACAACATATGTCTGGGATTTATGAGGCTTAAGTCATAGCCCTAATGCAATCAAATGTCAAAAGGATAAGGTGAGGGCATGTATTTTTATTATAAAGCAGAGCAGGCATTTTTAGCATTTGCAACACCATCTATTAAGGGGAAAAACATTTCTTCTGACTCACAATTTTAATCTTAGAGAAGAAAGGCCCTATTTTAAAAAAATAATAATAAAAAAATACATAAATCCAACCATGCACATATATATTAGGACTGAAAAAAATTTGCATAACCAAGCCAATGTAATGCTGAAGTTCTGAAGACTAAGCATCAATTAAGCACATCCATTGTGGCCCATAGTCATGTCAAGGTCCTCATCAGCAAGGCTCAACTGTTGTATCATGACATGTAGCATAATATCATAAACATACCACCAAGTAAGATCCAGGGTAGACAATTCAAGCATGCATGGCTTAACATCCACAAATTTTCGCATGCAAGCTTTCAAAATTTTGACAAAAAAAATAAAAATGAGCATCATTATCTGAATTCTGCTACCAAAAGCATGAAAATGTGAGCTTAAAGTCAAAGCCTCTTACATAATTTTCTGATTTCCAGCGACACCAAAGATCGTGGTTCCCAGGGACATAAAAAATATCCCCAAATCTTTCCTTCAATAGCGACATTGTCAAAACAAATTTCTTAAACGTCTCAGCTACATCACCTGCAACAATAAGGACATCTTTCCTATATTTCTTAGCACACAAGCTCTCCACCCACAACATATTATCTGAATAATCAGTATGCAAATCCGACACCAAGTACACACGTGAACCTATGCCATCACCATCACTACTAGTGAAATTCAAAATTTGAGACCTCTTAATACAAGCCTGCCTTAAATCCCTTTTAGATTTTCCAACTCCCATTTGCTTCTGACTAGGACAATAACCTGAACCGCGTGGATTTTGATGAAAACACAAGCATGAAGATGCTAATTTCAACACCATCTGTACATTCCACAAAAAATAAAGAAAATATGGAAACAATGAGATTGCTGAATAACCATTTAACTAATCATCAAAAAAGGTAAAAAGTAGAGGTATCAATTCAGGACAAGACACAATAGTACAACTTTAATGAATACGATAAACAATTGATAAATGCGACATTGCACCTATAACCAAAACATGACACCAGATGAGGCTGCAATTGAAAGTCTAGTACTATGATAAAGATGGAGAGTCTCCGCAGACGCCTCCAAAGACTAGTACAATTTTTTCTTCCTAAAAAGCCCTGAAAAGTTGGACTTTTTGGCACATTTTTTTTGCAGATTACCCTTTTCTAGGCTTCCTATTATTATAATGAAGCTTAAAATTTATTATATAATTTTAAAGAAATCACGATAGCTTGTGCTAACTACATAAAACCGAATTCAAAACACAATAGCTTTTAAAGTGGGAATTAAAAGCAGCATTGTGCAACGATGGAAACGTTTAGGAAAATAAGTGAAATGATTTTCACTTCCAGAAAGAGGAAAACATTTTTTTCGTTTACTGCCGCTACTACTGTTTTAGGAATAAATTATAACAAAAAAAATAAAATAAAAAAGAATGAAAAACGTTTTCCACGGAATAAACACACCAACTGTTTGACGAAATTAATAAATTCTAACATTATATGAATCTGAATTGGACCATAACAATAATTGCAATCCCTAGAAATGTGATTACACGATCAATAACCGAATGGAACTACTGAAAAATCCATGCTTCGATAACGCCAATGCAAGTCCGTGTCGATGTAATTAAGGAATCATTTCGACAAGTACAAGAAATGAAACTTCAAGAGAATGATTAGACTAGATTAGTGAATTAGTACGGTAAACAAAATGAAAGAGAGAATTTGTAAAGCATTACTGTTAATGAGTTCCATACTTGCGAGCTCGTGCTTGAGTTGAGCTTTTCCCCTTCTGGACGACGGCTTTAGCCCAAAGAAAGAGGAAAAAAAAGCTAAAAAAGAGAGAGAGGGATAAAGATTATAACGCTGGGATTGAGAAGTCTAATGTGCGATTCCACACTCTAAGAGGAGAGAGAGAGACGAGAAAGACGAGCTGTTATGTTCGTCGGTTGGTTGCTCGAGAACTGCGACTTTTCCACATTATTTACATGCGCCACATTTGTAAGCTAATATTATAATATTTACTTAAAAAATAATAAATTATTATTATATAAACTGATAAATAGTAATTCATATTTCTATCTCATAAATTATCATTCAATTATCTATTTTTTGATTTTGATATGAATACCTATAACTTAAAAGTAATATCTATATAATTATCTTTTTTCTATAATAAAATAAGAGATATTATAGATATTTTACATTATTCTAATAATTACTATTTTATCTTTTATACTAAGTAGATATTATAATAACCATTGCAACCCTATTAGTTTCTTTTGAATTGAAATTTCATTCTCCCTTATCCTATTCAGCAAAGTGAACAGGCCATTAGTTTTTATTCTCAAAACACTACCCATTATTGATCAAAATAATATTAGAGATTTCAATTTCTATTAAATTTTTATTAGGAAAAGGAAATTAGTATTTATATATAAAAAATTATAAAAATACCATAAGGATAAAAATAATTCTAGTTTTAGGCGACAGTCATAGTGTCTAACCTCATATCTTCAAAAGACAGTATCAAATAGTGGAGCAACATTCTCTTTGAAGAGATGAAACCAGACACTTATAACATTGTCTCTTCAAGAGAGGAGGTTGAAGGGATCGTATTTAGCCCGCCTCCTCCTTCTTCTTCCCCATTTCATCGTGAAGAATCCCTAAATGTAGTCACCAAAAAACCCAAATCCTAATTTTTCTCCATTCCAGCACTTTTTCGATCAAATTGAGATGTGTTCTTTGTTAATTTTGATCACCAAGCATCAAACAAACATCTATTCATGCGAAAATCAATCGATGAACCCCCAATCGTTAAGGACGCTTAGAACTCCATAAGTAAGTTTATTGAGCTCGTCACTTCATTTTTTCACGATTATTAATATTGCAATGTAGATTTTTGTCATGTATGTTATTGTTTTTTTTTTTTTCAAATGTTGAAGTAACATTGTATGTTATTTGTCACATCAGTTGTATTGTGGAAATGAAATATCTTGATAAGAATGAGAAGGATAAACTAGTATTAGTAAACATTCGATATTAGGAGAGTGCAATTCATAACTCATGATCACATTCCATACATTTAACCTATGTTTTTTGAGCTAACAAGGTAGGTGTGGAAATAGATAAGGCCAAGTTTATATTGTACAGTTATGATAGGCGGCCAGTTGCTGTGGTCAGTATCAATAGGAACTCTAAATATGAGCAAATACTAAACGACATTTGTAGTAGACTTAAGGTAAATAATCTACACATCAAGTTAAGTTGTATCATAAGGTAGCTATTGAAGATAGAATACTATGTTATGTTATTATTCCTGTAACCAATGATGATGCTGCGCAGGAGATACTCATGTACACATAAAGGCCAGTGGCTATATATGTCCAGATATTTGAAAAGGAATTACCATAGGTACTTGTAGGCAACATGGGCATTGATGGAAATGTTGGCAGCTACGTGTTGGCAAATGAGAACTCCAATCTGCTCAGACAACACTTAGCACGAGTTCAAATGAGTAACTTTGAAATGGGTGCACCCGATTGGAGTTGTAGTCATGACTGATGTGCAAGACTCATCGTTATGTGAATCTAGTGACGACTATGATGAAGATGGAAATGATTTTGTCATAGGTTTGTCCCAGCAGGTTACTATTGTTGATGTATAACCTAAGGGTAATGACTGGCACCGTTTCGGCTTCTACAAATATTGATGCAGTAGGGAGCTTAGTGCCAATACATTTTCACTACAGATGTTGAGCGTATATGCTGCTATTGATGATGTAGGAAATGAATTCTGGAAATTGGAGCTTTAGTGATGAATTCAAGGTTATGATGTGGTTAGAGAGTAAAGACCATCTTATACGGGTGGTTAAAATGTGGCATATATCGAACCACTACAATTTAAGGTGGTGAACTCGAATCCAAGGTCATGGGTAGTAAATGCACAGATACCCATAATAGAGGTTGTAAGTGGAGACTTAGAGGGAGCTACAAATAGCATGTAGTTGACCTTACATCACTAAGTATGAAGGGCCTCACAAATTTTTGGATGAAATCACTAGACAGGATCATTCTCAGTTGGACTCCACCAACATGTTCAGGTGCATTATAATGGAGATTTGTAATTTTCCAGATGAAAGAGTGAAAGACCTCCAATTAACCATCTTAAAAGAGTTTAGGTATAATGTTCATATTAAAAGAATTTGTGAGCCAAGTGAGAGGCTATTAAGTAAGTGTATGGCAGTTGGGAGGATTCATATACGAAGCTCCCATATCTACTTAATGCGATAGCACGCAAATCCAAGAACAAAGGTTGAATGGAGAACTGTTGAATCAGATATTGCAAGGCACGTCTTCCTTGACAAATTCTTTTAGACATTTACCTTGTATTGAAGCATTTCAGCACTGCAGGTATGCTCTGGATACATGATTAAATGTACTAATAAAAGCTTGTTAACAATAAACTAATTTATCTTTGTTAATTCTTTAAAAACCCATGGTCACAATTAATGGTATCTTCTTGTATAGCAATACAAGCACAAGCACAAGCACAAGCACAAGCACAAGCACAGATGCCCATCGCAGTGACAATGGATAGAGCAAATCATATTATGCCATTGGCATATACTCTTGTCAATGAAAAGTCAGAGGACACATGGAGTTGGTTCCTTCAAAATTTGCTGAAGCACATCATCAAGGACTGCTCTAACATTTGCTTGATATCCGACCACCATCTTGGTATTAAGAGTGCATTTAAGGGTAAAATTGTGTAGCCAAGAGGCTAGCCTTGGTGACGATGTATCCAACATGTTTCCAACAATTTCAACTTAACGACCAAGAGCAAAGAATGCAGAGAATTAGTGAAAAGAGTGGCCTACCAAAACCAAACTAGAAAATTCCATGGTTACTTAATGCAACAAATCAAACTAGTCCATGGACATTATGATATTTTCGTGAGTTGCATCCCTGTATACAGACTTTGTCCTACGATGAAGGCGTAAGCTTTGGAATTGGTATAACAAACATAGTTGAAAGTTACAATTCCTTTCTTAAAGATACTAGATGCTTATTGGTAGTAGCATTAGTGAAAAAAAAATTTACAATTGCAACTCAATTTTCAACAAGTAAAGGCACGAGGCGAGTGAAGTAATGAATTTGGTAAGGTGCTGACAGATTATTATGCAAAGAAGTTTAGAAGTGAAACAACATGTCAAGTGCCCATCGTGTTACATTTTTCTACAATTAGGAACATATATTTGAGGTTCAAACTACATTATGATGTACAATTATGGTTAGAAGGAGATCACATACAAAAGTCAAGTTGAGATTAAGTAGGTATACATGTAATAAGTGACAGACATAGAAAATTCAATGCTTATATGCAATGGCAAATTGGCAATAATGTATACTCTGCATATGGATTATGTTGCTCATATAGGGAAATGGAATAGGTAGAAAAACCAACTAAAGGTATATGAACGTTCATTCATACCCATAGCAGATAAGTTAATTGGACACGTATTGATATTCCAACATGACACCCTTTCTCTCGGCGTATAAGAAAAAGGGCAAGTCGAGGGAGAAACACTTCCAGAATGAGATGGATATTCAAAAGCACACACGATAATACTCATGCGAGTCATGTAGCTAATTAAGGCATAATATTAGAAGCTGTCTAACTAAGCGAGCTGCTAGGAGGGTAGCAATAAACTAGTTGAGTCGTAGTGGTATAAATATGTTTATGTGATTTGTGTTGTTGCACTAACATTTGCTTGATATCTGTTGTTTGTCCTTTTGTTACTTATGTAATTCTGATATTGTACATTACTTTTTTTTCTTATTACAAATGTACCTAGGGCCTCTAGATGACCCCTTACTGATAGGTCAACCTATTCATAGATCGATACTTCCATGGATAGGTCAGATAATATCCTTTTCTCACATTGTTGACTAACAATATTTTGAGCAAATTTGTCATGAAGTTCTTTTTCAAATGCAAGAGCATGCCGTATCACATTGTGTTCAGAGAGAAGCAAAGCTAAAGCAGCGAAATGGTATGCCTGCACGACTGGACGAATGACTAGTTCCCTATTTATCTTAGGTCATCTTTATAGGTGCCGCACATGTACCATTTATTTAGCTGGATCGGCACTAATCATCACTTTAGTTGACACGTAGCACCCGAGACACATACATCCCACATGCCGATTAAGAGTTAACAATTATGCTAAAGGATATTGTAGTTATCATAGGCCTCCCGATTGATGGGTATGCAATTACTTGGCACGACACAAGTAGATTGCCAGATTTGTGCCAGCATTTACTTAGAGTTAGACTAAGTCAAAGGCTGAGATAGACAATGGGCACTTAAAGATGTCATGGCTAGATAATACTTCAATAGATTACCGATAATACTAATTATATCACCATATAGTACCTTTTAGACCCTATATTATATTGCTGGAGGGGGTGTTCAAGTTGGGGATAAATCGATGAATCTTATTCATGCCATGTACCTCTCTACTTGACGACTTTAAACTAACAGGGTAGTATGCATGGGGAGCAGCTTGCCTAACATGGTTGTACAAGCAGCTTTGCATGGCATCCCACATTGGCACAAGTGACATAGCAGGATCTCTTATCGTTCTACAAATCTGAGCTGGGAACACTTCCCATACATTGCCCATGTGTCAACAGATCACATTAGTAACCACAGGGCACCCTCTCATCAGTTATTGGGAAGCTCCTTTTGTTGTCACTTGGTGCACCACACATGTGTTATTCGAGTATAGGGAATCCATAAATCGATAAGTTCCCAAACAAGTATGTTTTTTGTAAATTAAAGTATGGTTTTTTATTTACACTTTCGTTATTTTGATTATACAATGCCTTTTTTTTTTCCATGTCCAAGTTGTCTAGGACCTCTATTCTAATATCATGGATGACTTACCTAAGTATTGCCGATTGGGCAAAGATATGGTGAGCACGGGTTCCATTGGTGTGCTTCCACATTATCGAACACTACTACCGATACATGGTATTCATAAAATTTGGAGGTTTCTAAGGGATCTCAGCACCCCCCTCTAATATGAGAGCATTACATGAGATCGACTTATGAGGGTGTATGAAGTGGAATTAGGTGGCAGAACATGCGAGGCAGATTACAGAGTGGGATGACAGGTGCAATCGAGTTGTGGACATGCTAAACATCCCCAGTGGTACATCTAAAGATTACTATGATTGGTATAATTGGATCACCAAACATTGGATTAGTTGTACAGGGGACATTATACATTATATTGTACGTTAAATGAATATTTGTGGTATATATGGATGTATGTTGTGTTTGTTATATCCTAATTATATACGCAATGTTAATTGCAAGCTAATTTCATTTACCAGGTCCCAACATACCACCTAAGGATACTTATGCCACTACACAAGATGTTATTCATGTAGTGGATGAGTTCATGAGGCTCAATATCAATATCAATGATCTAGTAGCAACAATTCCATTACCAGCACCAGCACCTAACATCATTCATGATGAAGATGCCCCACAGCTTCAACCACCTTAGAGACGCATGCCACATAAGGAGAGGCGTAGGTAAGGACGGGATCCAAAGCGAGGGCGAAGTTGATACAAAACTATAGATATCAGATATGAGCCTTCACCCCCATATGTACATCATAGTGAGTCTAGTCCTTCATATGTTCATCATGATGAGCCCGGTCTATCATATGCTTATTAACCGGATGTCCTGATGATAGACAGCTCATATAATGAAATCCATAACAACCACCACCCCTCCTTCCCCTACCTCGTAAGAGGCGACAATCATAGACAGATGATATGGGGGAAGGCTTCCCCAAATGGATATAGTATCACCTATATAATGTTGGTGGTAGAGATGGGGATGTCACACTTACACAGGTTGATCCATCTGTGGAGCATCCCCGTTAAGCTTCAGATCAAATCAAACCCTTCCATGTACATCTGTCAAGTAGAGATAAGGGAGGTGGAACTTCCAGGAGTGAATTAGATTTTATCACTTCTTTTGCTTTTGTTTTATGATGGTTGTATGTAACATTATATATACATTTGATGTATAGAATTGAACAACGATGCATCCATTTTATATTTTATGTTTTACGGGTTTATGTTTATGTTGATGGTGAAGGATTGAGTTTAGAAATACTATTATGGATGGATTCTGATATGTTTGAATCGTTTAGAATGATAATTTTTTACAGGTTATAATTGTGTAGTTTTATTGATGTATTCAGGAATGAAAAACAAAATACAGTGAGGTAGGAGTGTATTTCTATGACCATATCTCTTGAAGAGACGAGATTTGTGTATTTGTTGTGACAGATGAGGTTGCTCCGCTATTTGAGACCTCTTCTCTTAAAGAGACAATGTTAAATACTTATGATATTGTCTCTTCAAGGGACGAGATCAAGTTGCCTAAAGTTAGAATTATTTTCAACCTAATGGTATTTTTATAATTTTTTAAAATATATAAATATTAATTTATTTTCCCAAACTTTATTAAATCAAAATTTTTATATCTATTTTAATTAATGATTGAGATTAAAAAAAAGAGGACAACATCTAATTTAAGGATTTAGATCATTTTAATTATTGATTCTAAAACTGATGAAGTTGAAAAAATAAAAAATATATGTAATAATACAATGGTTTTTTAATTCATTTTCTTTTTTTCTTTTAATTTAAAACCTTCTTATTTTAATTTTATCTTTCTCTATATTAAAAAAGCAATATTACAAAAAGGGACTTCTATTAAGTTTATTAAAAGTTTGGTCTACATTTTCCACAAATAATCGACCCATAATAATTTATTTAATATAATAACATTTTTAGAAGTATTTAGTTAAATTAAAATACCCTTATTTTTTTTCTACGTGTATTAAATTATAAATTGGATGAGCATTTAAATAAATTTACAATGTTTACTAATGGCTCATTCACTTTACCATGTAGAATAAAGAGAGAATGGAATTAGGTGAAAAGTCACTGTAGATCCAAAAAATAATAATTATAAAAATAGGATTTGTGGCAAATTAATTGCTAAAATAAATTATCAAACTCACCCAATGTGCATTCGCATTTAAGAACTGCAAGTTCCAATGCGTGTTGGGAAGGTAACTCTCATATTGAGCATGCCCATCACATTAAAATTAAAATGTATGTTTTAAATGAGGTATGATGATCTATTTTGGTAATTAAGTTTGATTATGTCCTATTTTAGCAATTAATTTCAAAACAAAATATATTTTTTTTTAAAAAAAAGTCAAATGGAATTCCAATTGAATAGAAATGTAATAGAGTTTTAATGATTATTACAATATTTACTTATTATAAAAATGAAATAAGTAATTACTAATTATTCGAGTAAAATTAAAATATCTATAATGCCACTTATCTTTATTATATAGAGATAATATATTAATTGTACAAGTGATATTTATAATATAGGAGTATTTATGATAAAAATTAAAAATAAACCATTGAATAACATTCATATGTGCAGGAACATGAATTGCCATTCATCATTTTACGTAATAGTAATTCATTATGAATTGTTATCTCCTCAAGTAAACACCGTAAGAACAGTTTTACGTAGAATGAGGAGGGAGTGAATAGTTATTCCTCTCACATGAAGGAGCTATAAGTTTTCGTTGACACATAGTTTAAGGGACAATCTTCAATGGCATAATATTGCCATCTAAGCTTATATCCTATGATCCTAATATTAATGGCTTTAACAATCGGCCCACCAAAAGTTGTTAATTTCATCTCACTGTGATGAGAATGTTATTAGACATATTTAATTAAATTAAAATGCCCTTATTTTCTACATGTATTAAATTATAGGTTAGATAAGCATTAATAAATTTACAATGTCCACAAAGTGCCCATTGACATAAATAGTTTAGCTACATAATCTCCAAGAACGTTTCCATCAAATGGCATATTGCCATCTAAGCTTAATTTCTAGATCGTAACGTCAATAGCTTTAACAATCAAGTCACCCAAAGTCGTTAACTTCATCACACTATGACAAAAATTATGACAGATGTATTTAATTAAATTAAAATACCCCCATTTTCTACATGTATTAAATTATAAGTTGGGTAAGCATTAAATAAATTTACAATGTCCATAAGGTGCCCATTGACAAAACTAGAAACATAATCTCCAAGGTTTCAATCAAATGGCATATTGCCATCTAGGTTTACATCCTACAATCTTAACATCAATGGGTATAACAAGCTATTTTTTTCTATAAGTATTGAAGTATAAGTTGGATAACCATTAAATAAATTTATGATGTTCGCAAAGTGCCCATTGACACAAATAGTTTAGCAAACATAATCTTCAAGAAGGTTTCAATGAAATGGCATATTGCCATCTAAGTTTACATCCTACTATCATAACATCGGTGGCTTTTACAATCAATCCATTCAAAGTAGTCAATTTCATCACATTGTGATGAGAATTAGATAGCCTAAGGTGTTATAACTCAATTTAAAACAAGATTACTGCAAAATCTAGTTTAAAGGATCCTTAATGATGAGCCGAATGAAGAAGAACAAGTCTATTTCAATGAGTTTGCAGTATACTTGAAGCTTACAAGGTCAAATTTAGGTTGCAACATTCAAATGAAGATTAGAATAAAATTTCATAACGAAGCCACAAAATGTGCAAAAAGGTATAGAGCATTTCTAGAAATCATAGAGTATCAACCAATAATGTGACAAGATAAATAAGGAAAATAAATTCTAAAGCATCTTTACAAAGTTCCGATGCAATTAGATTTATAGCTTTATGGATTTGAATCTGTAGCAAAAGATATATAGCATTACCATAAATCAAAGCTTCTTACGACATGAAACTTGTAAACTTTCAAGAGCAAAGTTGCAAAGTTTCCTACAGGTTCTACACTTTTTGCCCCATTGTCGAAGTTTTTAGTAGATTTTTCTTATTACGAGTCTTATTTGCTTAAGCAAGTTTATTCTAATTTCTATGACATTTTCCCCTTAATATATATATTTGATATTTGATTGTTTTTCTTGGAATAATGACAAAATATTGGATAACATTAACTTTTTTTGAGTTTTCCCTCAAACTATCATTCTTGCACAAATTTCCTAAAGATTTGTATTTCAACAACCATTTGTGTGATTTGATACATAATATCAAAATTAGACAAGCATATAAATTGTACAAGTGTATGACTGATCTTTGTGGGACACAACATCCATAGAGATAACTTCATATCAATTCATCTTGAAACTTTAAAATCATAAAACTATAAAAATTCTTTTGTTGCACAATCATGAAATTGATGTTTGAGACTGAGGTTGCATCATATTTTGGTATCATAGCTTAGTTTGTGATTTAGGATTGTATTATTTGGTTTTACATCAATTTGGTGAATTTATTACAAATAAAGTTGATTACTTTTATTGGAAAGAAGTTGATAAAGACTCAATCTTAATTAATTTAGAAGTAAGTTTTCTTGATTCCAATTGTAGATTATTGGTTTCTTTAAGTCAATACGTCTATAGAGAGTGTTCATGGTAATTTGCCACCCAACATTGATGTGGATGGAAGGAGAAACAATAACAAAATAACGATAATAATGCACCTAAAATCACTATCCATAATACTCTACATAAGTTAATTAAAACCTTAAGGAATATGAATATTAGAATTGGTGCACTAGAGGTGCACGAAATGCTAACATGAGTGTCAAAATGGCTTTAATGGAGCATCATAGATTTGCATTTTCAAATAAATAGACTTGGTAATGCCATTATAGATCCACTGTAATGTCCCAAAGTTAAGGTATTTACAGCTTGCCATATATTCATGTTAAATATAAACATGCAAAGGCTCAATACCTACTATTAACCATGAAACACGTATATATTAATAACTCCAATATAGTAATACAAAAATTGAGTCCTCTCCAATACTTACCATATATCTGAACATCAAACATGTTACTCTAACATTATGTAACTAATATTGATAGTAACCACTACGGTTCATGCTCGCAACAATACTAGAAATCAACATAACATTAACAGGAGTCTTTATCTCCACAAACCAACAAACTAGATCATATATCAACTAGGTGTTAGGGAAAAAGATATAATCTTTTTCCTCTTGCCAAAAGGCAAAAACATGTAATAAACAAAATTGCATAAAGTAAATAACAACATCAGGATATAACGTGGAAAACCCAAAGCGGGAAAAACTATGGACCAGCAACACACAGATTCATCAACTATAAATAACATAATGGGATTACAGATTACTGTTCATCACTACATTTCTCTAGTGGATTACGGATTCATCACCTTCAGCCGGTGGAATTATAAACAGAAATAAGATCTATTCATCTAGAGTTTCTCTCTCTATGATTCCCTCTCTTTCTCTCTCTAGATCTATCCTATCTAGGCTCGAGAAGAGACACCCATCTAGTTCTCCTATATCTCCTTAGCATCACAGTGGTGGATAACTGCTTCATCACGGCTGACTGGTGGAACTTCTTATATCACCGTTGACCGGTGGATCTCTTTTTTATCACCGTTGATCAGTGGATCTCCTTTCATCACTGTTTTAGGTAGAACACCGGAACATCACCATATCAGGTGGAACACCAGAATAAAGATTAACATCTTGTCCCTCCACACATCCCACGGTGTGTCTCTATACCTCCCAGATGTCTTTTTAGAGTTTCTCACTCTCAATCAATTTATAAGACTATTATAAGGAGTATTACAAAAGGAAATTCAAAGGCCACATAAATTGGCATTTAAAGCTAGCATTCAAAAAACCGGTAATTTCAAAGCTGTATTAAATTCTCATTATTCTGCCATTAATTTTATGTTGACCAACTTTGATTTTTATAAATACTTCCTTATCTTTAAGTCTTCTTTTAAATATATCAAATGTATATTTAGGATGTCCTAGGTTACAGATCCATGTGAGTTGGATCTATAACCCCAACAATCTTCCCCTCCAACTAATATAAGGTTTTTATTGCGCCTGCTGCCTTGGAGTCTCATGCAAAGATCTTCTGTCTTCTTACATGGCTTCTCCTCCGCCTTTTTTTTTTAAAAAAAAAAAAACTGGAGCTCTAATACCACTTGTTAGGAAAAAAAATCCAATCTTTTTCCTCTTGCCAAAAGGCAAAAACATGCAATAAACAAAATTGCATAAAGTAAATAACAAACACCAGGATATAACATTAAAAATCCAAAGCAGAAAAAACCACGAACTAGCAGCACACAGATTCATCCACTATAAACAATATAATGGGATTACAGATTATTGTTCATCACTAGATCTCTCTAGTGGATTATCAATTCATCACCTTCAGCCAGTGGAATTACAAACAGAAACAAGATCTATTCATCTAGAGTTTCTCTCTCTAGGATTCCCTCTCTTTCTCTCTCTGAGAAGAGACACCCATCTTGTTCTCCTATTTTTTCTCTTCATCACCACTTCAGGTAGAACACCTTACCTTAAGGTTTTGGGTTATAGATGGTGTCAAAAGCCCGTTTGTGTTATCCTTCACAAAGCCCATTGGATTTCTCCCCATTGAAGGCATACTCCAGACCCTAACAGTTGATATCAAAATCGATGGTTCAGCTGAAAATTTCTCATGGTTGGCCCATCATGTGGAACGAAGAGCTTTGTAGTATGACTCGTCGTAAAAACTCATGGTGAGTAGGTGGGACCACTCATAAAGCAGATTTAGTGGAGTCAGTTTGACAAGCTCTTATTGAGGACGAATATGGCCTATCCCATTATGGAGACTCACACTTGAGGGGGAGATTGTTAAGATGCAAGTGTGAGAATCCTACATGAGAAATATGAGACTTGTATGAATAGTTTATAAGAGGAAGGACCTATTAACCCATTGCCTTAAGGTTTTTGGTTATAGATAGTGTCAAAAGCCCATTTGTATTATCCTTCACAAAGCCCATTGGATTTCTCCCTATTGAAGGCATACTCCAAATCTCTAACACTAGGTATTATCGGCGATATCATTCTCCTTATGATCTGCCTCTATGTTGTAACCATAAATATCAAAAGCTATAACACAATCACTTGACTAAGAAAAGAAAATAATAAAAAAGAATGAGATGGTGTTCAACACATATACTCCACAAGCACATGCGCATGTATAAACAATCATTAAAGGGTCAAACACGTGTTTACCTATAGACATTCCATTTTTGCCATTTTAAGGCTTCGACTTATAATAAAGATTAATATTGTATTCAGCCTACCAATTACACTAAAAATATATATAAACGAAAGAAAGAAGAAAAAATAAACAAATAAATAATAAAAAAATAGAAATAAAAAACAGACGAGTAAAATAATAATAGGTTTATAGTATCAAATAAAAGTAATATGAGCATAATATAGTATTAATTCTAATTATAATTTTTTTGGATCCAATTAAATAGTTCACAATGGGTTCACTTATTTAATTCGTCCAGTTGTAAAGCTTTAAGTATTATTTGTATGCAAACTAAAATGAGGCATAGGCCAATAGTCTATATGGATAAGTCATTGTATTGGATCTAAGAGGTTTGAGGTTTGATTCTTGCTAGAGGCGTTAGGAATCTTTAATTTTTTTCTCCTAAAGTGCCACGTGGCACGATCCCATTGGGCATGGTGACGTCATCAATTGTCTTTAACCTCTAGTCAAGAGGATTAAGTTTGGAAAAACAGTTTAAAAGGCCACCTTTAAGGCCAATTTTGACCATCTTAACTTCATGATTTCACCATGCTAAGAATCAAGATCAAAAACTGGTTCGATTCATTGTTTTAATAGGCCAAAAATCGTTATAAATTTTGCAAAAAAATTTATTAATGACGAGCTCCTTTCAGCTTTAATGGTGATTTCTAACTAAATTAAAGCATTATTAAGCTTCTTGGAGAAGAATCTTGACTGAGCAAACTCACTCTTGCATCCAGATTCATTCAAAATTCAAGAAATCACATTTAATAAAAATTCAAAATCGAAACCCTAATCTTGACAGTCTTAATTAACACGATTAATTGGTTTACAGGTTGGATGCTAACTCTAATCTTATAAATTGGAGCTTGAAAATCAATTTAGCATCAACAATTCATCAAGCTTCATCAAGCAAGAACATAAATTTCACTCATAAGTATCGAATCTAAGGTTGTTTTTGAAGTTAGGGTTTTGAAGAAATTGTCTTTGAATTAGGAAGTTAGAAAGGAAATTGAGGCAAATCATCATCACAAGAAGGCTCTAAGTAAGTTGAGCTATTGATTAATAGCTTCAGTTTGATCTAAGAGTAGTACCGTCACTCCAATGACCATCACCACCATCTATCTCCACTATGGTGTTTGAAAACCACCACTCATAATCGTTTTTGGATCGAACAAACGCCAAAGAAGAGTTTGGTGTTGTCCCTTAGCGCTATTTGACACAATCCTGGCCATCCAGCCTCATTAGAGCTACCAGATCCACCACTTCAACCCACTGATGCAACCTGACGACTCGCGTCCAAGTCCCTGCTCTGACCCACGTGCTCTATTTCAATCTAAGTAGGTATTATTATTATTATTATTTAATAAAAACCAAAAAGGAAAATAAGAAAAAGAAAAGAAAATATATAATAAATGATATGGAATAAATTTAAATAGTTTTTTTCTTTATTTGTGTAAATAAAAGGTATGTTAAATAATAAATAAATAAAAATTAATTTAGTAGAATAAATGATTATACGATGGATCATTGATGTGGTAATAAAAATATATAAAATTAATACTTTTTGCCACTTAGAAAAATGGTTTTCTAAATATATAAAAATAAATTTGATAGCTTATAGGATTACATTTCAAATCCCATTTTTACCAAACTCTAAAATTTAAAGAATTTAAAGTGGAAAGAATTAAAAAAAAATAAAAGAAACCAACACATTGAAGTTTTTATGAACAAAACTACATTTTGTCCAATTTCAATTAGCAGATACATAGGCACTAAGGAGCGACATAAAAAAATGAAAAAAAATATTTTTGTTATTATATTGCAAATATCAACACAACTTGTATTTACTTGTAAATGCTATTTTGATTTAAACCACTTTGTAATTGTAATGATAACTTGTAAATACTATAATTTGTAAATATTTCTAATTTCAATAAATTTAAGGGCATTAAAGGAATGAAATTTAGATAAAGAATTTAAGTTGGCAACCATGTGGTTTTAATAGGGTAGCCCCGAATCCAAAAATCTATGGTTTAGCAATATTGGTTTTTAAACCAATTTTTTCATAGACTAGTGCTAAATTAGATGCTAAATTAGAAACAACTAACCTGTTAATCCTAACTAACGAATTTTTGCTCGATTTTGATTGGGTGGTAACTCTTAAAAATTTTTCAAAAAGCAAATTTCTTTTAGTTTCTAGTTGATGGTTTGTATCAAATGAGTTAGAGTTTAGTACAAATTAAATAAAAGAAATTAAATTAGAAATAAAAAATCCAGGCTCAATACTGCTGTTCTCACAAAAAATAATACACAAATACAATTTAGATAAAAATATTACCAAATTATCATCAGTATATCGCATCTTGAAAATAAGATACACTATTTTACATATGTCGCAAAACCAAGATGCAATATAGCAATATACTTGGCTAAAAATTTAAACTCGATTGTATCGCATGTTGGTCATGCGATATAGCTTTATATGTGTATCTATAACCAACATGTGATACATGTCTAAATAATTTTATGTGTACCGTATATTAGTCATGTGATATACATGCAAATTCTATATCCTATGTCTAACATGAGATATAGTAATGGTAATTTTTAATTATTTTTAGCCACATTGTATTTGTGTAATTTTTTAAAAAATGATGGTTAACATGTAATAATCTCATCATTTAGTCACATGCTTTTATAAAAGATTAATGTAATGAGTAAAAAATTTATTATCTTTAACTTTTAGTCTTGCAACTAACATAGTGATCACTTAATATCTCAAAACACACATACATATAACATATACATGTATATGACGCTAGGTACCCTTAACATCCATGAGTCCATGAATCTAAATCACTAAATCTATCTGCATTCTTTCCAAGTGCAACTCCACCTACGAATAATACTACACTAGAATAATCAAGGCACTACATTAGTAGCATAGGTAGACCTTAACTACTAACACCGGCTAAGCACAAACAATATACATTTATTAAGTCGTATAGTTAATTAATTAAGTTCATTCAAATTTCTAACTTCAATATACACAACTGACAAATATATTATATTACCTAAGATGTTTTCCCAACTTACAATTAGTACTCTACAACTTTCGAAACCTAGTATAAGAAAGTATTTGAATTTTTAGAACTTGCAAATATCTTTAATCATCACCTAGCACGTACTTGTTTCACTTATTAGTGTTGTGTTATAGTCGAAATTGGGAAATAAAATTATTTTAGGACATATAGTTTCAATTATTATCTTGAAATAATGATTAAAAGGATTAATCTTTTAATTCGAAGAATTTGAAGCAATGAAGGACAAAGAAGTGATTTCACATTTCTAAACAAATGCACAGATGAAAACACAATTATGTACTTTTTTGTAACTTTATTTTAGTGAGAAATACACATTCAAGATAAGCATATGTTAGAACACAACCATCTTTCCACCTATATTCTTTTTGTGATTGAAATAATATATATATCTCTCTCTCTAAGATGTAAACAGGTAAGAACATGACCATGTTTCCACCCATTTACTTTTCTAATGTTGCTAGTTGCTAAAAATCTCTATCTTATTCGCTCCCAAACCAAACCAAAAACATTACTGCCCAAATCTAACATTCAATCTCCATCCAAAACACATCACAATACATTCCTAACCCAGAAGAGACACTAACACATGCATAAAAAGAATTTTCAATTATTTACTCAATTTCTTTTACCCTTTATTCATGAACTTTCTTCACCTGACACTTACACACGAATTTAAGTGATTTTTTTTTTTTTTTGTTGTGTTTTCACTCATTTTTGCAAAGAAAATAACTACACTCTTAATTTACATACAAGAACTTACCTAATGGTCAGTTCCCTGAGAAGAACTCACTTTCCTATTTGTTGTTTATTTAGTTATTCATTTAAAGATGCAATTGCAAACATGACAATCTTGTTTGCTACTTTTTTTTTTTAATTTTGAACTTTAAAAGACAATTGTTTAGCATTTTAGAAGTTTATTGATAAGAAAATGACAATTGTTAAATAGTTTACATGCTCTATAATTTTTATGTTGCTTTAAAAACTTTGATTGCAGCAATCTTTTATAAAATAGTACATCAATCTTTTTTTTTTTTTTAATTTCACATAACATTCCTATATAAAAAGTCAAAACTACATCAAAATCTTCATTGCCATGCATATATCACATGACATGATTAGCAATACTTCTTTGAAGTCATTAATCAAGTGAAATGATTAAAAATTTCAAGTATTCTTCACTGCCACTCCCATAATCTGATAACCAAAAGATGCAATATAGTACTCTATGAGATAGTTGCAAGGTTGTTTGCAAATATTTTATTAGGACCTTTCTTCTTTTCGTTCATCAAATCAAAGAATATTTTTGCAAAGATTTATAACTCACATATTTTAAGTTTACAACTTTGATCCCATCATTGTTCCATACTAAAACAAAAGAATCTAGAAACAAAAACCACAACATGCAATTCTATAACAAATAAACATTAAATGTACAAATAAAAGAATATGTTATTCAATAGAATGATACTTCTCACAATTATACAATATGTGGTTGCAACAGCATATAAACAATCAATTGTAATAAAACAAACAATTCAAAAAAATCAACTTTAGGACAATGTAATAAATAAAAACAATATGGGATATTGTATTCAACAAAATTTATTGTCAGCTTTTCTAATAGTAATATGTCGATAAAAAATTATCCAAAAGAGGAGAAATGGCAAGTGAGAGAGAGTAATTGATTAAGGTGATAAAAAATACTACTTGAGTTTTGAGGTATACTAGGTACTGTCTTTAAGGATATTTTGCCCTACACAAAAAATAGTAAACAATAAAAGAGTGTATCTCCCATGATTCAACAAATTCTTGTAGCAGTGGCTAGAAATAAAAAATAGCACGTGAAAAGTCGAAAACCAGCAAAAGAGGAAAAGTGAAGTGTAAAAAAATAAATGCGTAATGTTTTTTTCTTTTGAAAAGAAAATATATATTTACTGGTCTTTTGAAAATATTCAACTTCTATAACAAGTAAAGACTATAGTGGTCAGATAATTAATGAATATGATAGTGTTTTTAACTGGTACAATTTAAAATTAAGTATGCCTATAACGAGTAGTTTTCAATAACACCTACAATGAACAAACCAAAAACTTGGAATTCAAATTACCACTTGAATTTTAAAAGAATTGATTCAAAAAATTAGGGCCTTATATTTTTCTATGCATGCAAACCGAGGGGAGAGAGACAAATCTGCCGATTTGTACAAGATTTAGACTTTTAGCTCAATACTCGTGCAAAGGAGTCCATCCCTTTTTACCTTGCTCTCTACAAGTGCATACAATTGAATTGGTTAATTAGTTAATGAAATGTTTTAGTTTTAAGCAATGTAGGAAAGAAATCCTTTTGAAATATATTATTAACACATTCAATGATCCCTCACATATTTCAAAAGGATAATGATAAAGAGACCAAAAAGAAATGTTAGGTTTCTTATATGAGTGTAATGCTTCGAATCTAGTGTTTTTAAGATTATGAATCGAACCTAGAAAAATGGGACATAACATACAAAATAAATGGTGAAGCATAATGCTTTTAAACCAAGAATTTACTATAAGCTAAAATGCTCATTAATTACATCATACTCCACAAAAATTTTTGCTACTCATCATGGTTTTACACTAATAGGTCATGAATTTACTTGGTTATTCACAAGTGCTCTAGAGATTTTGCCACAAATCTCATAGGAGCAGTGCTACTCCATACTCATATAGGTCATTCCATCAAATAAACCATCTTTTAAAGGATATGGAACTTTTATTAAGAGTTTAACTCAATCTCAATTTCTTCGCAGTTTAGAATTACACATACCATAGGAGGGACATAATGTATAGTGCTATAAAAAATTAACTAATTACTTGTTATTATCCATATGAACCTATTTCATAGGATCTCCAATCATATGGGTTAGGTTACCATCATTGTTGATACCTTGCCCGATGTTTCACTTATTAATTTTCTTCCCACAGGTTTTGTCAAAGGATCGGCCAAATTCACTTCTGACTTCACATAATCTATAGAAATAATTCCATCTTCTAACAGCTGCTTCATGACATCATGTTTCAATCAAATATGTCTATTCTTCTCATTAAAGTTCTTATTCTTAGCAATGGATATTGTCACTTTACAATCACAATGCATGGATACGATGATGTAGTTTTTAAGCCTAATGAAATATTTTCCAAGAAGTTTCTTAACCATTCAACCTCATTACTACCCAATTCCAAAGCAATAAACTTTGACTCCATAGTAAACTTATCTATAATAGTTTGTTTGGTTGATTTCCATGAAATTGCACCACCACCAAGAGTGAATACATAACCACTAGTGGATTTTATCTCATCTAAATTAGAGATCCAATTGGCATCTCTGCATCCTTTAATATTGTGGCAAATCCACTATATAGAATACCATAGCTCATGGTATCTCTTAGATATTTCATTAGTCTGACTAATGCAATTCAATGATCACGGTTAGGATCATGCATATCCTTGCTCAATCTACACACAGCATATGCTATGTCAGGTCTTGAAAAATTCATTAAATGTATCAGACTTCCAATTATTTGTGCATACTTAGATTAAGCAATGAGTTACCTCTATTTTTCTTTGATTGAGCATTAGCACCATAAGGGATACTTACAGAAGTGACATCTAAGTGTCAAAACTTCTTAAGAAGTTTCTCAAAATAATGTTCTTGTGATAGCATGATACTAAAATGACTTTGCCCTTGAGCACTTAAGGGTGTGATTATTTAGCCGCTCATATCACCTCCAAGTGATATGCATAAGGCATTTGTTTATTAAGTGGGTTTCTAATCAAGTTTTAATGTGGAAAATGTTGTTAATTTAAAAAATATATATATGTAGAGCATTGTCTGTTTTTCTATGGTTTGGATTTATCAAAGTTAACCTATTTGGAAAATAAATTTATGAAAATATCTATTTATAAATATTGGCCACATGGCCCGTCAAATAAATACAACTCGATTACAAAACTTTTGAACTTAATGGTCCATATCAAATCAAAGCAAAAATATTTAGTAGTTCATTAGTTATAGTCATTCGAGTTTATGATAAAATAAGATTACAAAAAAAAAAAAAATTCATTCATTAAAACTCATAAGATCTATATCTCATACAATGCCACCTAATCTCATCTTGCGTAGCTCTCATTCCTATCAAATCATTAGTAGGTCTTAAAAGGTTAAAAATAAGCTACGAAACTCAGTACACAGTAATCGAGCACATATATGCATGTCACACATGCATAAGCTAATGCAATAATTACAAGTTAAATTTGATTAAATTTTAAGCCAGTAAACAAGTATTCCCAGTGTCCAGAAATACTAATATATACAAGAGTACTTGTGATTCCTGCCAAACAAAAGGGATAGGGTTCCCTCTGGGTGGGTAGCGGTCTAATAAGTCCCCAAAACTTACTAGAAAGAAAAGAAAGAAATAGTCTTGTTCGAGTCATCTCTTCACAGGTTGTCACCAACTAGCATGGTCTATTGTAACACTTTATAAAAGGTCCCATAACGCCATGTAACTCATCACAACTTTGTACCTACTTCTAATTAGCTATTCAATCTAAAAAATTTTCCTATCAACTACCCGTCGAGCCCAACCACACATTTTATCGAAGTCAAGCGTCTATACTACCACATCACCACAAAATTGCAATTAGATTTGCAACCAAGTATGAGGCTACCACTTCCTGGAGTAAGCAGCCAAGCAGTAACCATCACCTAATTAAGCAAAGTGTAAACTCTTAATTTGGTTATTAAGTCTACCTTAACAAGCAACACGCATTTACTACATACCTGATTGTCAGTTTGAGCTTTCTATCTCTTTCCAAGCTTGATGTCCAAAAGTTGTTCACAAATAAAGTTAGGTATGAGTTCAAGATTAACTATATTTAACCCATTTCGGTTTTTTGTTGCATATAAATCACTTTGTTTTAATCGTATTTACTTAAAATTTTTGTCTAAAGGGTTATTTTAACTCCAAAAGAGAGTTGAGAGGGGTGCTAGGGCCATGCGCAGGCCTAGGTAAGGACACAAGTGAATACATGATTGGGTATACACCCGTATATCTTGTCGTGTTCCCATACATGACTAAGAACACAACTCATGCATCGGTTTATGTACCTCCAGTGTCATTAGGCATAGAGGAACACAAATAGGAGCATAAAGTCATGTTCCAGCCGTAAATCTCAAGATAAGGTATAGAAGGAGAGATATACAACTTGATGCATGGTCTCGTATATCAGCCATGTATTCTTAGGTTTAAACTTCGGTGTAACAAAGAAGAACATGGGATGTTACACGAACTCGTATACTAGAAGTGCTCTTCTAGAAAAGATTAGATAGAGAGGTCAGAGGGATACATGGATAGATGTACGACCCCCATGTATCAACCATGTGCTTTTAGGGTTGCCATTTGTTTCATTTAGCTAAGTTATCTAGTTAATTATGTAGGTTAGCATCAATATTAGAGCTTAGGTTAACCAACCCTCAATAAACTAACTTTTGTGGGTCTCAATTCTTAACCTTTCAAGAATAGATTTCCACAGTTCATTAATCTCATATAGTCTTTAGGGTCTTTTTCTAATTATTAAGTATGAATTACTTTAGTTTTTGTGTGTCATTTTTGGACTAATGTGTTTAGATGATGTAAATTTTGAATAAGGTATTAATACTTGCTAAATTTGTGTTTTGAATTTACTTAAATGTTACTTAAAGGAAGTTTTATGCAGTTTAGGCAAGGATTGACAAAGTGCACGAGTAGTCCACAGGCAACTATACTATGCCATGTTCTTTTACACAGCTAGATATATTAGTCTGTGTATGAGTCATGGACCCTTTAGGTTTGGAGTCAAAAAGGTACACAGATGATACACGAGACCAATTATCTCCCATGTTTTTATAGAAATGATTGAGTTTAAGATCAAAGAGGAACACGAGCAAACATATGACCCCATGTACTAGCTGTGTTCTTTCGGAAAACTAAGTTTTTCCATGTTTTTGGGATAAGAGGGTTATACAGCTTGATCTACAAGCTCATGTATCAATTGTGTTCTTCTGAATTTTCGTTGTTTCAATCTTAAACCAGGATTTTCAACAAAAGGAGTTTTTAGACGACTTTTGGGGTTTGAAAAGAGATAAAAGATCATATTTAAATCTAATATTTGTTTATCATGACTCAGCATCCCTTTAAACATGTTTAGTCATAAATTTCTCAAAATATCTAAGCATGAATCTATCATCTTATAACTTTAACATCAAATATACCAAAATTCATTACTCACAAACTCATTCCAACCAAAACCGAACCTTCAAGTTACACTTAAATACCATTTAATATAACCATAGCAGACCCAACTCCAAAACCATCATAATCTTAAGAAAATATGTTAGTTTTGATGTCTTACCTCACTGTAGACGATAATTATTTTCTTGTATCAGCTGGGAAGGGGATTTAAGACTTCAAAATGGCTCTAAAACTTGATTTATTGACACCCCAAATATGTATTAACCCACTCAAGTTAGATTTGATGCTTAAAATACTAAAACACTCACATTACGACATCTTAAAATCTCATGTTTACCTCAACATGAATTTTGTTGTGATGATGGGACTCCTTCCTCTTCTAACACTACTCCCTCATCTCCATTTACTTTTTTTGAGTAAAAGACATCATATAAGCCAATTAGTGCTATACCTTTACAAATTCTACTTACTTAGCACTAAGAAGGGGTTAGGTTTTAGAGACCTTACCTTAGCTTTTAAGAAGGTATCTCAAAAGGGAAGGAGGTAGAAAAGGAAAAAAAATATTTATATGGAAATGGGAAAAGGGGCATAATTAGGATTTTAGACAAGAAGAAGATGATCCCCTTTTAGGATTGTACCACATGGCATCATCTTAAGTGTATAAAGTGTGTGTAAGAATCTTAGCTAATTTTTAACAGTTTAAGGTTTTAAATTAATCTCTTGGGCTAATAATGATGTAAATATTTCAAATAAATATTATTTATTTACAATAACTAGATTTTGACTTTTTAATTCGTGTAAATTCAAGGTAAAATCATAATTTTACAAAATCAAAGCTCCTAACTATATTTTTTTTATTTTTCTTGTAAGACCTTTCATTCAAAGAAACCATTACTAAATTCTACTTTACTTTATCTCAATATTCAATTTTTTTTTGTTTACTTTTAGAAATTTTGCTTCTTGGTTTATAGTGAAATTGGAAATTTTAAAAACTTTTGTCATTTAAATTTATTTGTAATCTCAATTGGCTTCTATTGACTTCACTTGATTTTAATTTCTTATGATTGGTATCAAGATCATTTCAGATATGATCATCCTTTCTTATAATTTAACATCCAAAATAACACTTGCTTTATCTACGTCTTTCATATTAAATTTAAAAGCAAGAAGAGACTTTATTTTATGTACTACGTCAAGACTAGTACCAAAGATAAGTATGTCATCTACATATAAGCATATAATCACACAATCATTATCAACAAGTTTTGTATAAACACATTTACACATTCAAGAATAGAGAAACCATCTTTTAACAAAACTTGGTTAGCTTTCTCATGCCATTGTTTTGGAGCTTATTTTAAATAAGATAAATATCTAAGAAGTTTGCAAGCTTTCTTTTCTTGACCCGGAACAACACATCATTTTGGTTGTATCATATAAATTTCTTCTTCCAAATCCTCATTTACAAAGGTTTTTTTCATATCAATTTGATGAATAAAAATTTTATGAATCCAAGCTAAAGCAATCAAAACTAAAATAAAAGATATTGTACTTACAGGTGCAGAAGTATCAAAATAGTCAACATTTTGCTTTTGAATAAAACCTTTAGCCAATCTTGCCTTAAAATTATCAATTGAAGCATCATGATTTAGTTTCTTTCTGAAAATCTCTTTAATGCCATTAAGTTTAGCTCTAGGAGGGAAATCAACCAATTCCTTTTTTTTTTTTTTTTGTAAAATAGAATCAATTTCAACTTTAATGGCTTCTTTTCAAAAATGGTATTGCATCTGAAGAGGAAATTGCATCAGAAGAAGCTAAAGGATCATTTTCAACAAGATAGCTTTAAAAATCAATTCCAAAAGAATTTTCTTTCCTTGGTCATTTACTTCTTCTCAATCCCCTATTTTTAACAACATTTTCAAAAATTGATGCATGAGAAGTGTTTTTAGACATTGTTCCATGAGAAATATTTTTAGAATTAAAGGAAATATGTGTTCAAAGAATTCAACATTTTTTATCTCAATAATGGTGTTACAATCCAGCACATCACTTTTTAAACAATAAATTTATATGCAACACTATGTTTAGCATATCCAATAACCTATTTTTCTTTTATTAGGATTATGAAGCATAATTTTAGCAAGACACTCCCACACTTTCAAATATTTTAAGTGAAGAGAATAACCTATCCAAAGTTCATAAGGGATTTTCCATGTTCTTTAATAAGGTATCCTATATTGTATGTGCCATGCTGTTAATATAGCTTCACCCAAAAGATTTTTAGGTACATTAAAACTAACAACCATACAATTCATCATTCTTTTTAAAGTTCTATTTTTCCTTTTAGCTACTCCATTTGATTTAAGGGACGATGGAGTTATTTCATGAATTATTCCTGAAAAAAAATAGAAGACAATAATCTCTCATTACTTTATTCATTTGCTGGAGGGAAAAATATCTACAAGTATATAGTCTAGTCAAGAAAGAAGAGAAAGTCTAGTCAAAATACAAGAAAGAAAAAAATTATCTATTAAAAGCCTAGCAGAATCTTCTATCAACTAGCATAATCTTCCATAAAAAGGTTGATACTATAAAGGAAAAAAATAAAAAATATATATAATAGAAAAATAAAACATTGACCTGGTAATAAAAAATCTAAAAATCTTACACCCCTCCTCAAGTTAAGGAAGTGATATCTATCATTCCTAGCTTGCATAGAATTTCTGTGAAGCGGCTATGTTGGTTTTCTCTCATTTATGGATTTTGATGATAATAAAAAGAGTGAAATAGCATTTGTTGTGAGTTGTGTTGTCAGAAAATTTATCAAGAAGATTAGAAATTAATTCCTTACAAAACTCAGAAGGATACTCAGAAAGTTAGGTAGAAGGTACATTGCTTATAAACAAGTTCTTAAACCAAGGCAGAAGATATATCAGAAGCAAAGTCAGAAGGTGCGATATAACCTGGCATAAGGTATATTAGAAGTAAAGTCAAAAGGTGCGATATAACCTTTTATGAAGAAAAACAAATTTTAATCGATCCATTGAAGACCTAGCTCCAATGATTGGATGTATTTGGGAAATATATTCAATCTGTTCCACATAAGTTGGTTCAATATCCACAGGGTTTTCATTTTACAGATTTAAATATAATCATGACAATTCAAGTTTATTTTTTTTTTAATTCTGAATATTATGGACGAATTGCATAAGAGAAAATGAAGGAAATATATACATAAATGAAGTATAAGACACAAGCGAGGAATTATAGAGCTTGTCCAAGATCAGATTAGAATCAATAAATCTGATGAGCGGTAATAAAAGAAGATGAAGCATGAACAGTGGCAGACGAGTTCAACGGAAAATTGATTCGAATTTCTTTTATTTGAGAATTTTATGCATGATTATAGTGATTTGAGGTTATCCCAATCTTATGGAAGTTTATCAGATGTTCTAATTTCAAAAGCAAGGTAGATTATGAAGAAAAACTTGAAGGGACTTTGTCAAACGAAAAACATAGAAACAGAGCTTATCATATCGTCTTTCTCGAAAATTTGAAATTGAGGCCTATCTGGAAAATTCAAATTCGAACCTTGAAGGAAACAAATAAAATCTAGGAGCTTCAAGTCAAAAGATACAACAACATACATAGAGGATAACATCTCGAAAAAGAAAAAGAGTTCAAAAGAGCGAAATTGTGTATTCGTTACTGTTCATCTTCTTCGTTGCAACACTATCGAGGATTGTTATTGTTTTCCTCAGATTTTGAATTACTTATTGTTTGAGTGATTGTGAGTTGCAAGTAGGCTCAATAGTTTGATTGTTTGAGAGAATCAAGCTAAGTGAATTGTGAACTTCTTGTAATGATTTTCATTGATTGGAATAGTGGAACAAAACCGGTGTGGATTACCGGTGACCCTGGCTTGGAGCTGGAAGAGAAGATTGGCGCTCAAGGCGGAACCTCTATATATCGAATTTGCAATCTCTTCTCTCATTTCTTTTTATTTTCGTGCAAATTTAATTTCATTTGCTGCATGAGTTCTTGAGTCAAAGGGTGAAGCAGAGAGTAGTGTAGTTATTGTTCTTGAGTCAGAGGGTTAGTCAGAGGGTGTTTCAGAAGGTTCCAAAGAGAAAATTTTTAAACTTAAAATCAAATTTTTCGTGAACTTGATTACTTTGTTTTGATCTACTGTGCTGTTAAAAAGTTTTAACTCGTTAATTTCATCTTTTAAGAAAGATCAAAAGCCATTTTATAATATAATCAAGAGGTGTGGATTTCTTGTTTGAATCTTTGAAAAAGAAACTTTTATAACCAATTCACCCCCTTTCTTGGTTATCTTTTCGAGACCAACAGGCTACTTGATAATGACTTTGTAAGAACATCAATAAGTTGATCTTAAGAGGGCACATGATGTAATTTTATTCCTTCGTCTTTAATCTCAAACTTAATGAAGTGTCGATCCAATCCCATATGTTTCATGTGATCATGTTGTACTGAGTTTTTCACAATATTCAATGCTGATTGGCTATCATTATACAAATGACTATTCTTAACCTCTATTCCCAAGTCATGTGAGAGCCTTTTAAGCCAAATAGCTTCAGAAATTCCTTATGCAATTGCTCTATACTCAACTTCTGTACTACTTTTTCTTTTTATTTCTCCAAGTTATAAGATTATCCCATATTTTAGTACAATATCCAGTTGTAGATCTTCCATTAACAAAGACTTCAATATCTCTATTTTGTGTCTTTCGAATAAATAATCCCTTACTTGGAGTACCTTTTAAATACCTCAGAATATGATTTACTCCATCCATATGATGTTTAGTGAGAATGCATTTCGTGGCTAACCATACTAATAGAATGAGCCAAATCAAGTCTAGACATAGATAAATAGATTAGCCTTCTTAGTAACCTTTGATATTGGCCTTTATCAATTGGAATATCATCCACCATAGCAGAAGTACTTTTCCAATTTTGTGGTAAATGAGTAGTCATAGGCTCTGTTTCTTCTAGCAAGTCAAGTATGTATTTTCGTTGACTAATAAAGATTACCTTCTGGTTCCTAGAAACTTCCATTCCTAAGAAAAATTTCAACTCCCCAAGCTCTTCTTTAATTTTCTTCTTCAAACTATCTATCTCCATTGCATCATCATTGGTGATGATTATATCATCCACATACACTATTAAAATTGACTTGAGTCTAGAATTCCCTTGTATGAAAAACAAGGTGCGCTTTGCTTGACTCTGTTTGTACCCCAGTTGCAACAATGTATCGCTAAACTTTGTAAACCAAGCTCTTGGAGATTGCTTCAACCCATCCAAGGATTTCTTCAATTTACATACCTTTCTTTTATCGCTATCAGATTGAAAACCAGGTGGAATTTCCATGTAAATTTCCTCTTCCAATTTCCCATTAAAAAGGTATTTTTTACATTCAACTAATGTAATGGTCAATCTAAATTTTCTACAAGAGATAGTATTACTCTAATGGAATTCAACTTTGTGACTGAAGAAAATGTCTCTTCATAGTCAATTCCATATGTCTGTGTGAATCCTTGTGCAACTAACTATGCCTTATAGTGCTAAACACTCCTATAAGATCTATACTTGATATTGAACACCCATTTCCTTCCAACCGTTTTCTTACCTAAAAGCAAGTCAATTAATTCCCAAGTATTGTTTTTGTATAAAGCTCTCATTTTTTTAGGACTGCTTCCTTTCATCTTGGATGTCTTAGAACTTCATCAATATTCCTAAGAATAATCTCACTGTTTGCATGTGCTAAGCAAGCTCCATACCTTAGAGATAACTTTGAAAGATTTTACATAATTTGAGATGGGATATTTGGCACAAACCAGTCTCTCTTTTCTCAAAGCTATAGGCAAATCAAGATTGTCCGCTTATGGCACATGCTGACTCTTGTCCTCCTCATTTGATTGGACCAAAGGTTGCAGGTTTGATGATTAGCTATGCTTGGAAATTTTTTGTCTCCTTGTGTAAACTTTGAGTTCATCCTTTTCTTGAATAGATTCTGGTTTGGAAGGTTTTAGAATTTGATCATTCTCTAAAAGATAAGTATGATCATGGTTGGGTTGCGGTTGATCAATAATGTCAAGTAATGAATTTGGTAGCTAAGAAGTATTTGACAACAATAACTCAGGTTTAGAAACAAAAACCTTAAAGTTGAAGTAATCAAGATGAAGAAAAAAAGGTAAATCATGTTGTCGTTGTTATATTTTTAAGTCCCTCTGATTAGTTGAATTGAAGTATGGTTGATTTTCTAAGAAAAAAAGCATCTGCAGTAAGATAGACACGTTTTATGGGTAGATGGTAACATTTATACCCCTTTTGAGATGGAGAATAATCAATGAATATCCCTTTCAGAGCTTAAGATTCCGATTTATGTTTATTTTTAGCATTGTTTAGAAAGAACATAGTACAACCAAATACTTTAGGTGATAAGGAATTCAAAAGGAACATGTAGGATATACGTCTGGAAGAACACTTAGAGGAGTTCCAAAATTAAGGACCTTTGAAGGAGCATGATTGATAAGATAGGCAGCTAATAACACTGCATCACCCTAAAAAGTGTTTGGAACAAAGTTAGTGAACATTATGGCTCTTGCGGTTTCTAAAAGATGTCTATTCTTCTGTTTTGCAATATCATTTTGCTAAAGAGTATATAAACATGAGCTTTGGTGTATAATACCATTCTCATTAAGATAGTTCTTGAATTCATTAGAAATGCTCCTTAGCATTATCGGTACAGAGTATTTGAATGTTTTCTTTCAAAAATTCATCACAAATTTATGAAATTGCTTGAGCATATGGAAGACATTCAATTTTTCTTTTAAGAGAAACAGCCAACAAACTCGTGAATGGTCATCAATAAAAGTAACAAACCATTTATAACCATTATAAGTGGAAATTTAGAAAGGTCCCCAAATATCATTGTGAATCAACTAGAAAGGTTTTGATGGTTTGTATGGTTTAACATGATATGGAAATTTTGATAGTTTTTCTGTGATACAACGTTCACAACTAAGTTCATCCACCTTTTGTTCTCAAATAACTTTAAGTACAATGATTTAAGTATGGAAAACTAAGATGGCCCAAACGTTTATGCCATACATTTTTTGGTATTTAAGATTGAAACAATAGAATTAGATCAGAATTACAACTATACCTAATTTCTATTTAGCTAAGTAGTAAAGACATCATGTTCTTTAGCGCGCTAATCATCTTCCCCGAACTGGTCCTGCAAAACACAATTGCTTGAGGTGATAGCACTTGGTATTTCATATCTTTAACTAAATTATTTACTGATAGCAAGTTATATTTTAATTTAGGAAAATAATGTATCCCTTAATGTCAAATCACCCAAGTGCACTATCCTTTCCTCTTGCAACTATAAAATCTCCATTAGCTACATATATCTTGCTCAGATTATCACACATGCTTAGATTATCAAAGTATTGTTTTGAGTTCCATATATGGTCAGAAGCTCTTATGTCTATGATCTAAGTATCACCTTTCAAATTATTAGAGAGATATAAACAAGTATCTTTGTTTGGCTATAGCTACCGATGAGGACTCAGTTACCTTACTATTATCACAATTAATTTGAGTCTAATCCAATATTTGTTGAAGGAGATTTATTTTGATCTGATTGCAAATTCAATCCCATATTTGGACTTCTTAAAGGAACAACTCCTGTTGCTGAAGTTCTTGAAGAAGCAACCTCTACCATTTGGGCATTTCGAACACCTTGGTACTTTCTGCCATGGCTTAATTTTTGCATTTTATGGCTTGCAATGAAGCTTCTAGCAAGTGTCTCTTGTATGGTTAGCTTGCGACAATAATCACACCATTGTCTGTCTTGTAAAAGTGTTCTTGATGAGAATCTCAACTTGTAACGAATGACAAGAATCCATAGCCAATGCTAAAGCACTATTGTTTGGATCATCTATCTTTGCTCTTAACATCACCTGTCTACGACTTTCCTCACGAAAAACTTCTAAAAAAGCTTCCTTAATTGTTGGTAATGGCTGCTTCCCAATCAAACAGTCTCTCACTTCATCCAAGTCAGAATTCAACCCATGTAGAAAATCAAAGACCTTATCTTTTCCTTGCATCTTTCTATAATTTGCTCCATCTTCCATGCATCTCCAATCTATCTCATAAAAGATATCCATTTCCTGCCACAATTCCATCAGTAAATAAAATTTTTCTGTCACACTCATATTACCTTGAATAGTTGTTTTAAGGCGAGATCTTATCTCAAAACATTGAGATGTATTCTCCAGATCTAAATAAATCTCTTGCACATGCTTCCATATCTCCCTTGTTGTTTCACAAAATAAGTATGTTCTTCCAATTCGTAGCTCCATATAATTTATAAGTCATGCCATCATAAGGGAATTCTCCACCTCCTATGCTGCATATTCATTTGAACCATGATCAGGAGCATTAGTAGTACTGATTAAATATCCTAGTTTTCCTTTACCACGAATCACTAATTTTATTTACTAAAACCACTCTCTAAAATTTACCCCATTCAATTTAAGTTGGGTAATTTAGAGAGAATGTTGATCAAGAATTGATGGTGCTATAAGTTTGGTATTTTCTATTATACTTTCACCAGAATATGTACCAAAACTAAGTTTGATTCCTGGTGTGATGGATTGATTTTTTAGAGTAGAATCATCCATAATGATTCTACCTTAGTTGGAAAAGAAGAGAAACCAACTAAGCTCTAATACCATGAAAAAAAATAGAAGATAATAATCTCTCATTACTTTATTCATCTACTGCAGGGAAAAATATATACAAGTATACATTCTAATCAAGAAAGGAAAGAAAACTTGGTCAAAATACAAGAAGAAAAAAAAATCACCTATTAAAAGACTAACAGAATCTTTTATAAAAAGACGAACATAATCTTCTAAAAAAAGTTTGATACCATAAAGAAAAAAATAAAAAATATATAACAGAAAAATAAAACATTGACCAGGTAATAAAAAATCTAAAAATCCTACAATTCCTTCATTTTCACAATATTCATTAAGAAAAATATATTTACCAGCTCTGCCTGATCTAACTCTTTTAATCTTCTTATTTTACTAGTTTTCTACCTCAACTTTATACATTAGAAATATGTCAAAAGCTTCATCTTTATTTCTAAATGAAATAAACTTTTGTATATTTAGAAAAATCATCTATAAATGTTATATATATATCTTTTAGTACCTCTAGTCATGATTTGTTTCAAATCTCCAAAATCAGTGTGAATTAAACTTAATAGTTCAAATTCTCTAAATATAAATGCATTTGTTTTCTTAGTTTGTCTAAATTCAACACAAACTTCACACTTGTACATGCTTGAATAATGTCATCTTCTTAAACCAAATTTGCTTTTAGTTTAGTCGGATTACCATTTAGTCTCGTTCTCTTCTTACTTTGAGTAGCATGATATCTAGGTTTGCCACTTACAAAGCAGTTGCCTCTCTTCTTTAGTTTAGTGGGATTACCTTTAGGCTTATAATTAGTTTTCTTTTAGTACCTTTCATATGGCTTATGAGGCTTGTATTCCATCAAATTTGCCTTGCTTACAATCTCCTTCCCTTTAACGGCTTAAGACTCGTTTTGATTAGTGTCTTCAATGATGATGTGAATACTCAAGTCAACAAGTGGAAGTTGTTTACGCTTGTGGTTAGGATATTATTTGTAGTTGCTCCATGATTGAGGCAACTTTTCTAGGAATAAACCAACCACAAACTCTTGTTGTAGCATGATATTTTTATACTTGAGGTCTTCCATTAGCTTGTGGTACTCATTGATTTGTAGCTTGTGCTTTGTCCTCGACCATCTCCCATTTGTAATATTTCCTAATGAAAATATTCTGTTTTCTAGCATCTTCAGCAGTGTACTTGGTGATCATCGAATCCAAATCTCCTCTACTTCCTTGTAAGAGCAAAAAACATCGAACAACTCATTAGATAAAGTGCTTATCATAGTATGCCTACATACCTTGTTTGCATGAGTCCAAAGCTCCATTTGTCTAGAGGATAAATCTACAGGCTTAAAGTCAATAAGAGCATATGCAACACCTCATATATCTAGAATCGAGAAGATGTGTTCTTGCCATCTCTTAAAGTTATGTCCATCATAAATTTAAATTTTTCATATATATGGAAATGACTTTGCATAAGGAATGGTAGGCAGAATTGAAAGTGCAGGTGTGTTAGTTGCAATAGCCTCATGAATAGTAGTGGCTATAACATTGATAGTAGGAGGTGCAGGGGCAACATCAACAGAATGATTAGTGATCATACTATCTTTAAGATTGTTGGATAAAATACTACCTGAGGCATGCTAGGCACTATCCTTAAGAATAGTTCACCTTACACAATAAAAGAGCTTATACCCTAATATTCAACAAGCTCTTTTCGAAAACCAATAGAAGAGGAAAAGTGAAGTGTAAAAAATCAAATACGTAGTGTAAATTTTTTTTTTGAAAAAAAAATGTTTACTAGTCTTTTGAAAATATGTAAATTCTATAACAGGAAACAACTATAACAACTAGATAATTATCAAATATGATAACGTTTTTAACGAGTATAGTTTAAAATATGTAACGCTTATAACATATATAATTTTTAATAAAACATACAGCAAGCAGAGAAAAAACTTGAAATTCAAATTACCATTTCAATTTTAGAAGTATTGGTTCTAAAAATTAGGCCCTCATATTTTTCGATGCGCATAAACTGGGGGAGAGGCAAATCCACCGGTTTGTACTAGATTTAGACTTTTGGCTCAATACACATGCACGCGAGCCCATCCCTTTTTCCCTTGCTCTTTATGAGCCCATGTAATTAAATTGGTTAATAAGCCGAGGAAATATTTTTGTTTTAAGCAATGTGGGATAAAAATCCTTTTGAAATATACTATCAACACATCTAACAATCCCCCTCATATTTCAAAAGGACAATGATAAAGAGACCAAAAAGAAATGATGGGTTTCTTATGTGAGTATAATACCTCGGATCTTGTGTCTTTAAGACCATGAACGAGACCTAGAAAAATGAGACATAACTTACAAAATAAATGGTAAAACTTAATGCTTCTATAAACAAAGAATTTTGCTATAAGTTAAAATACTCATTAATCACATTATAGTCTACAAATTTCTACTACTCATCATGGTTTTACGCTAATAAGTCATTTGCTTACCTAGTTATTAATGAGTGCTCTAGAGATTTTATCACAAATCTCATAAGAGCAGCCTTACTCCACACTTATATAGTAAGAGATGGTGTAGATTATGCAAAACCACGACTGATGCAAGAGTAAACATTAGTTGATGATGGAAGCTCTAATGATTCAGGAGTCTGAAATTTCATGGAGTCCAACTCTTATTTAAGACCATGAAGGAGTTTAACTAGCACAAGTCTACCACATTGTTTCTACTTCTCTCTCATATTAGTACTTAGAGGCATCACACCATTTATTTCTTCTAAACATCTTTTTACCCCCGCCATAATATTCAATAAAAATATTTATCTCCTATTGCAGTTGAAAGAAATTAGCCAAAACATCCTACGTGCATGTGTCATTCAAGCCTTGACATCAGCACGGGGCGGTTCCGAACCGGGAACCGCCCCGAACCATCACCGGCGATTCCGGACCGGGAACCGCCCCGTGGGTGACGGTTCGGCGTGGTGGAACCGTCGGTTCAACTGGGTCCGGAACGTTATTCCGGAACCGGAACGGCGGTTCCAACCCGCCAGAAAGAGGAAAAAAAAAAAGGAAAAAGGAAAAATGGAGAGCGTGCGGGGCATTTGAAATTTGGGAGAGGGGGGGGGGGCCTTGCAGGACTTAGGGATTAGCGGGTAGAGGGGGGCAGGGGCGTAGGGGGGGGGGGGGGGGTAGCAGGGGCAGCATTTGAGGGAAAAATTAAAAAAAAAAAAAAAAAATACGGCGCATTTGAAATTTGTTTTTGTTGATTTTATGATTTTTGTTTTCTTTATTTTTCCAAAAGTTAAAAAAAAAAAAAAAAAGGGTTCACGTGGAACCGGAACCGGAACCGCCAGAACGGCGGTTCCTTGGAACCGTGAACCGTCCGGCTCTCGCGGTTCCGGTTCCGGTTCCACGAAATGTGGAACCGTGAACCGGCGGTTCCGGTTCGGGTCCGAACCGTGCCGACCTCTAATTCAAGGCATAGAGGGACTTAAGGTAATCCCAAACTTCTTTACAAGAGTTAAAACTGTTACATAAGTTAAATAACTAAGTTTCCATTGAATTCCAGAGCAAATGAAGAATTGAAGATATTGTTTGTCAATTTAATCCCATTCTGCATATTTGCGATATCTTTAAGAGGTGAGTCTGTCAATATATTAAGATGTCCCTAACCATGAAAGAAGCTTAAACCGTACAAGCCCAATGAAAATAATCATTCCCACTCAATTTATTAGATGTAAGCGCTGGAGCAAAAAATGAGGCAATATAATGACTGATTTTGAATCCATGGTAGTTGACTGATTGATTTATCTCCTCAGTATGAAACGACTAAATTATTCAAAGACAAAACAAAACAAAAATTTACTGATCATTCTTACAACAATATCACATATAACAAGAGCCATCGTATAAGAACCTTGAATCACCACATAAAATCACATAAGCACAAATGGATTTGATAACTACCACTAAGCTTCACAATAAAAAGAGGCAAACTTACTGCAATGATTTATGGAGTGGCAGAATCGTGTTTCGGCGTGGCAGAATCCCGTGTAAACTTACTGTGGTGGTTCATGGAGTGGCAAAATTGTGTCTTGGAGTGACAAAATCGTGTGTAAAAGTGGCTAAAAGTAGGTTCAAATTAGGGCTACAATTGGGGCTTCAATTGAGCGTTGGAATTGAAGTTTCACTTTAGGGTTGCAATTTAAGGTTTGTACAATGGTGGTGATGGGTTTGTATAGTGGAGTAGTTGTGGTGGCCAGTTTGTTGTTGCAGTGAGTGGTGTGGTGGTAGCGGGTATGTGGCTGCAGTTGATGGTTAGGGTTTAGTTTGGTTAGCTACAATGGCTGTTGGTACAAATTTATGAAAGTTTGTGACAGTAGCTAAGAATTCATTCATTTGGCGGTATAATGGTTGCAGATTTTGATGGTAGGTAATTTATTATAAGTCAACCATGCTCTGACATCATATTAAATTTGATTAGCAAAAGTGTGTTAAGTTTAATGACATCCTAATACAATAATTTATATATATATGTTACAGGATTACCTTTTAGCCTGTGATACTCTTTAACAGTTATCCTATGATTCCATTTTATTGTTCCCTAGAGTAACAATGGATCCACCATGCCAAAATGTTTTCATCCACCTTGTTATCTCGGTTTACATCCATAAAAGCGCCAAAATGCAAAAACAAGAAGAAATTTTAGCAAGCAACCATTCATCTACATTTGCTTTTCTTAAGAAGAAAAACAGGGGGAAACAAGCAATATGTCAGAAAATGAATATTAAAACTAAGATACAAATACTACGAGAAGATGGCCGAAAAAAGGAAAAACAGAATAGGAAAAACTCTCCTTCTAACTCAATCTCTACTCACAGAAAATGACCACAAAAACCCCTTATGTGACCTCTCCTTATCTTACTGTTCCATGGCAAGCATTGTGCTACCGAAAATACGCTGTACTTACAGCCTGCAGGGCCTGCTCGGCGGATTTCTAACATTTGGAAATGGAAAAGAAAACTGTTAAAAAGCCACTTATTTACATATGAAATCAAACAGTTGAGCAGTAAGTGAAGAAGTTCAAGTCATGGTGGTAAACACTGAGCTGCTTCACCCAGGAGTGTGCCGCGCTTTGGAGATGCATGAAGTCCAAGTATTCCCAGCTCTCCGGATTCACCCAAAGATCGCCGTGCATCTTGTATGTAGCAATTCCAAATGGAGCAAGGGAAATACGGTCCTGGTCCTTGTCCCTGGCATTCATGTTCAGTCTACGGTCTACACAATCACTAGAGCACTGGCAGCAATGGCCCGTCACTTCATTGCAGCAGTGGTCTTTCTCTGCAGTGTTGTCACAAAACTGCTTGCCATTATCTGAGAAAACATTGCAGGAAAAATATAACTTACTCTTAAGGAAAACGAATGGAATCACAAATTATGCCCTCAGGCTTTGCAAACTATCTTTTACATTGCATTATTGCAACTAATAATTTAAAACCCACTTCTTTAATGAACTTCTAATTAGTTTTTGAGCATATATAGCGATTAGATAGACAATTTTAGGGAAGAAGAATAGCCATGGACAACAACCCTCTCCAGTGACAATGACTATAGGAACTTGCCATTATCTGAGAAAACATTGCAGGAAAAATATAACTTACTCTTAAGGAAAACGAATGGAATCACAAATTATGCCCTCAAGCTTTGCAAACTATCTTTTACATTGCATTATTGCAACTAATAATTTAAAACCCACTTCTTTAATGAACTTCTAATTAGTTTTTGAGGATATATAGCGATTAGATAGACAATTTTAGGGAAGAAGAATAGCCATGGACAACAACCCTCTCCAGTGACAATGACGATAGGAACTTGCAAGACCTTGGTGAAATTAATTCTCAAATGAGTGTTTGCTTTGATTGGCTGCAAATCAAAACCTTAAGACATGCACATAGCGAAAAGAACTAGCAACTATGCATGCAATTAAGAGACCAGCCTTGTAATTTATCAAGTCTCCATACTTGATTAGCTCAGACAGGACACTGATATGTTTTGAAAAAGATCAGAGGCACGAGGATGCAAACTAAATCCAACAACATGAAGTGAAAAGCCAACAATTCCCACCTACGTGCAATGAAATGATGATTTATTTTTCTTCCACATATTCATAGCTAAATTGATATGCACAAAGCCTTGTTATCTGATAAAATCAGTCAAGTCAGACACATCTCACGGGAACAAGAAGTGACCCAGCATTGCCTATTGACCAAAGAGTGAAAACTAGGAAAACTCACGAATATTTAGACTGACTTGACAAGGTTCATGGGAACATTTCTTGAGAATTCTGGTTGTAGATTCAAGGATGTAGTCTTAAGCGCTGAGTAGCAAAGTTTCTATGGCCTTGATATTCAATCAGACAAACATGACAACATGATGTGTGAATAGGTGCTGCACCAATCCCCTGAAGCAATTTCGGAACTGAAATGAGAAGTTCTTCATTCATCTATGCATATGCCTTTGAAAATTAAAAAAATAAAATAAAATGAAAAAGAAAACCCTGTTCAGACAAAGTTAGTCTTCTGACACACCAATCTTATTGTACTTCTATACGACGATAATGAGAATTTAAACATGTCTAGAATGCATTAATTTCAAAACATGGAATTGCAAAGTTAATCCACATCAAAACTTTGCATGTCCATGGCAAATGCCAGCATCTCCACTTCTTTCCAATGTGCTACTCTAAGGTTATATCAAAGGTTTCCATACGAAGATAACTAGTCAATTTCCAATTCTAAAATGGTGCATATTGATTATTGCATCAATGCAACACGACGTCAATATTCAGGACTTCCATGTGCGTTGCTACTCTAGTGGAGATCTTAGAATGAAATGCTACCTCACAAATAGTTGGCCCATGCATTAATAAAGTCTTCAGAAAGAGCTATTCTCAAAGCAGCGAAGTGATGACGAGCATCTACAGTTCTCAATTTAATGTTTACTCAGTGATAGCTTGCAGTTAATCCAATACCTAGAAAAGACGAGGACAGCGTATGGCAAGTAAGGAAGCAAGCCGACAGATCTTTCTCTGTGCTACTTGGAATATGGTATATTGGATACCTGAAAAAGGAAGAATCCAGGGGTTATTTCCTTTCCCTATGAAGAAAAGACATTAGCACTGTTTCGTTGCTCAAACCATTAAAGCTTAAGGCAAGAGATAGTAAATTAAAAATGAGAAGCACAAGGAAACATTTTTATTGTCGTGTAAAAGTAAGGATAAGAAAAAGCTATGGTATTAAGATACCATCAAGAGACACCAAACAAAGAAAGCACCAATCTTGTCAACCGAATTATATGGAGCTACAGTCGTCAATACAGAGGAAAAATTCTAATTCAGAAAAGAAGCTTCTCCACTAAATCACAATCTTTGTGGAGACATGGCATAGCTTAGGCAGCAAAAATCATTTCCATGGCACAATAAGAAAGAAGTCTTCTTACGTGGAAATTAGGCAACAAAACTACAAACAGCTACTTGTTTGTTATCTAATGGAGATTAGCCTCAAGATAGGTGGTATGCTTATTATGTTCCATAATATTCATCTGTTCAAGCAGTGATTTATTTCTAATTGGTAGAACCAGGAAAGAAAAGCTCAAATTTCGTAAAACCACGGACGGAGGAAGCAATTTCCATTACCAAGCAACAGCCATCCAACTTGCAGGAGAAATATCCACGCTCTTGAGAGTTTTCAAAGCTGTATGATCCTTCGCCAATTCATCTATCTACAATATAAATCAAAATGCTGTTTATGGTCTTCTCCAAAGGTTAAAAATTCTAGGCAATCATTTTATCACTAATAGATGGAAGGGACCAAGAACAAAAACACAGAAATAGGGATGATATTCCTCCATAAGCAAAGTCCTAAAAGAGATACCTTCATTGCCAGTGGAAGTCTCTGGTTAGGTGGGCATGTCTCAAAGTATTCCAAGTACACGTATCCAAACTTATCCTTCATCGACCACGAAACAACTTGGTCTAGACTTGAATCGTCCGAGATGCTATCCCAAGCTTTACTGGAGTTGTTGCTATAAGATCTCGATAGTTTATCACTCCCACTGTCATCACTCCAGGAATCACTTTCAAATTCCACCGAAACACTACTCTCTCTTCTGTTCCTATAAACATCAAGAAAAAACAAAAAGGACAACATTCTTTCAAACCATTTTCCTAAGCGATCACATGAAAAAACTAAGACAACGAGTGGATGTAGCATGTTGATATATTAGCAAAAGTACCTGTTGCTGGCAATGGATTTATCAGTGAAAATTTGTAACGCTGAGAGATAGGGAACGTAGTATTGCTTAACCGTCGTTCCATCATGTAAAAGGACATGAGTTTCAGCACCATAGGTACTCCATTCTTCATAACTTTCCCAGAGATCATTCAAAGTATAATACTCGATCATCTCCTTTCCAGCGGGTTGCCATAACGGATTGATATCAAGAGCATGGCTCTGCAGAACATTGACAAGAGACGGTATTAATGAGCATTGGTCAAATAAGAGATTTCCAAATTATTCAAGTATGGTTCAACTATCATTCTTTTATCTTTCAAGCACATATGATTCAAGAATATCATTTCCTGCTCATAAACTAAAAGGTATGATTCAAAAAATTACTTGGATTGCTATTGAGTTGAGCTCGAACTCAAATTATTCAACTAGTTTATAGAATTAAAATTAACTTTAGGCTACTAACTCGAAGAGCTTAGATCCTAATTAAACTTCACACGAGTAATGTGTAAATTGATGCTGGCTCAACTTTGAGTTAGGATAAAATTTTAACTAGAAAATGAACAAGTCTCCTTGAATTTATCAAGATTGGTCAAACTTCTTGAACACTATCATAGGTCGAATGCGTGCTTAAAAAGCTGAACCTCAATCAAGTTTTACTTCAAATGGCATTCTCGTGGTTTTGTTTGTTTACGAGGTACTCACGTACAGTGAGTGATTACTGACACAGAGTAATGAGTGTAGATTTATTTATTTACCAATTTTTTCAAAAAAAAAATAAATAAATAAAGAGTCTACTCCTACACCTACCTTAACTCCCACAAGCCAGACGTCATTAGTGCTGTCGGCATGATAAAAATTACGCTAACCCAATAATTGTATCATAATACAATTACTTCATCACAAGCAGTATTATATAAAAAGTAGTTTGAGAAAGGGGGACGAGGGGGAGCTATTGAACCCATTTTCACCATTAAATAAAATCGCAAAAAAAAAAAAAAGAAAAGAAAAGAAAAAGTAAAAAGCCTTTTTTCCATTTTTTTTTTTTTTTTTTAATATTCCCCTTTTGTTCCTCCGAGCATTTCAATAATCATAGTAGTATCTCCGTAGACAATAAAAATATAAAACAGTACACAAGATGAGTTCCAAATTCTTTGGATCACGGCCTGTTTTTGATGGTATCAGATTTGCATTAGATCAACATTCACAATCCATTAATTATATATGTATTGATTTAATATCGGTTCTATTCGGTTATTTTATGAATAAAACAGTCTCGTATTATATTAGTAGCAATTATTAAAAAATGACGTCGAAATAATACCAAATCAGTGTACTTGAATCATCTTCATTTTTTGAATTTAAAAACTTGAAATAAAACGAAACATGGAAGGAAAGGAGGGGATATGCGAATCATTAGGAATATTACCAATAGATGTAAGTACAGTGACTATTAAGGATAAGGGTGTCAATTGGACCAGCACCGTTGAAACAAGTAAACATGCGAAGGCCCACATTCGTATTTAACGAATATGTTTGGCACATTTAACATGTACCAATCACCATGAGTGATCAATTTGATTTTCATCACTATTAAAAAGTTTAGATATATTATTATATAAACATACCCTATTAATGCACATCCCGAACTCCTATATTCTTATCCTTTCTTCCCAATAGGATTAAAAAAAAAGATAAAATAAAGAAAAACCATAGGTTTCAACAATCAATATAAAAGAATAAAAGATTTAAAAAAAAAAACTGAAAATTGAATGAATATGCACAAATCACGAGTGCACCGAGTTAAAAGTAACATAAAATAAAACAAACAAAATATCTCCAAACAAGATGACATAAAATTATAGACAAAATCCTTTTTAATCAACACTAAAATGAAACTGCGTTTTGTCCTGAAACAAATGAAATATATATATATATAAAATCAGGTTTGAATAATATTATCAAGAATCAATCAAGATCAAATTTACAAAAAAGCTATATGTCAAAGAAAAACTAATTAAGAGGTTATATCAAAAGGCATATAGAATTCGTGGATGAAGACAAGAAATCTTAAATCTTAATTCTTAAATCTTAAATCTTACCTGGGAAATCGTTCTTGAAGGAACAATGGGAGTGACAGAATCCAGAAACCTTTGCAAATTATTTATTTGAGACAACGACACCATTGATGTTGCTTCTAATCTCTCTTCCCTAAACCCTATTCCTTTTTTTTTAGAATCTAAAAACTACATACGATCAATGGATTATCATCAAATACTAGTACTAGGAAAGTCAAAAATCGTAAAAGAAAAAAGGAAAAGAACAATTAATAATCGAGGACTTTTGTTTGAAAACAGCAACTTAGCTAATTTCACAAGAATCCTTCCTTACCCCTATGATGGAGTCGTAAACTCGAGTTTTTTTTTTTTTTTTTTTTATTGCAGGGAAGGTGTTAATACTTAATATACAAAAATTTAAAACACAGATATACTTTCCAAATTGAAAGAAATTCAGAAACAGAAAATGAGGAGGAGTACGGAATATTAGATGAGAATGAGATTGACCCGAAACATGACTTCCAAAAGTGCGTACGAGGTTATCATTAGATATGTTATGTTAATTATAGGAGTTTTAATATATAATTAATTGGGATTATTAATGAAAGAACTAGGAACACGAAGAACCAATAAAACGTTTTTAAAAAAAAAAAACTCACAAAAGGGGAGATGAGAGAGAGATAGACAGAAAGGAGAGAGAGACTGTCTAGAAGATGACATATAAATGAAACTGATTACATACAGATGTATATATAATTTTTTTTAAAAAAAAAAAAAAGAAGTTTCGGATTTTTGTTGATTATCTAGTGGAGTAGAGTGAAGTGAAGTGAAGTTGGACGTGTTTTATGAGTACGGCCGATGTTGGGAAGGATATGCAGCGAATTGTGGGTGAAAGAGTTACACAACACAGTCACAGACAAGAGATAGAGAGAGAAAGAGAGAAAGAGAGAAAGAGAGAAGAGAGATGTGGAAGGGGATGGGTGTCTGTCGGGTGAGTGAGCGTTCGCTTCGCCGCGTGGTCTGAGGGAAAGAAGCAACAGGTATTCCACTTTTGTTTCAATTTGGGCTTATGAGGTGTTTCTTTTGTTTGCGTCTAATATTTTGGATTTTATTTATTTATTTTTGTCCACACTTGTCCAAATAAGATCCAAAATTGAGAGAAAAATCACGCCAGATTTAAATTCTTTTTTTTTTTTTTTCAAATCGCATGAGTAAGATACGAGCTAAAATCCTATTGATTGCATCAAACCCAGATGATGGCCACATATCTCCTTGTCTTTGCATTTATTTAATTTCGTTTTTTTCTTTTCTTTAAGGATACACCATGCATGGTTGAAGAAGATTTTGATTTTAACACCTCAACTCTCGAAACGGATCCGGATGACGGTAACATAATTTCTTATCTTGTTTTTATTTGATTTTTGTTTCTGTTTTCTTTTTCTAAATTTCTTTTCTCTGCTTCTATCACTTCCTTTCTTTTCCTTTTTCTTTTTTCTCACCTTGGGGTTGCTTTGATGGGTTAAACTTTCTATCACTAGGAACCACAAGCATGATTATCTTGTAATTAATACATTAAACAGGCTATCGAGAATGTGTACCTACCCCATGATAGACAATCAAGAATGTGTCCCCAAGCTAATATCGGCAATAAATCTTGAAAGGGAAAACTATAACCTTTCATTTTTAATTGAAGAGTAAAGGAAATTTGTTCTATTCCTAATTTATTCATTAAAACATGTATATAACTATGTTTTTTGTTTTCTTCTAAATCACTTTTTATTACAACTTTTGAGGAGATAGAGAATCCAATTGGAAAACTAATATTAAAATCATTTAACCATTAACATCATACCTTGAAATTATGATTATTTTAGTATAATGTTTGATTTACTATAATGGAATTAGTATTTTACTTTTATTATCGTGGAATATTTTTTTTTTTATTTTGGTTTATAAAAAAATTTATCAAAAAAATATATATTTCATGTAATACGAAATAGATAAAGAAACTTCATTCATTCCCTTTACTAGAGAAATAACAATTCATGACCAAAAGGTATGATTTATTTTAGAAATACCTCTAATGATAAAATAAAAAATTATAATTTCTTTCGACTTCTATTGCAGTGAGCCAAATATTTCCAAATAAAGAATTACTGAGATCTATGAATTACCATCCCCTCTGTCCACTCTCGCATATCACACTACCCTGGCGCCTAGAAATCTTGCCACGCTACGAGGAGATCAAAATCTCACATTTGACTTTAGAAGGCCAAAGGTAAATGAGCTTCGTCGGGGTTACTTTCCTTATGTTATTGAACCACATTACACCAACACTTTCAAGCATTATAAATTTCACGAACACCAGCACAATGCAATCAATTTATTGACTATTTATGCTTTTATACATGCTATCAAATGAATAAATTGCAGTTATCATAGAAAGTATGTATATGGTTTCATGATTGTCACTCATTTAGCACTCAATATTAGGATACACTTCCTCTTGTAATGCAAATGACACGGCAATTCCCATTTCATCAAGCATGAAGAAACTTGGAATCTCACCAATTATCACTTGACACAAAAAAGGAAACTCAATTTGAGATATAATTGATTGAAATTCTTCCATCCAAAAATAATTAGGTTAAAATATTGGTTAATGATTTCTCAATTAAACGATTGATATCATATAAAAAACATAACATTAATATACATTAGGTTTGTTATTTTTAATTTTGACGAAACTATCGTAATGATTGTTTCCCCTAAAATTTTGTCAGTAAAGAGTTGGCTTGCAAAGTCTTTGTAGGGTGCTTTATGCCTACAAGACGAAGAGACCATGGGTGTTTTCGGCCAAGAGGTTATTCGATTAGGCTACCTCAATACTTAACATAGTAATGTGGGAAAGTGCATCCTAGTATGTTAGAAAAACATATCTTCCCATTACAGTTGGTCATGTTTGTTGACTACCCATTTAATGTGATGCTGACCGAATAGGTTGGAGTTCTAAGGCAATCATCTTTAGGCATATGCTCCAATATGAACAAGCTGATGTTGATTAAGGCAACTTAGTTTGACTTTGCATCACTAATCCAAGACTTATTAAAGGTCAATAGTGCCTAAACAATTTGACCCATGACCCAAACAGGCTTTGTCTAGTATAGTCTACCTATCTCAAATTTTGAAACAATTTCATAAGTTTCAACCATCAACATAATGATAATAACAATTGAAATCAAATTTCAATTTCTTAAAAGCTTGAAAATATACTAGGAATACCCAAGAAGGGAGGGGGCAAGTAAATTGAGTATCTGTCCAAAATTTCGAAATAATTGATTTTGAAATCAGCAAATTAAAAATAAAAGGATCTGCAGCGGATTAAATAATCAATAAATAGAATGTATAAAGAAAAAAAGAGGGATAGAGAAAATCAAGCCATAAATATAAAGTGCAGTTTAGCCCTTTGCATACTCTCCACGGTCCACCAAATGCCTTTTTCGAGGTCGTCACCACATTTTCAATTAATTTCAAAAGCGAGACGAGCAATATTACACCCACAAAAATAAAAGTTTCCTCTCTCTTTAAGTGTTCTAAAAGAAATAGCAATTAATATTAACTAAGTACTAGAGTGTATTTTCTCTCTCTTAATAATTTGTAAATATTAAGTACAAGAGAGCAAAGAAAAAGAATTTGTTTGATCATAGTAATTAGTTTATAAAAGAGTTTGCCAGTTCATTCTTCACACGTTGGTATTTCTAGAATTTGTATATAAATAGCCTTTGAAATTCAAAAGTCTATTAAACACAACGTCTGTAATCTATCAAATATTAAATGCGCTTCAATGGCCCTTTTCTTGCCACATCAGCTTCAGACTTTGAGCTGTCGAGCCTCGCTTCGTCATGCTCAAACTTTGCCTTTGATAGCCTCTTATACGCATGCTTTGTTAAGCTTCAAAAATTTGAACTATCGCTCCCTAAGCTCCACAAAGTCGAAACATCGACGTGACCCTTGATGCCACTGTTTGCTTCCTTATCTTTGTTGAGCCTTTGTTCTATATTAGTCAAGCCTCAACTTTTTGGCACATCAAGCCCTAACTTGACAATCGACAAGTCTATTCTCTTCTTTAGCTTGTCACGCATCAGACTAAACTTATCGAGCCTCAATCACTTAACTCGTTTAGGACTTGACCAACCCCTCGACTAATGTTTGGGCATACTTGAGCTTGTTGAGCCTTGACTATAGCTTTGTCAACCCCTGACCACTTGCTATGGCTTTCTCTCAACGGTTCTTGTTGCTGCTAAAACCTGCAGAAAATATGCATAAACACACACAAAGCACACATATATATATTTGACTAATTAAGTTTAATTTACAACAAATAAATAGTTGATTGTGCATTAACTTGTCTCATCAAAATTCATATTAAATTCTGAAGTTCAACAAAACTTTCAAATAATTTTAAGTGCAAAATCAATTGGACAAACTAAGAAACCTTTGCCATATTCTTACTTGTTTACCAACGTGGAAACTATCAAACAATATTTTACAAAGAAATTTAGTTTTGGCAACTAACCTCGAAGTTGGATAATTCAAATAGTTGATCATTTAATTTGCATTTTTCATGCACTTCTCAACAATATTCTCTTTGTGTTTTTTTTCTAAAGTTGATTCCATCGAACAATTTAAATTCTTGTAGTCTTGCCTCTGTGTTATACTTATTTTTCTTCTTTTCATCATCAGTAGTGGTCTATTTTGGATGCTGATTGCTCTTAGTTTTCAATAAAAAAAATTGCTAAGAATTGATGAAAGTAGAATCATCAATAATGACTTGAAGGAATGATAAATCATACTTCCCTTAGAGGATCTTATACCTTGCGCATTAAAATTGCTTTGAGAATTTCAAGAGTACAAGATTTTCTAGAGGCGAAAGCAAGTCTAGAATCACATATAGTACAATTTTCTTGATTTCTAGATCACACAAAGTATTCGTTGGCTTGGGTAAATGAAATAAAGTTATAATGCAATAATTATTGCTAAGGAAAAAAAGAACAGAACCGTAAAATTTGAGTGTGTAGATACCTCGTTTTTTGCCTCCCTCTAATTTTTACCTTTGCCAACTTTATGAAAAAATATTTAAAAAAAAAAAGTAAATTATACCAAAAGATCACAACATTTTGGGATAAATTCATTCATATCACTACATTTCAAAAAGTTCAAAAGACATCACAACTAAGGACGAACGCATGATTATATGACTAGAGGGGTCGAGGTTTAATTAAGTTAGTCTTCAAATTATTTAGTTATGCTCACTCGCTATTACAATTATATTACATGTTATATATTAATAAGAATTTCATCAATGTTTTCTACGATTATGTACTGCATTTTATAAAAGCTTATATACATGTCACTTGAAAATTAAGTATTAATAAAAAAAATATAGAGTTAATATTTGTATAAGTTTTGCATTTAACAAAAAATAAATCATAAAATATATATATATGAAATTTATTCAATAATTCATGTTTGTTTTCTTAACAATAATTATAGAAAAAAATGTTTTTGAATCAAATTATATAATTAATATGCAATATGATCGTTTTTAGCATAAACAGATTATAAAATATATTCAAATAGGATATCAAGAATTTATGTACATTTTAATAATAATAATTGTAGAAGAAAGAAGTTAATAAATCAAATTATGTAATTTGTGTGCAATAAGATTCAATTGTAATATGAATAATATAATTATTATTTGTAGTATATTTTAAATAAAAAATAATTATTCACAAGAGCTTATTTTGTTAGATATAATTTTATGATAAAATAATTTGATGCTATTAGTTATTATCAAAGGAAAAAATTAAAATGAAAATGAGAGAGAGAATGAGTGGTTAGCATAATAAATGCAAAACCTAAAAAATGTAACTCATAATTATGAATGTAAAAGTAAATACTTACCACTCACTATACTTATTCTTATGTTTTAGTTTGCACTTTATAATATACATATAATATATTTTTTATTTTTAAAAAATATTCAAAAAATTAAATTTTCCTGAATCTAGTTTGGTGGATAGGTGGGGGGTCAGCCCCCTTCAGACCCATCCCTAGTCACAACGATTGGAAAATTATCTTTTAAGATTTAATTAAATATTTTTCTTATTAATATATGTTAATGGGGCATTGAAAGAAGAATTTTTTGAGTTTTAAATAATTACTTCTCCTTTTAACATGTGTCAATAGCAACCTCAATTGACCCACTTCTTTTAAATATCGTGACTCTTTTTGAATTACTTAAAAACGTTGTGACCTAAAATGAATACTCACTAAACAGTGACCTCTTTTGAACTTTTCAAAACATTATGACATAAAATGAGCTTACCCCCAAATGTAGTGACCTTCAATGTAATTTACCCTAAAAAAATAAAAAATACAAAATCTAGCAAAACATGAAAGGTTGAGGAAATAAAAAAAATGGAAAAGTGAATAAAAAAATGCAGATTCGGTCAAAAACAATTTTTCAAGATCACAAAGCGTTAGGTAACTTAAATACACACATGCGATTTGACTAAATCTGAGTAATTTTAATCAAAAGGGCAAAGTTGTTTAAAATTGACTTTTTCCAAGCATGTTATTATTTACTAAAATTTGTTATGGTGAAAAATAGTCCATTTAAGTTAATTAATGTTTCAAATAGTACTTTATTCAAATTCAAAATGACTATTTTATGAAGTTTTGTGTATATTAGGCTTAATTTTATTTAATTTGAGATTTAGTCTATATTTTTAGCACATATATAAAGTCATTGTTTGGTTTTGATATAAGTGTTACCTAATATGTCAAGATTTTTTAAAAAACATATTTCTAGTTGCACTTCAAAATCAATTTAGTAACTCGTAAAGACTAATGTACCATGGCCATGCAAGTAGTATTGAGTGAGGAATAAAGATTGTACTTTGTTCTTAGGGAAACTCAAGCTAAATACTAAATTACAGTACTCCAAACCTAATTTTAGTAATTAAATTTGAGATTTTCATATTGTTTACTTTTAAAAATTACTCCTAAAAAATAATTTTTTAATCAACACTAAATTAACGACTAAAACTACACTAACTCATAAATTACTTTAAAGTACTCCTTCAATGCACAATGAAGACTTAGGTAATGGTATAAACTAGATTCTCATTCATTGCCTTATAGTTATAATTGCATTTGTTTTCTTGGATTTCGATTAAGCTCGAATAATCTACTTCCATATTAAATTGTAAAATTTTAATTATAACATTGATATTTTCAAGTAATCTTGTTAGGCGCCTAAGCCTAAAGAAAGAGCCCAACCTAAAAGATCAGCCTTTCCAGGTAAGAGACCTCCTTAAGTTTAAGTACCATTCCCCAATTGTTAAGAAACCAATGTGGGATTGTAATATTGCCCATCCCATGAGAAGCCAACACCCTTGGCGGCTTATTTTAGGCGGTCCACTCTAAACAACTTTCACTCTAGCCTTATCTAGTAGCCTTTTCCCATGTTACCCTCCGCTAACACCGATACTCAACGAGAGCACCAAATGTTAAGTACTCAAATCCAAAGAAAGAGCCCAACCCAAAATATTGGCCTTCCAAGCAGGAGAATCCCTCAAGTCTAAGTATTATTCCCTAATTGCTTGATGAACCGATATGGGATCGTAACATATCTATATATAATCGCCAGGTAAATAACATGTTCCTCTTACAAATCATGTTACTCTAATTGAATTTGCAGTTCAAGCATGTATCCATATCCTAAATCACAATTCCAAATGCATTAAGAAATCAAATTATATAACTTAACTTAAAGTCCATGTGTCCATGTTGATTTTGAATTTCTATTTTCTTTTTTAGTTAGGTTCTTGAATCCCTCTCAAGTATTGAACCAAGCACAATCTAGTATACAAGACAAATGAAAAAGAATACCCCTAAAATTAGTAAGAATCTCTTCTTGAATCCTTATATCACGTTTGTTACACAAGAATCATTAAAAAAAATGGAATTGAATGAGAGGAATCGAATAAAATGGAATGATGATAGCTTCTTTTTACTCTATTCTTTCCATAGGAATTTGAACTTAATTTGATGCATTATTGGATAGATTCCTATGAAACTGGTGGATTTGATATTTAAATATTGTTTTTCAGCTAGATTCAAAGGAAGAAGAATTAAAGTGTTTTAAATCATATTTGGAGCACAACAATAGCAAAATTCAAATACATATTTCTATCGAGCCTTTGCAAAAGTGCCTATTGAGGCCTAAACATCAAGGTAAAATAAGCCAAATTGGTTTGTTGCACCCTGAATCGAGCCCTCAACGTAATCCTCGACGTATGTCTTGAGGCAATCGAACCCTGGACTTAAAGAATCTCTTCTGTCGCGCCCACTATTGAGCCTTAGATTTAACCCACGATAAATGCTAAATGAAGATCAGACCTTTACTCAAAAAGTACAACTTGAGTTGAGCTCAAGTTTCGAGCCCTCGACATACTCAAATTTCCCACGGTTGAAGAATAAACAAAAACTTGAGCATTTTAGCAGAATGTCGTGGCTTAAGTCGAGCCTTGACTTTCATGCAATATTCAAGCGCTTGATCTACCACGCAATAAGTGACCTTATGTGCTGGCATTTATGATGGGAGCGTAGAAATAAAAGACAATTTTTATTACAAAGAATCTGCCAAGTTAATGAATAAAATCATCATGATTTATGTACCCAAGCCTATAAGTAAAGGTACATACGCATGCGATCAGTATGTTGTAACGAAGTGTAAATTTCCTAACATAGTATAGAGAGAGAATTCTGAGGTGAAAGAATTATTTCTGCTTGCTTTAGAAATCTCGAGTTTTCTGGGAAAAATCATTTTAACCCATTGTTTGTATTTTTGCAAGATTATGAATTTTAATTACAATATTCCTCGTTAATTCCTTTCTATTTTTTCAGAATCCGTACTTAACGTTTGCATCCATGGGGAAATAATCTCCTGCAACTTAGAGTTTATGATCCCAAATCCCGATTCATGTGGTTTCAAATGCGCTTTCAAGTAATTATTGACTAGGTATTTGTAATTAGTAGCTCGAACTTATTTTCATAGGTCTAAATATGTGGTTTACCTTTTAGATTCATGTTTGATTTCAACTAAATAGATTGAGAGTCATTCTTTTGAATAGATCTATAGCTACTAATGGAGTTATTTAAAATCGCCTTAAGAGAGGCATGATGAAACTTTATGTCACTTTTTTTAAAATTCATTAGGTTGGTTTTAAAAAATAAAGAATTTTTAAGCTTTATGTGGGTCTAAACCGCGGATAATTTGTAAAGAGATTTCAGTGGTCTAATTTAAACCTAAAGTTACGGATCTTGAGAGAGACTTGGCTTACCCCAATGAATCTGACAATGCAAATACACCAGTATACAACTCTCTCTCTCTAAATTTATCAAGAATCACATGATAAGAAATTGGAGAAGCAAACCCTGTGTTTCCATTTTGTATTTTTACAAACCCATATTTAATTTTGCCTAAAAACGTCTGTAACTTTTAACTAATCCTAAGTAACTTCTATTTTTATCATGACTTTCTAAATTTTCTTTGGCTAGATGATAGGTGAGAAGTGAGTAAGATAGATGCCAATGATTCCTTGGAATATGACCTAATATATTCTATGCTACTTCGTTAAGTGTGCTTGCTTGATGTTCGTAGTTGCTTCCAAAGTTGAACAAAACCTATTAGTTTTATAAATTTTCGAAAACTTCAACTTCACGATCTTTAAAAAGAGTTTTCAATCCAACCAACCAACCAACAGACCACACAAAACTAATGACAAGTGAAATGATATATCAATTTCCTTGTCTGAATATATCTCGAACAAAATTTTAAGTCAAGTCAAGCTCAACTATGTAAATAGAGGCAAATTGATATGGATAGTTAGAATTGAGATTAAAGCTCGGTATATTGTATTTGAGTTCAACTATGATTCCAAAAAAAAAATCCCATTGATACACACGAAAAATAAATGGAGTTACTTTTATTTCTAATATAATAGCTTGGAATAAAAAAAGAAATAAAAAAGAAACAACAAATATATAAAAATCTACTTATTCTAAAAAAACTATTGATAAAATAATATTAATCAATTGACCTCAATAATTTTTAACCAAACTATAATCTTCAATCAAAAAAGATATGCAAAGAAGTGGATTTGTAGTGATGGGACTATGATACAATTTCCACGATAGTGAGAATAATGGATGAAAACAATTTTAAAATTGGAAAAGATATTGTGTGGAAAGGGTTGCAGTAGCTGGCCAATCATATGCAAAAGGCATGCCAGTCGACTTAAGAGTAGTCTTGAGATGATGATATGTGCACAGATGTAGTAAGGAGAGATGAGTGAAGAGGAATAGGTAAACCTAATTTCTCAGGCACAAGTGTAATCCCCTAAATTTTATGCTATGGTTACGTTCAAACCCTAAACCGGAAGTCCATCGAAAACCCTAAGGTCAACAAATACGCATAAGACCCTAATATATTAGATCCGGCAATCTCGTGTTCCTAATCTCGAGACAACGAAATTGAGATAATAGTGAATAACAGTTCGTAATAATATAAGGATGCATAAAAAAATCAGATTCGATGATTTTTGATGTCTTTCGGATCTAATTGGAATTAGTTTTCGAAAATCATGTCTCGGTACCCCCAATGGCAAAAATATTCTGATAATACCAATAAACTCGTAAAAATACAATGATTTAAAAATATCAATTTTATAATTTTTTGGTATCTAAAAATATCATATATAGCTTAATTATGCGTATTTTATTTACTACCAGTATTAATTTGTCTTATTTACTATTCATAGTACTATCTACACTATTTATTACTATTCACCCATCTCTACTTTTTCTACGCCTATTTCTACACTCTACCAAATCTATTATCTACTTTTTATTTTTCCTATACATCTTCATTCACATCAAACTTTACATCTTATAACTTTCAATTTACAAAAATACAAAACAAAACAAAACAACCTCTCTCTCTCTCTCTCCCCTCTCAATCACGCCGGCCACCCTCTCCCTCACACACATACACATTTATTTTCTTTTTCAATTTATTTAATTCACTCAATTTCCACTCCAAAAATTATATAAATACCCCATCTCCTTCCAATTCTTTCACACACTCTTTTACCTCACTAAAACTCTCCCAAATTATCTTCTCAAACACTCTCTACCAAAATCTCTCTTTTCTTTCTTTCACTACCCAATTTTTTCTACACAATTCCTACACACATAAACACTATCCAAGCTTTTCTTCTACTATCACTTCCATACTCTTTTTTAGGTAAAAGTTCTTACCCCTTTCTTTCTACCATGTCATGTAACTTAACATGACTATTGTGTATGTTTCTTAAACATTTCAATGTTATAGAAGTAATACTATGTTCATGTTTTGTTCTTGTTCATGAATAAATTTCATATTGCGTTGATTTGCTATTATATTGTTATTATGATCTTATTATTGTTATTACCATGCTTCTAACCTAACTTTATATATATGTTACTATCTATATATATCTATATATATATATTTTTAGAGCCTAAATACTCACTAACTCACTAACAAGCATATTATTGCTTTTTCTTTTTTCTTTCTTTTTCTTTTTTTTGGGATATAGTCCTGGGATACCTTGATGAGGCTAAGGCTCCCAACACATGACCGGGTTACCTTGATAAAGTTAAGGTTCCCAATACTTGACTACAATATCTTGTTTATTATTGCTATATTGCTTACTAATATTATCTTGCTTCTTATCTTATCTTTTCATCATCTATATACTACAAGCGCATAATACATGCATCTACATAATAATATTGTCTCAACTAAATTTAAAATAGAATTTTTCTTTAATAAAGGAACTTGAAACTAAATTTTCTATTATGTAACTTGTCATTAAATATTGGAGTTATCATAAACAACATAGAAATAAATAATACAAGTTTTCTCAAATAACAAAGATAGCTTTACTAAGGAAATATAAGAAATAAATACTTTTTTTTCATAATATGGTAACCTAAGTCTTAGTAAAATAATGTTGGTATTCAAAGTTTTCACAAAAAGCTTAAGGTTAAACTCTTTTCAAACTCCATAACAAAAACAAGAAGCAAACTAGTTTTCAAAGTTAAAATAAAACCAACCCATAGATTTGCAAACCCACTTAGCAAAATAATGATTTTCAAGTTTTTAAAGAAGGATCCTATTTTCAAAGCAATAACAAGAATATAAAAAGATAAAAAAAACAAAGGATATTATCGATAAAGATGGTTTCTTTTCAAATAAAATTGGTAAAGAAAATAAAAGACCAAGTTTTAAAAACAAAAATTTATTTTTTTTAGAGTTAATAAATACGAATATAAAAAGAAAAGACTCATTTTCTAAAACCATTCTAAAGGCAAGTTTATAAATAAGTTATCAACAACTTAATGAAATTTTTGATAACTTTGTTCTTTTATCACTAGAAGTAAAAATTATAAAAGACCAAAGTTAAGGGAAAATTTATTTGTTTTGAAAAAAGGAATAAGAAAAATAAAATAAGAATATACTCATTTATAATAATCTAGGAAAATATAAAGTTTCTTCAAATTACTTTGAAAAAGACTTTGTCAAGATTAAGTTTTAACACTTCGAGATGAATTATTTTATGAAAATAATTATTGAGACACTACCATTATAAATTTTTGCATATAAAGTGAGATTATATATATACACAAAGGATTTTTTTTAATTATATATACATATCTATACTTTTGCTAAAGGATTGTTGAATATAGTTGAGTTGAAAAATTTGTTTTGCAAAAATCTAAAATATTCGTTTTGAATCTGTACTAAGGTTTTTAGCAACTAAATGACCTTCTATGTAGGAAATAACCTTAGAAATTAGATAGATCTTTTCGAATAAGTAGAAATCGGTATATAATATGCGAATTTTCAAGTTAAAATGAGCAAGTTATAGCCATTTTAAGTTGGAATTTCATTTTATGCGAATTTTGACGAATTTAGTTAAATAGAGTTACAAGTTTAAGTAGAACTTCCAAGAAATACTCATTTCGGGTATTTCTTTTGTATAGATGACGTGGAGTCCAAGCTACCATACCCAGAAGACTATTTCGACTGAGGAGCTTCTAATATGGCTGAGTGAGCTTAAATTCTCGCAATTATACTTATGTATTTTTTTGTAGGTTAGTGACACTAGATTTAGGAAAAGATAAAATATGAAAGCACATGTGTTTTATTTACGTGGTTGAAATTATGATAAGTATAACGAGGCGAGAATTGTTAACTAATCATTTTATGATTTAGTTTAGTATTGATTGTCTGCAAATTCTATGGTCTCTTATTAAACGATTAATACTATTCTATGATTACTTAAATTAAAATACATGCATGACACGTAGTGAGTCACATTGCATTCATTACTATACCCTTGGTGGGACAATGGCATAGTAATGAGGTCGAAAACCAAAACAATCATCTATGACTAAAATCATCTGTAATTAAATGGTAAGTGGGCACCCGAATCAACTACATTTTAGCGATTGGTAGGAATATGTACAAAACTATAAAAATATCAATTTCGAACTATAGCTTCGTTGCCCGAACACCTGACCACCGAATGGAGGGGTAAATCCATTCAAACATATCATTCTTGGAAAATCCTATGTATTGTTTGCTCACGTGATTGCTTGCATTTCATATGATTGATTAAATAACTTGGGTGATCATTGATTGATTGAGTACTTTACTTGTGGATTTAATTCTCACTAAGCGAAGAAGTTTACCCCCTTATAGATATCCCTTGCAATTTCCCCACTTATGGTTGAAGCCCCGGGAGTATTTCTCTCAAGTATTACCTTTTAGCTTAAAGAGTTATTGGAAGAAGTTAAAGACCGGATGTAGACTTAGACTTCTAAGTAAATCTCCTTATAATTATTTTGTTTAGGCTTCGCTAGTCTATATGATGAACTATATCTTTTAGCGGGGAAATGCCCCTTTGATGTTTGTAAGACCTTTATATAATTTCCTATTATAAGTTATTATGTCATGATTTCCATTCTTAAACTACTATTTAAATGTATTCTTAAACAACTCGTTTCAAAGTTGGTCCGCTATGATCGTGAACGTACGCTTTACACCGGTATTGAAGCTTATAGGATGACGGAGATAGTCATACATAAGCTTTAATATTGAGTGTGGCGGATTATCG